>CM064503.1:14876711-15028743 GCA_032716605.1 Paralithodes platypus
AAAAAAAGGCAGCAAATCCCTAACCAGTAACTATCGTCCAATTAGCTTAACCTCAGTTGTATGTAAAATGTTAGAAACACTCATAAGAGACAGACTCGTAAATCACTTAGAGGAAAATAACATACTTAAAGATACTCAACACGGCTTTCGTAAAAAACGTTCCTGTTTAACAAACCTCTTAGACTTCTTCCACGATATCCTCAACCTCTACGATGAGAGTAAAGCTGTAGATATTATATACCTTGATTTTCAAAAGGCCTTTGACAAAGTTCCCCACAAACGTTTACTGCTAAAACTAAAAGCGCATGGAATACAAGATGGTGTGTTGAAATGGATAGAAAATTGGCTCAGCGACAGAAAGCAAAGAGTAGTCATAAACGGTAAGGCATCTAAATGGACCAATGTAAGTAGTGGGGTACCCCAGGGATCGATACTAGGACCAATTCTCTTTCTAATTTACATCAACGACATAAGATGAGGGTGTCACCTGTACAATCTCAAAATTTGCTGACGATACAATAATTGCAAATAGCGTACTCTCAAAAGAACAAGTTGATGATATGCAACACAATCTAGATAAGTTGTCATGTTGGGCCCAAATTTGGCAAATGAGTTTCAATGCGGATAAATGTAAAGTACTACATATCGGATACCAAAATGAGAAAGCAAACTATTTGATGAATGGCACTCAGCTTAAGAATGTAAACAGAGAAACCGATCTGGGAGTAACAATATCAAGTAACCTAAAACCGAGTCAGCAATGTTCAGAAGTTGTTAAGAAGGCAAACAAAATAATTGGCTTTATAGGCAGGTCATTTGAGCATAAATCCAAAGACGTTATCCTAACCCTTTACAATTCCTTAGTCCGCCCTCTTCTTGAATACTGCGGTCAATCCTGGTGCCCTTATTACCAAAAAGATATAGACAAGCTAGAACGAGTTCAACGTAGAGTTACCAAAATGATACCTAGCCTAAAGAACAAACCATACGAGGAGCGTCTTAGAGAATTAAATCTATTTCCTTTAACCCAGCGCAGATTAAGAGGTGACTTAATTCAAGTGTTCAAAATCATCAAAGGCATTGACAATATGAACAGTAGTAAGTACTTCACTATCGACCAATCTAATTACACACGAGGAAACGGTTGCAAAATTATTGGTAAATCTTTTAACTCACACGAAGCTAAGAATCTCTTCTTCAACCGAGTTGTCAACTTATGGAATGGGCTTCCCCGAGATGTCATAGACTGCAGCACCGTTGATTCATTTAAACTTCGCCTAGACAAATATCTCGCATCAAAACCGCGACTGACTGCGTTTGTAAATGAATAACTTTATTTTATCCTCCCCTCAGTTACTAACCCATCTGTCCCCTACTAACTTCCTAATCCTGCCACGGACATTAGTTCCAGGGCAGTAGTTCCCTTTCCAATGTTCCCTTACCCACTCTAAACCACTGTTTGGACACTTGATCCTCAGTGTTTTGGAGGACAAGCAGCCTAGACCTGTTGTTGCTTGATTTCCTTTGTACTCCTTTGTACTAGTCCCCTCCCGCTACATAACTCTCTCCTTCATCTTCCACAATTACCCACACGTCTCATCAATTCACTCTCTCTCTCTCTCTCTCACTCACACACTCACACACACACACACATTTACACACACACAAACACATTTACACACACACTAGTCCCCTCCCGCTACATAACTCTCTCCTTCATCTTCCACTATTACCCACACATGTCTCATCAATTCTACAGACACATAATCAGATTTTCTTCCGGGTATATATTGTTTGTTTGTTTGTGTGTTTGTTTATTTGTTTGTTGGTTTGTATCCCTTATTCTCCACCAATCCCCATGCCTCCCCTTAATTGATTACTTGCGACTTTCGGTCTATATAATTATATATATATATATATATATATTTTTTTTTTTTTTTTTTTTTTTCCCTATGTGAGTGAGGGAGACAAAATGCAGAATTGCCTGTGGCGAGTGGATCCCCCAGAGTTGAAAAAGTGACAGCCAAAATCAAGGGGCGTTCGAGCCAAAATGCCTGGACACACGGAGCTTGAAGCAATTTAAGTTATAGGAAGAGGGAAAGACTGATTCTGGGAGAGTTACAGAGCTCAGCTGTTGAATAGAGGAAAGATTGAGAATAATGTTTCACTCTTGGGTTGGAGAGTAGGGGTGGGATTGTGTTGAAAGACGGGTGCTACGTGCTCTAGTTGGAGGCATAGAACTCGATATTTAGCAGTTACCAGCTATGAATACATTTATATACACATGGCTGAGGGCTGGTCCTATCCAGAGTGAGGCTTGGCATCCTCTACCCAACCTTAGCCGTTTCTCTTTTACTGTCCTACTTTTCCTTCTGGGGGCGGGTGGTTAGGAATCCTCCTCCCCTTGTAAAATTCACCTACTAGACGAGGCAGAGAAAGGGGCCAGAGAACACGAAAGTGGACCCGGACCCTAAGAATGTTCCAACTTTCCTTATAGCCTGAAACTCGCAAGTTGTCAATTAACCTCTTGCAGGTTTCAGGGTATTAGAAAGTTGGAGCCGTAAACATCGATATTTAGCAGAAATTACCAAATTTATGTGAGTTTTAGATGGACAGAAAGTTTGTTGAATTATATTTACGTGTTTATATATGTGCACTAAAACCATACAGTAGCTGGTAATTCCGCTACATATCAATACTTACGGCTCCAACTTCTTTATAGCCTGAAAGTCGCAAGTGGTCAATTATTCTATTTATAATCAAATGTATTTATTTCACTCCCAACATCAAACACCTCCCAATGAAATTTATGAAAACATATGATCCTACCGGGATTCGAACCTGGGTTACCACATACAGATCATAAACACTGTAAGCATTACACCATCAAGACAGTTAAAGGTTAAGTACAGTCGCGCTAATAAGTATATGTCTCGCCACCAAGTATGTTTTGATCAATAATTGGTATCAGCAATATCTAAGCTTTATTTCTTCATATCGAGTGAAATATACAAACATGTTGATACCCTTACCCACCCTATTCAACATCTGACAGACATTAATGCAACACAGGGCAAGCCAAACGTAATGACAGCTGGGACATGACTTGGCGCGACCGTACATGACTACGATTTCATATCCAATTATCGAATACTGGATATAAATCTAATCATGTACCAAGACCCAACTGCACACTGAATAGCCTAATCATTATAATTGTGTCTTCGTTGTTTGCCTGTTAGTTTGTTTGTCTGGATGGTCCGTCTGTTATGTCTATTGTGTCACCAAGATATCCTAACACTAGCTGATCCGACGTATTGTGGGTTATTATGATATTGTGTGTAATTGTTATTGAGGATTTTGCTTGTTTTTGCAATTGCAGAGCAACGTACTTTAGCTTGTTCTCTAGACTAATACAAAAACGCAAACCAAGACTTCCTTCAAACTAAAAAAATATATGCCCACCTAAACCCACTTCAAGCTAAATTTATACATTTTCAATAGACTAATGGGATTTATTCTAAGTTACAGGCACGTTATTATTCACCACTTTATACAAATACTTATAATTGCATGAAGCTATAATTGTTATTGAAGATAACAGTATACATGGACTAGTACAGGTATTAGGCCTACTGGAAATACATTATTAACTCCTTTTATTAGATCACGAAATCTAAAATGAGAGAGAGAGAGAGAGAGAGAGAGAGGGGGAGAAAATATAACATCATATAAAAGGAATATTATCAGAAGGGAAGATTAAAAGGAGGAAGAACAGAAGGAGAGAGAGAAGAGAGAGAGGAGAAGATAAAGGAGAGAGGAAGAAGAAGGGGGAGGAGGAAGAAAGAGAAGGAGGGGAGGAAGAGATGAGAGAGAGGAGAGGAAGAAGAGAATGAGCGAGAGGAAGAAGAAGAAGAGAAGGAGGAGGGGAGGAAGAGAATGAGAGAGAGGAAGAAGAAGAGGAGTAGGAGGAAGAAGAGAGGAAGAATAAGAGAAAGGGGAGGAGGAAGAGAGGGGGAGGAAGAGAATGAGGGAGATTAAGAAGAAGAGGAAGGGAAGTAGGAGAATGAAAGAGATGAAGAAAAAGAGAAGGAGGAGGAGGAAGAAGAGATTGAGGGAGAGGAAGAAGAGATTGAGGGAGAGGAAGAAGAGAAGGAAGGGGAGGAGGAAGAAGAAGAGGAGAATGAAAGAGAGGAAGAAGAAGAGAATGAGGGGGAGGAGGAGGATGTAGATAATGAGATGAAGAGGAAGAAAAGAACGAGGTGGATGAAGAGTAGGAAGAGAATGAGAGAGAGCAAGAAGAAGAGAAGGAGGAGGAGAATGAAGAAGATAATGAGAGAGAGAGGAAGAAGAAGAGAAGGAGGGGAAGGAGTAGGAGGAAGATAATGAGAGAGAGGAAGAAGAGGAGGGGGAGAGAGAGGAAGAAGAAGAGAAGGAGGAGGAGGAAGAAAAAGAGAAGGAATAGGAGGAATTAACCACTACCACCACCACCACCACCACTTGTTCAGGCCCTTCACAGATGTCTTGTGTCAGAGCTCAGCCAAATTCTTCACATACCTTGTCCATACACCTGCCCCCCTCCCTCCCCCCCCCCCCCCAACCTCCCTTCCCAACCTCTCTCAACTACATCTCTCCCCATTATACACCCCTCCCTCCCCCTCCCCTTCCCCCCCACCCCGCCCCCTCAACTTTTCTTTCCCCACCTCTGTCAACTACATCTCTCCCCCTTATACACCCCCCCCCCCCCTCCCCCCCCCCACCCCACCCCCTCAACTTTCCTTCCTCACCTCAACTACACATTTGTCTACCGAAAAATGTACACATTTATCTTGAAGAGGGGTTTAGGGGGTGTTTTTTACAGGCTAATGGAAGTCTAGGGAGCAAACTAAAAAATAATAAAAAGGCAAAACAATAAGCCAATAAATACGACCATCTCCCCTTAATCTATTTTTCCAGCTGAGGGTAAACTGAATCCCTTAGCAGCTGATTGTTCAACGGGCTCCTTTTAGAGGATATTTACACTTCAGGGTTTATCTTTCTGGATCCCCTCCTCCCTCCTGTTTAGCCCCATTAGTTTTGAAAGCCTGTAAATTAGGAGGACCCACATTTAGTATCGAATATTGTACACATTTATCTTAAAGGGGGGTTTAGGAGCATTGTGTAAGCTTCAAGGAGGTGTACGGAGCAAACTATAAACTTCTCCTTAAAACAATTCCAACCAATGCTGCACTCTAAAACAAAATAAGTATATATATAAAATACAATAAAATAGAAAAAACAAATAAATAAATACAAAAAAGCGGCATTCTAAAAACAAAACAGGATCAAATCTCCCAGACCTGCTGTTATAGCCCGTTGAAAACTAGACCAATCAACCCTTTCACGCATTTATTACGCAGAGGTTGCCAGATTAGCAATAAGAAATAGAGTTCTCTCACTCTTATATTTACCTCTCCAAAATTAGTTTTCTGCCCACAGCTATCTCAAAGACAACTGCAGAGGTTGAAGTAACTAAACTAAAGGTTTCTAAATACCCCTGATGGTAACAAAGGTTTTAAAGTATCCCCAATAGGCTCAAAATCGCGTCATATGTCGGAGAGGGTTAATGCTCGAGTCGGAATAGTGAAGGGGTGACTAGACCTCTGACCCTGAGTGGACAGCTAGAGCCAAAAGTCGGGTCTCTTTTTTCAGAAACTCAACATTAATTTTCTCTCTTGACATACGGTGACCAAAAAATACGCCTTCACAAATTCAAAATAAACCTTGAGAATGCAACCTTTGGCAAATTGTGTGAAGGTCTATTCTATAGGTAGGTATTCAAGGTAGGGTTATGGAGATAGGACAGAGTTTTTTGTAGTGACTGTACATGCTACGTAGATGACAGTGTGTAGCAACGTGTGTACAGTGTATACTATTTGTATACTGGCCACACACACGCACACACGTAGTGCCTTTGATGGGGCACACACATACACACACACACACACACACTCTCTCTCTATCTATATTTATCTATCTATCTCTATCTATATCTATATCTATCTCTCTCTCTCTCTCTCTCTCTCTCTCTATATATATATATATATACATATATATATATATATAATATATATATACAGTAGATATATATATAAGAGAGAGAGAGAGAGAGAGAATGCAAAACCATATTTTAAAGATATCTTAACATTTTAACGTACAGTACCGGTGGTTCCATGTCATCTCAACCAGTAGACCAGTTCAACCAGTAGCTCTCAACCAGTACCAAATTAACCCAGAACAACCAAACCAGTGCCAAAATATAGTCCTAACCTAACCTAACCTAACCTAACCTAACCGTATTGGTTGATTTGGTACTGGTTGAGACCTACAGGTTGAAATGGTCTACTGGTTGAGCTGACCGGTCACCAGTACCTGTATGTTCTAATATAGGTACGTTGCGTATATTATTGCATACCCTCTCTCTCTCTCACACACACACACACACACACACACACACACACACACGCCGAGGTCAGCTATATCAGTACAGCAACTTCTATTTCGGGGCACCAGGCATCTTAGGCATTCCGTAAGAGAGAGAGAGGGGGTGGGGGGGGGGCTGAGATACAGACATACACACGATATATCATAATACGGAAATGGCCGATACCTTAATTAGACCGGTAGCACACTATCACCTTTGCTCTCGGTGTTAACCCCTTCTGTATCGGTGACGTCCTTTTAATTATATTCTGACAACTATTAGTTGATTGTATTCAGTTTAGGAAGGACGTCTACACATTAAAACACTACAGATACAATAGCACTGGATATATCAAAGGCATTTGATAGAGTCTGGCATCAATCCTTATTGTCGAAGATGTCACACTACGGCCTTGCATCATTAGTTCCACTAATTTCTTCTTATCTTCATAACAGAAAAAATACTGTAATGGTAGATGGCCTTTATTCTCAATTTCACTCAATAAATGCTGGTGTTCCCCAGGGATCAGTTTTGGCCCCAACTCTGTTCCTCATTCATATCAATGATCTCATATCTACCACTCATAATCCAATACATTCCTACGCAGATGACTCAACACTCCACAGTTCCTTCCCATTTACCAATTCTTTCACCCAACCCGATCTTATAAATTCAAAAATAAACACTGCAATTTCTCTGAACCAGGACCTTTCTAGAATTAATGAATGGGGACAAGAGAATCTAGTTTCCTTTAATGCACAGAAAACCAAGTACATTCAATTTTCTAACCGACAGAATCTCACTGACTCCCATATATTTTTTAATGATGTAAATATTCCCACTTCCCCTAGTATTGACATTCTCGGTGTAACATTAACTACTAACTTGAGCTGGACACATTATGTTAGAAGCATTGCTAAGAATGCCTCTAAAAAACTGGGACTCTGTACAGAGTTCGAGAATTCTTCACTGACGAGCAGTTGGCCGTAATATATAAGTGCGCTCTCAGATGGATTACTGTTCACCTCTGGGTGGAAGTGGAGTGGTTGCATTGAGGCAGTTGGACAAAATTCAAAATAAAGCTATTAGATTAATCAATAACCCTGCAATCACACAGGACCTTCCTACATTAGCCATACGAACGTTGCATCCCTTGCATTATTCTACAGATATTTTCACAGCAATTGTTCCGAGGAACTTGCTTCAATTGTGCCGCCTCTCCACATCTTTCCCCGTAGAACTAGGGCAGCTGAGAGCGCCCATGAATTTACACTTTCTCCTCCACAATGCAGAACTTCTGCTTATCAGAATTCATTTATCCCCAGAGCTACTACTCTTTGGAATTCACTTCCCTCGAATTGCTTTCCACAAACTTACAATCAACAAATGTTTAAATCCAGTTGTTACAAACATTTTATGAATGGAGGATGCCTTTAGGCACATGGACCTTTTTGTTTTATCTGTGTTTTTCCTTCCTCCGTTCATTGTCTCTTAAAAAAAAAAAAAAAAAAGACTATCTCAATTAATCCGTTTAGCTACCACAGATCCTTCCTAAGCTGCAGAAAATCGTCTGAACATGGCTAAAAATAAAAATAATAACACGTCGCGGTACAGAAGGGGTTAATGGTCAACACTGGTCTGGCAGCTTATGGGGTAAAGTGTTTAATAATTCCGTCACCAACATTTATCGTCAGTCTAGTTTCCGATACCAGCTATCCCATAAATGTTGCCGGGGCCATGTTGACCTCAAGGGGACAGTGGCTGCTTTTTTGGCATATTAATTAATTTATTCATTTATTATTTAGTTTCCTCGCTAGATATCCGTCAAACTTAGAGAAATATCCCCTAGGGGGGCCCCCCCCTCCCAGTTTTGGTACATTTTTCGGTAGAAAAATGTACAGACCTCTTATAATTACAGGCTCGCTATCGCTCGCCAGGAAAAAATCGACACCTCAATCGCACGAAAGGTCTTAAAATTAACCACGAAATGGGATGAAAGTTCTTAAAATCGCCAAACTAATGGGCCTATAACGTCTTAACATCTGAAAACTAATGGGGCTAAACATGAGGCAGAAAGGGGACCAGAAAAACGCCCCATCTCCCCATAAAACAATGAGGCTAAAGGTTCCAGTGTGATAACCCCCCCACCCCCCCCCTTCCCCTATACTTCTTATACCTTACCTTACCTGCCCAACATAGAACCAACCCCTTCCACCAACACACCTTTCTCAAGCCTAGGGACATTTGGATTCAGATGACACCTATATCATTTATTATTATTTGTATTATTATAGTTTGTATTATTATTGTTACCCTTGGCGATCATCAGAATCTCTCTCTCTCTCTCTCTCTCTCGCTCTTACTGAGAAAGACGAGATGTTTGACTGGGAATGCCGGGTCACCCCCCCCCCCAAATTTTTTGTTTTGTTTTGCCTTCTTGGGCAGTGACAATAAAAGACTTACTATAAATGAAGAAAACTGAAATGATGTAATCAAGTATATACCAAGTTGAATGCTAGCTTTCAATTGGTTAGTAAAGCGAAAGTTATCATTTAGTATTAGCGTTAGGATCTGTTAGCCAGATAATTAGTACGGTAGTTAAATGTGTATGGTGATTCCCAAAGGGTTATTGAGTTTATTTTAGCTTATGTAATCGGGAGCGAAGGGTTCAACCCGCTACTACAGAAATAGACTAGATATAGCAAATAACAGATATATCTAACTCCAAGCAAAGGATTAACCCATTGGCTGCGGCTATGTTTGGGCTATTTAGGGCATATTCAGGCACTCCTGAATGATAAATCAAGCATCTGCATTAAATGAACTGTATTCTGCCGAAAACTAGGCAAAAATAGCTTCAAAATGAGACCAGAACGGGCCCCGTACGTGGTCTGGTTCACCCGCAGCGGTACCAGTGAAACGCGGGAAACCCGCTATTTGGTAGCACTCGCTCGCTTGGCTACACTGTTGTGAGAGAGAGAGAGAGAGACCCGCGCGAGAGACAGTCTACCTCAGTGAGCCGCTCGCTGCTCTGAGGGACGGAGGTGGGGCCCCTCACGCTCCCGCCCACTGACACTCGATTTTTACGGTTTTTACAGGCTTTTAAAGCCTGGAAATTGCTGTAACTTGCCAGGACGTTCCAGAACGTCACCCGCAGCGAAAGGGTTAAGTCATTACAGTAAAAAATACCAGCAATCTATACGGATTTGTAATTGGGGTTGTGTTTAGTCTAATTAAGCTTGAGCATTAGTTGGGAGAAAGGTATAAAGACCTGCCCATTTGGAAACTATTCTGTTAACAAAGGAAATTGAATTATTATAATAATGTATAGATATACCTCGTCGCAGCACGCTATCGATTGCACGTGATATATATTAATGGAGGAATAATAACGTACATTATTCAAAGCAAAGTTTTCCTTTTTAGTTCATGGTTATTGCGACTTGAAACCGAAGTCGAGTTAAGGGGGAATGGTTCACTTTTTGGGCGATTTTTGCATGTATTACTTATTTTTCTAGTTTCCTCCCTAGACCTCCATCAAATTAAAAAAAACATCCATTAGATCCCCCTTCTAGATTAATTTGTACATTTTTCGGTAGAAAAATGTACCGGCCGAAGGCCGGTTCTTCCAATATTACAGGCTCACTATCGTTCGCCAGGGGAAAAATCGACACCTAAATAACACGAAAGGTCTAAATATTGACGAAGAAATTGGGCGAAAGGTCTTAAAATCGCCAAACCAATGGGCCGAACGTCTTATAATCTCAAAACAATTGGGGCTCAACACGAGGGAGAAAGTGGCCCAGAAAACCGGCCCCTCTCCCCTTAAGTCCATCTTTGAATAGCGCCTACACAGATGGATTGCAATGTGAATAATAACAGTTCCAAAGGACAAGTTTATACTGTGTGATCGTAGATATTCGGCCTCTTCTAGCTTAAACTTATTTCGACCCGGACCGAGAACCATTAACTATACGGAATATTAATTGACTTTTGAGTGTATTACATAAAGTATAAGTTTCTGATCAACTGTCGGATTATTTCTACCCTATTAGTATAAGCGTTTTATAAAATATATACTATAATTCATATTATCATTATTATTATTACTATTAATATTATTATTATTATTATTATTATTATTATTATTGTTGTTATTATTATTATTCTTACATAGCTGTTCAATTCTGCTTCATACACCAGCACATTATATTATAATTGTGTACTAGACTTTGATCTCTCTCTCTCTCTCTCTCTCTATATATATATATATATATATATATCATGAAGTATGTTATTTGCTCTCACCCACTTAACCTTGCTCTCACATTCTTTTTAAATTCCCATCACTCTCATTCATTACCCCCCACCCTCTCTCTTTTACTTTGATGAGTCAC
Organism: Paralithodes platypus; assembly: GCA_032716605.1. Lineage (NCBI taxonomy): Eukaryota > Metazoa > Arthropoda > Malacostraca > Decapoda > Lithodidae > Paralithodes > Paralithodes platypus. The sequence continues at coordinate 14,887,572 of CM064503.1, forward strand.
ACCAAATGCTCGTGTTTTACCCTCGTGTCCCACTAAATCCCCTAATTATCTCGTCCCTACTCTGTATATACCTGTACGTAACCTTATTAGGCACGTCAACAGGTAAAGAATGTAGCTGCATCGACTATACCCTATTCCAAATAAGTAGTCCAAAACTCTTGTACATTAACCTCTATACATCTCAAACGACTAGAGTAATAGAGCTAATATACGCTAAATACGCCTAACGGCCTTATTGGGCTATCCTTAGTAGTAATTATGCAAAGCTGGTATGTACATGTCACATTTGAAACATATTATGTTGTACCAACATAGTAAAATGCTAACTGAATAAATATTATTATTATTATTATTATTACCATTTGGGAAAGGTCAGTCAGGGAATAGGTGTGGCAATTTGCAGCCCATATTTTGCTCTAGCCATTTTTTAGTTAAAGAGGTTAGGGGTCACGATTTCTGGACTACTAATCTGAAACAGGGTATTGTTAGACAAGTAAGCCTATTTTCAGTGTTAGCATAATCTGTGTTTTATACCAATTAGTCCCAAGTCACACTGTCGCCATTTCTCTCTCTCGGAATGATAAACCCGCCTCCTCAGGCTCACGCAGGCAAGTCTCGCTTACTCTCTCTCGGCTCCTCTGACCCTTCTCTCTTACTCTGTTGTCGATTCAGCTGGTCACTCACACCTCGGCGCATGCTCCTCAAACTCCCATCGTTCATCGGATACTTCTTCTCGATCGCCTCGTCCCTCGCCATAGTTCTAATCCTATTCAGAGACGAAGTCAGGCATATTCTCAGATCTTCACCGGAAGGTCGCCCTCTGCTCGAGTTCCTCCCGTCTTCACTCAATCTCTCTCTCCGGCTATTATATATATATTATATTATATATATTTAATATATAATATATATAATATATATATATATAGTATATATAATATATATCTAGTTTTTTTTTTTTTTTTTTTTTTTTTTTTTTTTTTTGTTTTTCTATATACCAACTACTCCCCTCGGGCATAGGTGATAGCCTTTACAGCTCTAAAATCTGACTTAACCATTCCGCTGAGGCCCAGGTGAGAAATATGGCTCAGTGATGTTCTTGCTCCAGTCTAGGGGAGTGAGACATATGCGAATCTTCACAGCTCGAAGCAATCCCATCTCTGAAGCCCAGCCTCACCTCTGCGCTTCACAGTCCTCACTCCCCACACTGCGAACTCGAACCCTCTCTCGAGTAGACGTCCCCCTAGGTTTAGAAATTAACTCACTATGCATTGCCCCCCACTGTAGCATATTTTTGAATATGGAAATATTCATCACAATGCTATTTAATCAGGGAACAATGAGGGTATTTTTTTTTTTTTTTTGGCTACTTCGGTGTGCTGTGGTAATGCACTGATACTAGGTAGCAGCAGACAGCAAAAATTCCATCCCAATAAAATAATAATCTTCTCCATTGACATATTGGATGCGAAACCCGGGGTCCATTGGATTAACCAGGGTCCATCAGATGGCACGACACCACTCTGCCACATATATATATATTTTGTTTTTTCTATGTGAGGAAAGACAAAGGAGAACTAAACTAGGGAAGAACTGCCTGTAGCGATGCCCCCCCCTCCGCGCCCTCGGCCCCACCACCCGCCCCCCCCTCGCCCCCCCATAGTTGAAAGAGTGAACGCGGGGCCAGCATCAAGGGGACGTGGCGAGCCAAAATGCCTGAAGCACCACAACGGGAGTTTGAAGCAAAATTATATATATATATATATATAGATATATATATCTATATATATTCTATATATATATATATCTATGAAACGCGGATATATATATATATCTATATTATATAGATATATATATATATATATATATATCATATATCTATCTATTATCGAATATATATTATAGATATATATAGTATATATATATATACCGTATATATATATAATATTAATTTTATATATATATATATATATATATATATATATATATATATATATATATATATATATATATATATACTGTACAATTACTTACATATCAGTGTATATTATTATGTTTGTCCACATGCATAAATCGGTCTAGCACCCACCCACCCTGGCCTCGCACTCCCTCGGCGCTCTGCGCCATACCTCTCTCGGAGTCTCTTTCCACTCTTCATCCTCTCTCTCGTAGCTCTCATAATCTCTCTCACTCTCCATAATTATAAAACATTGATCCGTAAGTAGCCTAATTACTTTATATATATATATACTGTATATATCTATATTATATATTAATATTAGATTATTTATATATATACTGTATATATCTATACTGTATATATATTATATATATATATATATATATATATATATAATTATATATATATATATATATATATCTGATACTATATATATATACTATATATAAAAAATATATATATATACCGGTATATATATATATAAATAATTAGGCTACTTACTATCAATGTTTATAATTATGCTTGTCCATATGCCTAAGCCGGTCTATGTCTAGCCCCCCCGGTCATAGCCCCTCTATATCCCAGTCCCTCCTACACACGATCCCGTCTGTTCCTTCTCTCGTCTCTCTCTCTCTCAGCTCCTGTCACTCCTCAGCTCTCTCCTCAGGGAATTCTCTCCTCATCTCGCCACCATGCCTCACTCAAAAGGGCGTTAACATCATCTCGTCGTCTCTCCTCTCTCTCTCTGGCGCCAAGGGAGCCACTAGTCTGGCACTCACACCAACAATAAATTAGTAAACAGCAAAAGGGGGGGGGGGGGAATTGTCGCCAAGGGGAGTACGCCATAAACGAAATTATGGGTATAATAAAGGTATGGAAAAGGTAATTAAGGTGGCCATGATCATTTAGTGATGAAAAACATATTGGTTGTGAAAAAAACATATAATGTACATGAATAAAATCACACATTACACAAATATTAAAGTTAAAGCACTACCAGTATACACACATGGATTGTATATTAATTTGTTATACTCTTGATGTTTTACAGTGCACGCCGTTGTACAGGAGATACCCTATGTTTGCCCACAACTGTACCTACACATTGACCTTATTACGTCTATTACAATACATCCTTCATTGTCACCTGTATAGTATTTACGTGTGGCTAACAATTCATTAAGGGGAGAGGGTCGTTTTTCTGGACCCCCTTCTCCCTCATGTTGAGCCCCATTAGTTTTCAGATTTGACAACATTGGCCCCATTAGTTTGGCGATTTTTAGACCTTTCGCCCCATTTCTTTGTCAATATTAAGACCTTTCGTGTTATTTAGGTGTCGATTTGTTTTCCTGGTGAACGATAGAGAGCCTGTAATATTGCTACCGGAAAATGTACAAATTAATTTGGAAGGGGGATCTATTTTTTTTTTTTTTTTTTTAAAGTTTGATGGAGGCCTAGGGAGGAAACTAAACAAATAATGATTATATGAAAAATAAACCCTTCCCCCTTAACTTTCTTATAAGGCCTATTACTTTCATTACATACTAGTGACGCAAAACGTAGTCATATATACCTATACATATAAAAACTATAATGTCTACTACACATTATCGTGTACACATGCTATAGTATATACTGTGTAATATGCATAAATAGCCGTGCACACATACGCAGCCAAGAAATTTACGCACATACATCAAAGGTGCTTGTACGACCATGGATACACACACACTCATCCGTCATATTAATACACACACACACACACACACACACACACACACACACATATATATATATATATATATATATATATATATATATATATATATATATATATATATATATAGTTACTGTTGTAGTATTGTGTGTGTGTGTGTGTGTGTGTATGTATGCATCTTATATAATAATGATAGTATATAATTGTCCACATCACCAGACAGAGAAGGTAGCAACAGTCAGCATAATATACCTCAGGCTGTCACTGTACGAACCTATAGATCACCAGACAGAGAAGGTAGCAACAGTCAGCATAATATACCTCAGGCTGTCACTGTACATCACCAGACAGAGAAGGTAGCAACAGTCAGCACAATATACCTCAGGCTGTCACTGTACGAACCTATAAATCACCAGACAGAGAAGGTAGCAACAGTCAGCACAATATACCTCAGGCTGTCACTGTACGAACCTATAAATCACCAGACAGAGAAGGTAGCAACAGTCAGCATAATATACCTCAGGCTGTCACTGTACCAACCTATAGATCACCAGACAGAGAAGGTAGCAACAGTCAGCATAATATACCTCAGGCTGTCACTGTACATCACCAGACAGAGAAGGTAGCAACAGTCAGCACAATATACCTCAGGCTGTCACTGTACGAACCTATAAATCACCAGACAGAGAAGGTAGCAACAGTCAGCATAATATACCTCAGGCTGTCACTGTACCAACCTATAGATCACCAGACAGAGAAGGTAGCAACAGTCAGCATAATATACCTCAGGCTGTCACTGTACCAACCTATAGATCACCAGACAGAGAAGGTAGCAACAGTCAGCATAATATACCTCAGGCTGTCACTGTACCAACCTATAGATCACCAGACAGAGAAGGTAGCAACAGTCAGCATAATATACCTCAGGCTGTCACTGTACCAACCTATAGATCACCAGACAGAGAAGGTAGCAAAAGTCAGCATAATATACCTCAGGCTGTCACTGTACGAACCTATAGATCACCAGACAGAGAAGGTAGCAACAGTCAGCATAATATACCTCAGGCTGTCACTGTACCAACCTATAGATCACCAGACAGAGAAGGTAGCAACAGTCAGCATAATATACCTCAGGCTGTCACTGTACGAACCTATAGATCACCAGACAGAGAAGGTAGCAACAGTCAGCATAATATACCTCAGGCTGTCACTGTACATCACCAGACAGAGAAGGTAGCAACAGTCAGCATAATATACCTCAGGCTGTCACTGTACATCACCAGACAGAGAAGGTAGCAACAGTCTGCATAATATACCTCAGGCTGTCACTGTACATCACCAGACAGAGAAGGTAGCAACAGTCAGCATAATATACCTCAGGCTGTCACTGTACCAACCTATAGATCACCAGACAGAGAAGGTAACAACAGTCAGCATAATATACCTCAGGCTGTCACTGTACCAACCTATAGATCTTCAAGTGCGCAGTAGTAATTAGTAGTCCTCTTAATTAACATTATGTGATCCAACGTCTTGTGGGTAATTATGATAATTAGCTTAATTATTGTTGAATATTTTTCTTGCATTTGCCATTTTGGAGCAATGCAGTTTAGTTTGTCCCTGGACTAGCAAAAATGCCTTCCCAAACTTCCTTCAAACTAAAAATGTGCCCACGATACCGCCTTCAAGCTAAATTTGTACATTTTTCGATAGAAATATGCGTCGGCCAAAGGCCGACTTCTTCTAAGTTACAGTCTCCCTATCCCTCGCCCAGAAACAAAATCGATACCTGAATAGGGTGAAACGTCTTATTATTGTCAAACTAATGAGGTGTAACATCTTTAAAATTCGAAAATAATGGAGCGAAACAGTGGAGTTCCAAAAAGACCCCCCTTCGATCAAATAGTATTAAACCACGTACCATAATATACCAGCAGATATAATGTAGTGAGGAGGTAGAGCACATCACTGGTTTATATCATATGTATCATTATCACATGTTGAGAGAGAGAGAGAGAGAGATTATTAAATCTGTGTGTGCAAAACGTCACGCAAAAGTAAATTTTTAACACACTGATGTAACACATTTAACACTATTGTAATACTAATTAACACTGACGTAACATATTTAACACACTGACGTAACTTATTGAACACACTGACGTAATATTTAACACAGACGTAATATTTAACACTGACACAACACATTTAACACACTGATGTAATACTTAACACTGATGTAACATTTAACACACTGACGTAACATATTTAACACTGACGTAACATATTTAACACACTGACGTAATTTATTTAACACACTGACGTAACTCATTTAACACACTGACGTAACATATTTAACACACTGACGTAACTTATTTAACACACTGACGTAACTCATTTAACACACTGACGTAACATATTTAACACTGACGTAACTTATTTAACACACTGACGTAACTTATTTAAAACACTGACGTAACATATTTAACACACTGACGTAACTCATTTAACACACTGACGTAACATATTTAACACACTGACGTAACTCATTTAACACACTGACGTAACTCATTTAACACACTGACGTAACATATTTAACACAATGATGTAACATATTTAACACACTGACGTAACATATTTAACACACTGACGTAAATTATTTAACACACTGACGTAACATATTTAACACACTGACGTAACTCATTTAACACACTGACGTAACATATTTAACACACTGACGTAACATATTTAACACACTGACGTAACATATTTAACACACTGACGTAACTCATTTAACACACTGACGTAACATATTTAACACACTGACGTAACATATGTAACACACTGACGTAACATATTTAACACACTGACGTAACTCATTTAACACACTGACGTAACATATTTAACACACTGACCTAACTCATTTAACACACTGACGTAACATATTTAACACACTGACATAACTTATTTAACACACTGACGTAACTTATTTAACACACTGACGTAACTCATTTAACACACTGACGTAACATATTTAACACACTGACGTAACATATTTAACACACTGACGTAACATATTTAACACACTGACGTAACTTATTTAACACACTGACGTAACTCATTTAACACACTGACATAACATATTTAACACACTGACGTAACATATTTAACACACTGACGTAACATATTTAACACACTGACGTAACTTATTTAACACACTGACGTAACTTATTTAACACACTGACGTAACTCATTTAACACACTGACATAACATATTTAACACACTGACGTAACATATTTAACACACTGACGTAACATATTTAACACACTGACGTAACTTATTTAACACACTGACGTAACTCATTTAACACACTGACGTAACTCATTTAACACACTGACGTAACTTATTTAACACACTGACGTAATATACTTAACACACTGACGTAACATATTGAACACACTGACGTAACATATTGAACACACTGACGTAACATATTGAACACACTGACGTAACATATTTAACACACTGACGTAACTCATTTAACACACTGACGTAACATATTTAACACAGACGTAACTTATTTAACACAGTGACGTAACATATTTAACACACTGACATAACTTATTTAACACACTGACGTAACTCATTTAACACACTGACGTAACATATTTAACACACTGACGTAACATATTTAACACACTGACGTAACTCATTTAACACACTGACGTAACTCATTTAACACACTGACGTAACTTATTTAACACACTGACGTAATATACTTAACACACTGACGTAACATATTGAACACACTGACGTAACATATTGAACACACTGACGTAACTTATTTAACACACTCACGTAACATTTAACACACTGACGTAACTTATTTAACACACTGACGTAATATACTTAACACACTGACGTAACATATTGAACACACTGACATAACATATTGAACACACTGACGTAACATATTTAACACACTGACGTAACTTATTTAACACACTGACGTAACATATTTAACACACTGACGTAACATATTTAACACACTGATATAACATTTAACACACTGACGTAATATATTTGACACACTGACGTAACAGACGTAATATATTAAATATAACGAGAAACATGGGAAGTAATTTACATTATTTTGCATATATACAGATGTCTACGTGAGTTCGCACCCAATTAGTGTTTATAGCTAATTCATATAATTGAATTACAAAAATATATATATAGTTTTATACAAAATTAAATATATCATAATGAATTAACTATTGCATAACAAATTACACTCACAATTCAATCATATTAATTTACTAAAATACACAATATAACAAGAGTGAATAGGAATTCATGTGGGTAACTGTACATTATAGCTAATGAGCCTGGCTGGTGGACTGTGGTCACGTGATCCACCTACTCTCCCTGTCAACACATCACCTGGTTGTCGCCAAAGGTACCCCCCCCCCCTTCCCCCCACGATACACACTACCACACTACTAACACACACAAACACACACATACACACAGTAGTAGTAGATGATGCGTTTATTTAGTGTATATATATATATATATATTATATACCGGTATACATATATATATATATATATATATATATATATATATATATATATATATATATATATATATATATATATATATATATATATATATATATATATATATATATATATATATATATATATATATATATAATACTACTACTACTAATAATAACTATATATATACAATACACTTTTGGTGATAATTGGCAGTTTGGGGTGTCTTTCAACGTAGAATGTTCCCGGGTGGAGGATGGGGGATTATGGGGTTTGGTCTTGGGGGTGTGGGCTGTGGGGTGTAGAAGTGGGGTGCAGGGTGTGGATGGGTGTGGTGTGTAGGTGTGGGATATACACAGTATATAGATTAGTGATAGAAGGGTGGGCTTTGAAGAGTGGGGTTTAAGGGGAGAATTCCATCCCTTTCTCCCTCATGTTTAGCCCCATTGCTTTTGAGATTTTAAGACGTTCACCCCATTAGTTTGGCGATTTTAAAAACTTACGCCCCATTTCTGTCAATTTTAAGACCTTTCGTGCCATTTAGGTGCCGATTTTTTCTGGCGAGCGATAGCTAGCCTGTAATTTAAAAGGAATCGGCCTTCGGCCGAGAAATTTTTCTACCGAAAAATTTACAAATTTATATTGAATGGAGGTCTAGGGGGTATAATTTTAAACTAGGTGGAGGTCTAGGGAACAAACTAAATACCTACCCTTAACCCCTTCTGTACCGATGATGTACTTTTCAATATATTCTGGCAACTATTAGACGTTTTTGTTTAGCTTAGGAAGGATGTCTACTCAATAAAAAGCTACATCGCAATTCATCTTTTTAGCCACCATATATCCTTCATAAACTGAATAAAATCGTCTAAATGTAGCTCAAATCAAATAACAAAAACGTCTCCGGTACAGAAGGGGTTAAAGGGGGGGGGGGGGGGGGCAGCTTGGAGGTGGGGTGGGGTGAGGTAATTAAGGTGAGGCCAAACACGAGAGTAACGAAGCCAAACCAGGACAGCTCTAGTATATACCGTATATTATACTACCCCCGACAGTGACTAAAGAAATATATATATAGCAACACCTCTTCATTGGAGATGGGCCGGTTTTCTGGACCACTTTCTCCCTCGTGTTTAGCCCCATTAGTTTTGTGATTTTAAGACGTTCGGCCCATTAGTTTGACGATTGTAACACCTATCGCCACATTTCGTGTCAATTTTAAGACCCTTCGTGCCATTTAGGTGTCGATATTTTCCTGGCGAGCGATAGCGAGCCTGTAATTTAAGAGGAATTGGCCTTCGGCCGAGAAATTTTTCTACCGAAAAATGTACAAATTTATCTTGAAAGGGGGTCTAGGGGGTGTAATTTTAAACTTGATGGAGGTCTAGGGAACAAACTAAATAACTCTCCTTAATGGGTGGGGTTGAGTGAGGTAAGGTGAGGCCAAACAGGAAAGTAATGAAGATAAACCAGGACAGTAGTACCGTGTATACCCTGACAGTGACTAAAGAAATATATAGCAACACCTCTTAAGGGAGCCCACCTCGCTTGTTTTCTCTTTCTCCCCCTCTCTCTTTGGCTTGTATCTATTCGGCCCCCATTCGGCCTACTGGTTTAAGACGTTTACCCCATCCAAGTGTTAATATTTTCCTGGTGAGCGGTAGTGAGCCAGCTTATATATATTTTTGTTTTGACAGCAAAGCTAAATTTTTTAATTTTTCGATAGAAAAATGTTTCCGGCGAAGCCGGATTTTCCCATACAATGCTGGTTCGCTATCGCTCGCCAGGAAGAAATCGACACCTGGATGAGGATAAACGTCTTAAAACATTTGGCTGAATGAGGCCGAATGGATACAAGGTAGGGAAAAAGAGAAAAGGAGAGAAAGATAAAAAAAAAAAACGGTGACCCCTTTTAATTGCAATACACCCCAGAGGACAAATGTCCATAAAGCGCGGGAACTGCTTTGTTGACACCGCTAATGAGGTGATTCCGCCCACTCAGTAAGCCCATTATAGCCTTTGTTTACTACAGTGGGCGCAGTTATCTGATCCCACCTGTCCAAGATGATGTTAAATCTTCAGGGAGCAGAATTAGTTGACCTTAGCTGCTGCCCACATGTATACATACTGTACACACACACACATATATTTATACACACACGCGTATTTACCTGCACACATATGATCTCTCCCTTATACACATGCATAATCACACACACACACAAATATCCTTTCACTCTCTCACACACGGACACTAATTCTTCCAATAATATCTCTTATACACCAACCCAACGGAGTCAGTTATAAGAGGTGTGTATTTCATTGGGTGGCATTGAGTCAGTTATAAGAGGTGTGTATTTCATTGGGTGGCATTGAGTCAGTTATAAGAGGTGTGTATTTCATTGGGTGGCATTGAGTCAGTTATAAGAGGTGTGTATTTCATTGGGTGGCATTGAGTCAGTTATAAGAGGTGTGTATTTCATTGGGTGGCATTGAATCAGTTATAAGAGGTGTGTATTTCATTGGGTGGCATTGAGTCAGTTATAAGAGGTGTGTATTTCATTGGGTGGCATTGAGTCAGTTATAAGAGGTGTGTATTTCATTGGGTGGCATTGAGTCAGTTATAAGAGGTGTGTATTTCATTGGGTGGCATTGAGTCAGTTATAAGAGGTGTGTATTTCATTGGGTGGCATTGAGTCAGTTATAAGAGGTATGTATTTCATTGGGTGGCATTGAGTCAGTTATAAGAGGTGTGTATTTCATTGGGTGGCATTGAGTCAGTTATAAGAGGTGTGTATTTCATTGGGTGGCATTGAGTCAGTTATAAGAGCTATGTATTTCATTGGGTGGCATTGAGTCAGTTATAAGAGGTATGTATTTCATTGGGTGGCATTGAGTCAGTTATAAGAGGTGTGTATTTCATTGGGTGGCATTGAGTCAGTTATAAGAGGTGTGTATTTCATTGGGTGGCATTGAGTCAGTTATAAGAGGTGTGTATTTCATTGGGTGGCATTGAGTCAGTTATAAGAGGTGTGTATTTCATTGGGTGGCATTGAGTCAGTTATAAGAGGTGTGTATTTCATTGGGTGGCATTGAGTCACTTCGTCGTTGTCAGTGGGCCTTTAAGCGGGGATGGCCCGGTTTTCTGGACCACTTTCTACCTCATGTTTAGCCCCATTAGTTTTCAGATGTTAAGATGTTTGCCCCATTAGTTAGTCGATTTTAAGACATTTCGCCCCATTTTGTTGTCAATTTTAAGACCTTTCGTGCCATTTAGGTGTCGATTATTTCCTGGCGAGCGATAGCGAGCCTGCAATTTTAAGAGGAATTGGCCTTCGGCCGGGACATTCTTCTACCGAAAAATGTACAAATTTATCTTGAAGGGGGGTCTAGGGGGTGTTTTTCTAAGCTTGATGGAGGTCTAGGGAGGAAATTAAAATAATATATGATTAAATGAATTAATAGACCAAACGGCCGGCCGGCCAGTCTCCCTTTAAACTCCATTGTGACTACTCAATGAGGAATGCATACAACCTGTCCGCTTTAATTAACACATACACAGAACACAGAACAAACAAACACGCAACCTTCACCATCACAGACACTATGTTTAGTTAAATATTGCACACTTAAATGTTGTCACAGATTTATCACGAGCGAGCAGGGTCTATGCCCATCACAACACACACACACACACACACACACACACACACACACCTTGGATTTATTATTACGCACTGAAATATGCTATTCTACAGTAAAAAAAAAAAAAAAAAAAAAAGAAACACACACAAAAAAAGGAATAGTGGGGTAGGCTGTGTCTGAGTAAATACATACATACATTACTCCATAGTCAACAAGTACACATACAAGGTCACTCGCATATATCTCTCTCCCAAACACACACATACTTGATCACTTGGGGAGGTGTGGTGGAGTGGTCTTGCCTATCTATCTATCTATATGCTCAGGCCCAATCCCCATTTTGGGGGTAGCCGACTCAAGACAGAGCAAGAACAGGGAAAACACAAAAACAACATAAAACAAAAAATAAACACAGATAAAAAACACAAACTCACACACATCCAGGTCACCCAGGAGAAGACCCAGAGACCAGGGTTACCAAGGTCGCTCCAGCACTCCCCCGGCCCCTGACCACCCGGAGAGGTTCCGATCTCGGCAGGCAGACATGCAGCGGAGCCAAAGCCACAAGCCCTCCCACCACACTTCCAGGCACACCCTTCATATTAATCGTCCCCCCGGGCCAGGCGCCTGATGGACTATTATCTAGTCGAACTTGCGCCCGACCCCTTACTCCAAATGACCACGTGTTCACTCAACTATTCACAAGCATTCTCCATTCACTCCTGTCCACCACCACTTCCCCTGCCTGATCTATAGTCATTCCTCTATCATCCAAAGCCTTTCTTACACAGTCTCTCCATCTCAATGGGGATCTTCCTGCCCTTCTATCTCCCCTTGTACCTGACTCACATATTCTCTTTGTAAGCCTTTCATCTCCCATTCATTCAACATGACCATGGTCTTGCCACTGGACTGTAATCCAATGGACCCAGATTCAAATCCCGATATGTCAATGGGAAGATATTATTGGGATGGAATTTGTGTTGTACCTAGTATCAGTGCATTACCACAAAGACCACCGAAACGCCAACTAAACACCCTCATTGTTCCCTGATTAAATAGCACTGTATGAATATTTCCATATTCAAAATATGCTACAGAGGGACAATGCCTAGTGAGTTCAATGCTCAATAGGTGGCGTTCTGAGAGTGAAGGTCTGAGTCTAGGAGGTGAGACAGTGAAGCACTGGAGCGAGGCAACTTCAGAGATGGGGCTGCTTCGAGACATGAGTGAGGAACTAAGCCCCATGCATCCTGCGAAGGCAACATGGCAGGGGCTGGTTGCAGCTAAAAGTGCTTCACATGTCTCACCCCCTAGACTGGAACGAGACCTCACAGGCTTCACCGTTCATAACGGTTGAATGTACAGGCTCTTAGCCTATGCCCGAGAGGGAGTAGTTGGAATATGGAAAGAAAAACAAAACTTACACACACACACGTTCTTATTCCTTTTAACCTTTACACGCAAACACCACATCCACAACAATATACGTCTCTCAATATACAACCCAAGTCTGAATCTCTCTCTCACGTCTATAACAATTAGTCTTTCAATATAAATACCAAGTAAATATCTTTCTCTCTCTCTCACATCCCCCCCCCTCCCTCTCTCTCTCACATCCCCCCCCCTTCCCTCTCTCTCACATCCCCCCTCCCTCTCTCTCTCTCTCACATCCCCCCCCTCTCTCTCTCTCACACGTCCATAACAATAAGTCTTTCAATATAAATACCAAGTAAATCTCTCTCTCTCTCTCTCTCTTTCAATCTCCCACTATGAAGAGCCCGAGTCACTAAGGGGATAATTATACCTTCAAGGTCAACTTCTTAGAAAACGGTGTAAGCTTCGAGGGAATACTGCTATACATAGTCTCCTCAGGGGGGGGGGGGGCCTTTACACTCCCACAGCCTGCTACAAACAGACCGACACTTTTGTTTTTAACCCTTTCACGCACTTATGGACGCCAGGGTTGCCGATTAGCAATCAGAAATAGAGTTCTCTCAATCTTATAATTACCTCTCCAAAATTAGTTTTCTGCCCACAGCTAGCTCAAACACAACTGCAGAGGTTAAAGTATATAAACTAAAGGTTTCTAAACACCCCCTGATGGTCACAAAGGCTGTAACACTTTGGCTGTGGGCATATTTCCGCCATATTAGGGCTCATTCAGGCACTCCTGATTGATTATGCAAGTGCCTGAATGAAATTAAATGTATTCAGCCAAAAACTAGAAGAAAATAGCTACAAAATGACACCAAAACAAGCTTCGTAGCTCGCGGGGTTGACCCGCAGCGCTACCATAGACATTCGCTAAAATGAACAATTATAGCTAATGTCGTGCTTCATTTGCCTTTGGCAGCACTGTATATCTCGCGAGACTCTTACTCAGAGCCATCAGTGCCACGGCCGCCTGGCTGGGGGATGGACGTGTGGCCTGTCGCGCTCCTGTTCCCTCGCACTCGATTCTACAGGCTTTAAGAGGCTTTAAAAGCCTGTAAATTGCTGTAAATTGCCATGGCGTTTGGGAACGTCTCCCACAGGCAATGGGTTAAAGTATCCCAGAATAGGCTCAAATGGCATTCTGTGCGTGAAAGGGTTAAGGGGGGTGACCTGCTTGTTTTCTCTCTTTCTCTGGCTTGTATCCATTCGGCCCCATTCAGCCTACTGTTTTAAGACATTTATCCCCGTCCAGGTGTAGATTTCTCCCTGGCGAACGATAGCGAGCCAGCATTGTATGGAGAAATCCGGCTTCGCCGGAGACATTTTTCTATCGAAAAATTTACAAATTCAGCCTGCTGTCAAAAACATTTTAAAAATATACTGGCTCGCTACCGCTCGCCAGGAAAAAATCGACACCTGGATGGGGATAAACGTCTTAAAACAGTAGGCTGAATGGGGCCGAATGGATACAACTCAGAGAGGGAGAAAGAGAGAAAATATTAACGAGATGGGCCCTCGCAACCCTTTGAGTACCTATGACACTATTTCATATTTTATTCTGGTTATATCCAGGCGATAGTTTGCAACTTAGGAAGGGCCTCTAGGAACCAGAGGGGTAACATATTTTATTCTGGTTATATCCAGGCGATAGTTTGCAACTTAGGAAGGGCCTCTAGGAACCAGAGGGGTAACATATATTTTATTCTAGGAAGGGCCTCTAGGAACCAGAGGGGTAACATATATTTTATTCTGGTTATATCCAGGCGATAGTTTGCAACTTAGGAAGGGCCTCTAGGAACCAGAGGGGTAACATATATTAGGAAGGGCCTCTAGGAACCAGAGGGGTAACATATATTTTATTCTGGTTATATCCAGGCGATAGTTTGCAACTTAGGAAGGGCCTCTAGGAACCAGAGGGGTAACATATATTTTATTCTGGTTATATCCAGGCGATAGTTTGCAACTTAGGAAGGGCCTCTAGGAACCAGAGGGGTAACATATATTTTATTCTGGTTATATCCAGGCGATAGTTTGCAACTTAGGAAGGGCCTCTAGGAACCAGAGGGGTAACATATATTTTATTCTGGTTATATCCAGGCGATAGTTTGCAACTTAGGAAGGGCCTCTAGGAACCAGAGGGGTAACATATATTAGGAAGGGCCTCTAGGAACCAGAGGGGTAACATATATTTTATTCTGGTTATATCCAGGCGATAGTTTGCAACTTAGGAAGGGCCTCTAGGAACCAGAGGGGTAACATATATTTTATTCTGGTTATATCCAGGCGATAGTTTGCAACTTAGGAAGGGCCTCTAGGAACCAGAGGGGTAACATATATTAGGAAGGGCCTCTAGGAACCAGAGGGGTAACATATATTTATTCTGGTTATATCCAGGCGATAGTTTGCAACTTAGGAAGGGCCTCTAGGAACCAGAGGGGTAACATATATTTTATTCTGGTTATATCCAGGCGATAGTTTGCAACTTAGGAAGGGCCTCTAGGAACCAGAGGGGTAACATATATTTTATTCTGGTTATATCCAGGCGATAGTTTGCAACTTAGGAAGGGCCTCTAGGAACCAGAGGGGTAACATATATTTTATTCTGGTTATATCCAGGCGATAGTTTGCAACTTAGGAAGGGCCTCTAGGAACCAGAGGGTAACATATATTTATTCTGGTTATATCCAGGCGATAGTTTGCAACTTAGGAAGGGCCTCTAGGAACCAGAGGGGTAACATATATTTTATTCTGGTTATATCCAGGCGATAGTTTGCAACTTAGGAAGGGCCTCTAGGAACCAGAGGGGTAACATATATTTTATTCTGGTTATATCCAGGCGATAGTTTGCAACTTAGGAAGGGCCTCTAGGAACCAGAGGGGTAACATATATTTTATTCTGGTTATATCCAGGCGATAGTTTGCAACTTAGGAAGGGCCTCTAGGAACCAGAGGGGTAACATATATTTATTCTGGTTATATCCAGGCGATAGTTTGCAACTTAGGAAGGGCTCTAGGAACCAGAGGGGTAACATATATTTTATTCTGGTTATATCCAAGGAAGGGCCTCTAGGAACCAGAGGGGTAACATATATTTTATTCTGGTTATATCCAGGCGATAGTTTGCAACTTAGGAAGGGCCTCTAGGAACCAGAGGGGTAACATATATTTCATTCTGGTAGGAAGGGCCTCTAGGAACCAGAGGGGTAACATATATTTTATTCTGGTTATATCCAGGCGATAGTTTGCAACTTAGGAAGGGCCTCTAGGAACCAGAGGGGTAACATATATTTTATTCTGGTTATATCCAGGCGATAGTTTGCAACTTAGGAAGGGCCTCTAGGAACCAGAGGGGTAACATATATTTTATTCTGGTTATATCCAGGCGATAGTTTGCAACTTAGGAAGGGCCTCTAGGAACCAGAGGGGTAACATATATTTTATTCTGGTTATATCCAGGCGATAGTTTGCAACTTAGGAAGGGCCTCTAGGAACCAGAGGGGTAACATATATTTTATTCTGGTTATATCCAGGCGATAGTTTGCAACTTAGGAAGGGCCTCTAGGAACCAGAGGGGTAACATATATTTTATTCTGGTTATATCCAGGCGATAGTTTGCAACTTAGGAAGGGCCTCTAGGAACCAGAGGGGTAACATATATTAGGAAGGGCCTCTAGGAACCAGAGGGGTAACATATATTAGGAAGGGCCTCTAGGAACCAGAGGGGTAACATATATTTTAATCATGTTTTACTCCCTCACATCCTTTATAAATCTGAGCATAATAAAATCGTCTAATAATAGCCAGAATAAAAGAATCGGTTAACCTCCCACAACAAAGTAGCCTCCTGATGATGTTGTTGATGGTCTGGATATAGGTGTAAATAGGAAAGGAGGGAAGGGGGACAAACTATCGAAAAGGGGCATGGGTGGGTTAGCCTACAGACCCTATAGAATCAGAACTGACTGTCACGTCTCTGTGTTATTCTGAAGGGTCTCTAGGTAAGTCCAACCACTATGGGATCGGTGGGAGGATGGAAAATTTGAGATGATAAAGTAAAATAATTGCAATAATATAAACAGAAAAGAACCAGATCACAAGAAACAATAATACATCAGGAAGTGCCGTTTTAAAGGCACAACAAAACAATGGCCGCAATGTTGCATCTCTCTCGCTATTCTATCGATAATACAATAATCAGTGCTCCTCAGAGCCCTCCCAGTGTGTACCACCTCCTCTACGTAGGGTACGTGGTACCCGTCTTGTAACACAATCCCACCCCTCCTCTAACAACTCTCCAACCCAAGAGTGAAACGTTACTCTCAGACTTTCTTCTATTCAACAGCTGAGGTCTGGAACTCTCAGAATCTGTCTTTCCCTCCTCCTATGACTTAAATTATTTCAAACTCCGTGTGTACAGGCATTTTGACTCGAGCGTCCCTTAATTTTGACCCTGTCACTCTTTCAACTATGAGGGAAGCACTCACTAAAGGCAGTTCTGCCTTTTGTCTCTCTCACTCACTTAAAAAAAAAAAAAAAAAAAAAAAAGAGATGGAGGGGGAATGAAACTAATTAGTTTTCCAGTGTGCTGCTTGTTTTCGGTTGACGGTAAACCCATGTCCCCATCTTAAGCTTTTTTGTCTGGATCCCCTTCTCCCTCATGCTAGCTAGCCCCATTAGCTTTGACATTTTAAGACGTGGGCCCCATTAGTTTGGTGATTTTGAAAACTTTCTTCCCATTTCTTTGTCAATTTTAAGACTGTTCGTGCCATTTAAATGTTGATTTTTCTTGGCAAGCGATAGCGAGCCTTATTCTACTGATAATTGTACAAATTTAAGCATCTTGAAGGGGGATCTTGGAGGTGTCTTTTTAAGCTTGATGGAGGCCTAGGGAGCAAACTAAAAAATATGTAAATAAATATATACCCAAAAATAAATACAAAAACATACCTGTCCATTAATTATTCAGATATTTCGAATATTGTATGGCAGAACATGCGCATTACGAAAACTGGCTTTAATATGATGCATAGATCCAGTAGTTTCATATCATTCCAATAAATATCGATAAATCAGCGGCTAAGGGATTAAATTTTTCTCCCGGTAAAAATAAACAGATTATAGTACGGTGATAGAAAATGTATCGATATAAGACTGTCACACACACACATCTTCCAGTGTCATAATTACTTTTTTTTTTTTTTTTGCTAATCACGAAAAGCAACATACCACACATATACGAAACAATCAATCGACATCAATTGCTTGAAATTCACAAATCAAGATGACTAGGCCTATACCAAAGATGTAGAAATAAAACTCCCTATCGATGGTGTTGGTAAAATTAACAAGGTGTTTGTTCTTGTTGACGCCCGAGACACTAATTACAGCAGGATAGATATATTAAGACCCCTTCATCTCTGGCGCCAGGTCTTATAGGTACTTGGCGCCACACTACCCCATATGGTAGTCTGATCAATACAAACTAAAGGCAGAATTAGGACAACCTTATTTCATATTAGCCTCCATGTTGTGACCCACAACGTGATAGACAAAATGTCGAACATTGGCGGTAAAATAACAAAATAAAATATCTATTGCAAGATGCCTTGATCCCCGAAGAGGTGGCCACGAAGAATGAACATCTCCATGTACTTCTGTCAACTGGCGACCCTCCTCCCACCCAACACCAATCTCACTCATACACCTCTCAACTTCACCCTTCCACCTCACTCTCGCTCACCATACATTCCACATGGCCGAACCACCTCAAGGTGTTCCTTTTCACACTCTTCAGCATATCCACATCTACACCACAACGTTCTTGTACTTCCTCATTTGTCTATCTTTCCATGTAACTCCAAACGCACTTCTCAAATAACTCATTTCCACCCCTCTCTTGATTTGTCTCTCCAACAACGTCCATGCTTCACTCCCCGTACGTACGTCAATGTCGTGATTACCCCACCATCATGCAATGACTTTTTGCTGAATATATCTGGCAATATTATAAATAGCCTTATCAATTTCTTTGTGCTACTTATGAACATATTAGTAAATATCTGTCCTCACACAGGTTCCCAAGGGAGCACAAAATTTTTCTACCGAAAAATGTACAAATTTATCTTGAAAGGGGGTCTAGGTGGTCATTTCTTAAGCTTGATGGAGGTCTAGCGAGGAAACTCAAACTTAAATAAATATACAAATACATAGACCAAAAAACAAGCACTACGTCTCTTAACGTTAGGGGCCTTAACACTAGGCTGCGGCGCTCATCTCCTTAGCATTGAGTAATATCCAGCTTGGTACACAGGAGCTATAGTCTATTCGCTGTAAGTTGGCAAGAAATCATGACCTCTAACCTCGGTAACTCAAAAACGACTAGAGTAATCGAGCTAACATTTCTACCATTTGGGAAGAGTCAGTCAAGGAATAGATGTGGAAATTTGTTCTAGCCCTTTTTGAGTTACAGAGGATAGATGTCATGATTTCTCGCCTACTAACAGCGAACAGACTATAGTACTGCTCCAGGCGACCATGTATTTACCTGGATGGGACGTAACAAACAGCCACTTACCCCAGGTTCCTATTTAAGGGGGAGGTATTCACTTTTTATGGACCACCTTTTCCCTCATGTTTAGCATATTTGTTTTGAGATGTTAAGACGTTTGTTCCATTAGTATGTCAATGTTAAGACATTTCGCCTGATTTCTTTGTCAATATTAAGACCTTTCGTGCCATTTAAGTGTAAATTTTTTCTTAGCGAGTGATAGCGAGCCTGTAAATTTAGAAAGAAGCGGCCTTTGACCGGGACACTTTGTACCAAAAAATGTACAAATTTATCTTGAAAAGGGGATCTATGGGGTGTAACTTGAAGCTTGATGGAGGTCTATCGAGGAAGCTAAAAAAATATTTAAATAATTAAGTCTATCTATTGCCCGACGCCGTGATCCCCGAAGGGGTGGCCACGAACGAACCGCCCCATGCATCTCAGTCAGTCGACGCTCCTCCTCCCAACCAGCACCGCCTTCATCCATATACTTCCTCACTCCATCCTTCCACCTCTCTTTCGGTTTACCTCTCTCTCTCTCTGTCCTTCCACCTCGCTCTCGTACACCCTCTTAGTCATTCTCTCACTTCCCATACGTTCCATATGGCTGACCCATCTCAAGGTGTTCCTTTTCACACTTTCCAGCACATCTACCTCCACACCACACCTCCTTCTTACTTCCTCATTCGTCTGTCTATCCCTCCATGTAACTCCGCACGCACTTCTCAAGTAACTCATTTCCACCCCTCTCACTCTTGGTCTGAGTCTCTTCTCAAACGTCCATGCTTCGCTTCCGTAAGTCAGTGTCGGGATTACCACACGGTCATGCGAGGACTTCTTCACTTCCATACTGACCACCCTATTTCTTGTTACTGCTTTCGGCATTCCTACAACCCTCTTCCCCTGTTGCACTCTCTCCTGCACTTCTTCATCCATAGTCCCATCTTAACTCAACACACTGTCCAGATACAGTTCTTAAATGAGCTGACAATCTCCATAGCCTGACCGTTCAACTTCACCTCACACTCTGTGGCTTCACCTCTTTCGAAGACCATAACCTTGCTCTTCCCCACATTTACCTTCAGATTCCATTTTTCGCACTGTTCCAAACTCATTTACCAGACCCTGCAACTCCCATTCATTATCGCTCATCAGCAAACAGCAGTACAGGCAGCTTCCACTCATTTCCCTCCCTTATCAGCGATACACCAACATCCACTGCTCTTCCTTGTATTTCTTTCATGACTCCATTCATATATACAGTAAACAACCACAGGGACATCACACACCCATTTCAACCCAACATTCAGGTCAAAGAACTCGCTCTGCTCATTCTCCACACGTACTTCCGCCTTTGCACCCTCATACATTCTCTTCACTGCTTTCAGCAACTTGCCATCTACTCCGTATATTCTAAGTACTTTCCACATACCTTCTCTATCCACTCTGCCATAGGCCTTCTCCAAGTCCATAAAGGCAACATACACCTTTGTTGCTTCTCCAGTTATTTCTCCACAACACAATTCAGGGTAAAAATCTGATCTACACATCCTCTTCCCTTCCTAAAACCTCCCTGCTCGTCACCTATCCATTTCTCCGTTCTCACTCTCACTCTCTCAATCACTACCCTACTGTACACCTTCCCTACTACACTTAGAAGACATATTCCTCGGTGGTTCCCACACACTCCTCTTTCCCCTTTATCCTTATATAGGGGGACTATTGTGCCTGTCTTCCAGTCATCAGGTGCACTCCCCTTCTCCCATGCTAGTTTGCACATTTTCCATACCCATTCGATCACTATCTCACCACCATACCTCAACATTTACCCACACACTCCATCTGTTCCTGGTGCTTTCCCCAACTTCACTCTTTTCATGGCTTCCACACTTCTGACGTCCTGATCCCCACCTCCTCCACTATGTTTGCTGGCGCTTCATTCCTTACATTTAGCAACTCATTGAAGTACTCTCTCCATCTTTCGACTCTCTCTTGCTTCTCGGCTAGCATTCTCCCATTCTTATCTTTCACACCTTTACTGTTTCCCTTGCTACCTTCCCTAACTTTCTTGACTTCTTTCCAGAACAGTTTCTTACACTCCCTCCATTTTACACTCAGATTCCTTCCAAATTCCTCATCTACTCTTCTCTTACTTTCCTTCACCACTCTCTTTCTCTCCACGTACCTCGCTCGTTTCTGACTCTCCAAATCTTCATTCCCTATACTACCCAACCACTCTCTATACGCTTTCTTCTTGGCTTCCACAACTATTTTTACCTCTTCTGTCCACCATGCTGTACCTTTCACTCCCCTCCCTCTTCTCCTTACTACACACACCTCCTCACATGCTGCACAGATCTCTTCCTTAAAACACCTTGCTCATCTCCTCCACTTCCTCCATATCTTCCAGGTCGAACCCACCTAGTCGTCTTTCTACTGCTCTCTTGTACTCTTCCCTGATTTCCTCCTCCTGTAGCCTCTCCACCCTCCTCGCCATTCCACCTTCCTCTCGCCTCCCTCCAGCTCTCCTCACCCACTTCTTTTGTATCCTAATTTTAGCTACTACTACATAATGATCAGACAGACCCCCTCCAATACCCCTATACACACTAGCATTCAGCACAGATTTCTTCATTCGTTCATCCACACAACCGTCTTGGTGGTGTAATGGTTAAGGTGTCTAAAAATCTGTGTGTGATAACCCGGGTTCGAATCCTGGTGGATCACATATATGCTTTCATTAATTTCATTGGAGGTGTTTGTTGTATAGTGATATTAATGAAAAATAGAATATACAGTATAATCAAGCAGTGCCTTTCGTTCCACCACTGTCTTATCCTTATCCTTCATCTTCCACACCACTTTCCATGTGTACCTGTGTATCATTCTGTGTCGGAAGAAGGTGTTGGCTATCCACAGCCTCCTCCCCACACATACGTCCACAAATGCACTACCATTCCCATTCACCTCTGACGGTACCCCCCACCGTCCCACCACCCCATTAACTTTCCAATCACCCACCTTCCCATTCATATCCCCAATCAGAAATATTGTTTTGTTCTTGTCAAACTTATCCAGGCACGCCTCCACATTCACCCAGAACTCCTCTTTCTTTCTTACAAGTTAATCCTCTGTCGGAGCATACACACACACAATCACCAACATTTGTATTCCTACTTTCATTCTCACCCACACAATCCTTGAACCCACAGACCCATAGTCTCTTTCATGATCCTTCCATTTGTTACTTACAAACAAACACGCACCTTCTCTCGCTGCTCCCTCACTCACTTCAGCACACACACCCATTCCACACTCCCACTCTCTCATATCTGTACCCCTCTATTTGGTCTCGGTCATTCCACTTACATCCAGCCTGGCATTCACTAACACTAACAGGACCTCTCTCTCTTTGGGTCATCATTCATGCCTCTCACATTCCATGTTGCTATTCTAAGATTGTCCGTAAGATTGTCCATAGTCGGTCGGGGTTCATCAACACAGGGTCCGTCCGCATCCGACGCTGTTCGCTCGTTTTTCGTTGCTAAGCATTTTTCACGGGTGGGGGTCACAATGTAGAGTCAGTGAAAGTAGGCTAGCCTAAACAGACCTCGGATGCGGAAATACCCTGAGCCGAACAGGCCAAGGGGGATATCTCTATTGGTCTAACTGGTAAGGTGTCTGCCTCACATCCAAGGGTCGAGAGTTCGTGCCCCCACCAGGGCATGATATTTTCGTGAGGCCATTTCCGCATTTAACGAAGTTTAGGTGTGTTGGTAAAATTGTTCAGATGGTAGAGAGTAAGATCGGAGCTCCATTAACCCGGCAAGCGCGATAGGCCTCACGGAAGGCTTCCTATAGGGAACGCGATAGGCCTCACGGAAGCAGGACCATAAAAAAAGCCTTCCATAAAAAAAAAGGGCCTATCAAAACAAAGGAATTTGTCTCTAGGTGAGATAATTCCCCTCCAGTACTCATCCATGTAAATCTCACCCACCCCCCTCCCCTCCTTCCCCACCTTATTCCCCCCTCCCTCCCCTCCTCAATTATCACCTATTTTTCCTCTTATTATCATCATTTATCGGTTATTTTTCTCTCCCGCGATAATGTAGCACAAGTGGGTTGCATAAAAGATCGTTATGCAACACCCAGACACCGGCACACACCGCCCCGCTCTTCTCAGTTGACTCCCAGACAGCGAGAGGGGAAGGCTGCCTGTCTCTCTCTCTCGCCTGAGATTATGACCGGGTGGCCAATATCTTCGTTTTTCACCACCCAAATGCTTTTCCCACTTATTTTAGCACTCTTGAAGGTTCATATATACATCATATATGTAAAATAAAAGCATACCGAAAACAAATAATGGTTTATATTGTAAATATAACGAATTCTGTCAGAATCCAGGGCTAGAAATGCACAAATAACTACCCTAGCACCTACCTCTATATCGCGCTTGTCAGGTTAATCCTCTTTCGGGTATGGTGTAAAACCGATCCCCACAACAAGCCCACCGACCCAACCTCTTTAGTCGCCTCTTACGACACGAAGAAGGCACGTGGGGCATATTCTAATCCCTTACCCACAAGGGTAAAATCATAATCATGGCTGCTAATAGTATTTAACGCATTATCTTGGTATATTTCTTTTTGTCCTAAAAAATATTCTGGTTAGTCCCCAAAGCAACCATTCTCCATCTAGTGGTCACCCCAAGAAGCTTGCGTGTGGCGCTTCTAATCGTTACATCCAAATGATGGGTCTCGTTCCCACCACTTGGCTTACACAACCAGTGTGTACCTCCTTGTTATAGCAGGCAGGCCTGTATAACAGAGAGCGTTAATAATAATAATAATAATAATATTTATTCAGTTAGCAATTTACAGAGTTGGTACCATATAGTATGTTACAAATATGACATGTACCAGCCTTGCATAATTCCAACTAAGGATAGCCCAATAAGGCCGTAATAATCTCGTTAGTAATCTCTAACACAGGTTAGATATTACCTGGACTCCTTGCTATCCGGAAATAGGTCAGCAGCACGGACCAGTGTACTGGCAACAAGTCTCTAACCAAGACTGGAAACTAACCAACTGCGCGGACCAGTATACTGGCAGCAGGTTAACACCCACGTCTGAGAGCTAACAAATTGCACGGACCAGTGTACTCGCAGATAGGTTAAGATCAAGAGGTTGGTTAGAGCTTGGTGTATAGCAGACTGCACTGACCCGTGTACTCACAGTCCTGGTCACACCCCGAGATCGGCAGCTACTCCGATCCCACCCTGTCTGCCTTCCTCTGATTTTGGTAACATAGTCACACCGTCATCATTGTCAAGTGCAAGTTGTTTGAAGGCAAGAAGGGCATGGTGGGCAGGGTGTGTTTCTGAAGAGCGTGAGATCGACACCGGCCGTGCGGGCACAACCCAGGTAGTTGCGCTGAGAGCGAGAGGAATTTGGAATCTCGCTTTCAAACCCGGCGGGCACCCGGAGTGGATGGGACTCGCTTCTTCTTATTTCTTCCGAGCTTCGGTGTTTTTTTTTAGCTTTGTTGTTTTTTCTCTCTCCTTTTAATTTGTTCCCTTTTATATTCTAGTTATTTTCTTTCTTCTGACTTCTGTGCTTCGGTCTGGTCTTCGGTTCCTAGTTTCTCTTTGATCTTATGTTTCTCGCTTACTTCCCGTTTTCTCTTCTGTCTTCTTTCCTTATTTCTTGCTGTTTCTTATGTCCTTCTTATTACTCCTTCGTCTGTCGTCTCCCCGTTCTCGTATTTCCCGTATTGCAATAAGAGTTCCAGCTAGGATAAAAAGCTCATACTGAAACAGTTAACAATGTTTATAGGGAGTTTAAAATGCAAACATCATTTGGTAAGTATTTTCTGGAGGCATTTTAAGTCATAGGTAACATGTTATCTGAACTCGGCTCATCAGCTTGATTAGTGAAGTGGAGAAATGAAGAGCCAATAGTGATCATCCTCAGGATCTGAAGGTGGTGAATTTGGGATGCCAGGATGATAGTTATTCTCGTTCAAATGGCTCCGACTTGGCTGGTTAAAGGCAAGTGGTGATCGATCGGCTGCAGAGTTGCTCAAGAGGTGTTGAAGAGACCAGTCTCAGTCTCAAAAGAAGTACTAGTTTGATAGCTAGTCTTGAATGAAGCCGGGGTTGTGCTAGTTTCAGACGAAATATCTTCCAAACTGCCAGACGAACTGGACAGAGTTAATTCCAGATATTAGCAGACTCTCAGGATCGGCCATGCTAGTTTGACTCGTCCTGATTTTACAGTGTAGGAACAGGTTTTTACACCATACCCAAAAGAGGATTTATAGAGCTCCGATCTTACTTTCAACCATCTTAACAATTTTACCAACACACCTAAACTTCGTTTGATGCGAAAATAGCCTCCCGGTTCCCACTCTGAGCCTGTTTTGCTGACTAAATGGCATTACGATAGGGCAGACTGAGAGGGTCTTCAAGGTTTCTTTATTGATATTCCCTGGACCTCTTTCTTTTCTAATGATGCACACTCCACCTTGAGCCACATACAAGATTTTGTAAAAATTGGAATGGAAACTTTTATTCCTCATCAAAAGTACAATAAAAGATCTAATTCACCTAAATGGTTTGACCAAAATTGTGCTAGAGTAACTGAACAAAAAGCAATAGCCTACAATGCATACACAAGATCAAAAACACATGAAGCCTTTAATTACTTTAGAAACATCAGAAATCATGCCAAAACTGTATTAAACCTAACTAAATCAAACTTTCTCCACAAGCAGGCAAATAAACTTTTAAATAATCCAAATAACAAAATATTTTGGTCTACTCTTAACTCATTCAAATCCAACTTCACTACTGCTTCATCCATTCCACCATTATAATCTCCGACTGGCAATCTTGTAAGTGACCCACGAGGTAAAGCTAACCTTCTTGCGGATATTTTATCCACCAACTCAACCTTAGATGAAATAAATCAAGATGTCCCTGTACTTAATTTTAATTCGCCTGAAATTCCCTCACTTAAGATCCACACCAGACATGTCAAAACTATTTTGCAGAATCTCTCAGTAGATAAGGCTCCTGGTCCAGATGAAATTCCTCCAATAGTACTTAAGAATTGCTCCTTGGTGCTCGCTCCTGTATTGGCAAAAATGTTCCGTCTGTGTAACTCATACCTCATGCTTCCCAGTACCCTGGAAAGAAGCAAACATCCATCCAGTTCCTAAAAAAGGTACCTCTTCAGATCCATCAAACTACAGACCAATAGCTATAACTTCCACTCTTGGTAAAGTCTTTGAAATTATATTAAATAATCACATAATTAAGCATCTTGAGAATAATAAATTAATCAGTGATAGGCAATATGGTATTAGACGATGTCGATCAACTGCAGACATTCTTTGCCTTCTTACGCATCAAATCAACCAAGCTACAGACCAACATGGTGAAACACATACAATAGCACTGGATATATCAAAGGCATTTGATAGAGTCTGGCATCAATCCTTATTGTCGAAGATGTCACACTACGGCCTTGCATCATTAGTTCCACTAATTTCTTCTTATCTTCATAACAGAAAAATATGTGTAATGGTAGATGGCCTTTATTCTCAATTTCACTCAATAAATGCTGGTGTTCCCCAGGGATCAGTTTTGGCCCCAACTCTGTTCCTCATTCATATCAATGATCTTATATCTACCACTCATAATCCAATACATTCCTACGCAGATGACTCAACACTCCACAGTTCCTTCACATTTACCAATTCTTTCACCCAACCCGATCTTATAAATTCAAAAATAAACACTGCAATTTCTCTGAACCAGGACCTTTCTAGAATTAATGAATGGGGACAAAAGAATCTAGTTTCCTTTAATGCA
The DNA here is from genome assembly GCA_032716605.1 of Paralithodes platypus. Taxonomy (NCBI): domain Eukaryota; kingdom Metazoa; phylum Arthropoda; class Malacostraca; order Decapoda; family Lithodidae; genus Paralithodes; species Paralithodes platypus. The sequence goes on from CM064503.1 coordinate 14,915,317, forward strand.
CAGAAAACCAAGTACATTCAATTTTCTAACCGACAGAATCTCACTGACTCCCATATATTTTTTAATGATGTAAATATTCCCACTTCCCCTAGTATTGACATTCTCGGTGCAACATTAACTACTAACTTGAGCTGGACACATTATGTTAGAAGCATTGCTAAGAGTGCCTCTAAAAAACTGGGACTCCTGTACAGAGTTGAGAATTCTTCACTGACGAGCAGTTGGCTGTAATATATAAAAGTCATGTGCGTTCTCAGATGGATTACTGTTCACCTCTGTGGGGTGGAAGTGGAGTGGTTGCATTGAGGCAGTTGGACAAAATTCAAAATAAAGCTATTAGATTAATCAATAACCCTGCAATCACACAGGACCTTCCTACATTATCCATACGAAGAAACGTTGCATCCCTTGCATTATTCTACAGATATTTTCACAGCAATTGTTCCGAGGAACTTGCTTCAATTGTGCCGCCTCTCCACATCTTTCCCCGTAGAACTAGGGCAGCTGAGAGCTCCCATGAATTTACACTTTCTCCTCCACAATGCAGAACTTCTGCTTATCAGAATTCATTTATCCCCAGAGCTACTACTCTTTGGAATTCACTTCCCTCGAATTGCTTTCCACAAACTTACAATCTACAAATGTTTAAATCCAGTTGTTACGAACATTTTATGAATGGAGGATGCCTTTAGGCACATGGACCTTTTGTTTTATCTGTGTTTTTCCTTCCTCCGTTCATTGTCTCTTAACCCGTCCAGCCCCAGCGACGCGTCTGGCGCGTCGCCTATGTATGTAACGCACAGCCCCAGCGACGCGTCTGACGAGTCACCCTAATTGCTCCGACCGTAACCTCAGGTGTAGCCACTCGAGAGGGCTCAGATTTGTATGGGAACTGTGTACGTATCCCACGCAACCGTGCCAATGGTTGAAAACTCTCAAAGTCCACGTGCGTGAGCGCGCAATAACCTGTTTTTTTGGGGAAATTGCCTTCAATTTTTTACTCTTGTAAAATACGTTTTCGGGAGCTCTGTAGGACCATTTTTTAAGCTTCTTGAGCGGTTTTTCGTGGTTTTTCCTTCATTCCTAACCCATTCGCTATTGTTTCTGGAATAAAACCATTTTTTTAAAACGGGCCGGGTTCTGGTGAAAAAAAAATTACTAGGCGGGGCTCCACGGGTTAAAAAAAAAAAAAAAAAAAAAAAAATGCCCTGGGCGGGAGTTGAACTCGAGATCCTTGGGCTATGAGGTAGTCACTCTACCAGTTAGACCAATAGAGATATCTCACTTGGCCTGGTCGGCTCAAGTATATTTCCGCATCTTCTTCAGTTTAAGCTAACCTATATTTACTGACTTTACATCATTTCAACGTCCGGGTAGTGAAGGCTCCGAACGAACAGAGAGGAACAAGCCTGAGCCGAAACGACCGTGAGTCCGTCAGAGAGATGGTCGGGAGAGGTGAGTCAGCCAAATGAGCGATGCTACACACGCACCTTGTGCTACACACGCACATTAACGGCCCAGTTAGCAACTCGCGGGAGCACTGGCAACTCCATTCCACAACAATCACAGCCTTGTTTGCGAGTCTCGCAACACTCCCTGTTCTCTCCTATCCCCTTCCTTGCCCTGTAGGAATAGGTTTTTACACCATGCGCGAAAGAGGATTTAAGGAGCTCCGATCTTACTTTCAACCATCTTAACAATTTTACCAACACACCTAAAATTAGTTTGATGCGAAAATAGCCTCCCAAAAATATGCCCTGGGCGAGAGATGAACCTGGGACCCTTGGGCTATGAGGCAGTCACTCTACCAGTTAGACCAATAGAGATATCTCAATTGGCCTGGTCGGCTCAAGTATATTTCCGCATCTTGTTCAGTTTAGGCTAACCTATTTTTACTGACTTTACATCAGAAGCACACGATGATGATGATGTGAATTTTCATACTAGCCTTCTGAGCTGCTGATCGAACGCCACTTATAAGGCTAGATCAATGACGTGTTGAGAAAATGTGGGGACAGAACATAAACAGGTCAGTCAAAGTTCAATGAACACATGAATAGATTTTAGATAGGTGCGAAGTGGAGCAAAGTTAAAAGTAGGAGAATCGCAAAGTAAAGAAAGAATATTTGCGACATTCACACAATAAATGGGCGACAGTGATAACAATTTGACATTGATAGTAGTAGGGTGGTGGGGACCTAGGTGAAGTCATAGCCGTGTGTCAGCTTGGTATGGCCGAAGGGAAGGCGGGTAAGAACAACCTGGTCAGCGCGATCGGTAGAAACTGAAACTGAAACTGATTTTTTTTATTTTGCCAATCAAACATACAATATATGTTAATTTTACAATAAAATAATGTCATGGCTGCGCCTTTTGAGAACAATCTCTCTTAAAGGCACCTTGAATACAACTCGATGGTTATTTTACATACAGTAAGATTATTAAAATATGTCATACTGTATTATATAATTATATCTAATGAGGCACAGCCCCACATGGTCTTTGAAGGAACGGAGATGGATAGTGGTACTGTAGGTAGATTATTCCATTCCTCATTCTATGCAGTACGGATCTTGGACCCGAGTACCGGAAAGACGGAAGGTAGGCGAAGCAATGTGTTTTCAGGAGTACCCCGCCCCACTAACTTAGCAAGAAAGTCAGCACGTTCATTTCCACCTACACCGAAGTGGGCAGGGATCTAACAGAGAATGTTATGCGATGACCTACAACCAAAAGGCCATGAAGCCTGTTAACAATACTGCGAACGAGAGGGTCGCGGGGTGCAGAGTAATGCAAAGCCTGTAGCGCACTCATGGAGTCGCAACAGATTACAAGGTGAGGGACATTGCAAGGAAGATCACGAATCATATTCAGTGCACCTCGGATAGCCAATAGTTCAGCCGTAAAAATGGAGGAGTATGGGTGTAAGGTGCATCGATTCGTGCCCCATTCTGAAACCGCAGTACAGCCCACCATACCATCTTCCTTTCAACCATCCGTGTAAATGAAAACAGCAGGGCAATGAGCAAACGGGTGGTTTAAGGTAAGTGTACGTAAGATATGTGGGTGACTAGATTTGCTTGTTAATGACAGGTGAAAGCAAAATGTTGGACAAAGTAGGCACCAAGGTGGCACAAAACATCCATTCTCTGAAGTACAGTATGTGGGAACTGTACATTGTAGGTGGAAAAGAGACTCTTGGCCACAATGGAAAAATATGGTGACAGACATGCAAGGGGATTGTCAGTATGGAAACAAATATTTACAGTAGGTGATGACGATAAAGGGATAGCTGAGCGCATAATTACTAAATGACGATGATAATGGAGGAGCATCTCACCAACCTCAGCTAATAAACTACTAATGCGGGATGATCGAAACGCACCAGAACTAAGTCGAACTCCTAGGTGGTGGATGGAGTAGAGTCTTTGCAAAACATTGGGGTAAACAGTACCATAGATTGGACAACCATAGTCAATCACCAATAGGATAATGGCTTTGTAGAGCAGCACCAACGTAGGCCGATCCGCTCCCCACCGGACCCGAGAGATTGTCTTGATGATGTTCCTGTGCTGGAGACAACGAGCTTTTAGACTATTGATATGATCAATCCAATTAAGGTGGGAGTCAAAGGTCATCCCCAAAAGCTTGACGCTGTCAAAGGGGATGAGCGAACCCCCCAACTATAAGTCAAAGGACTGACCGTGTAGGTGACGTTTATCGCAATAAAAGATCATTGCTTTAGTTTTCTCAATGGATATCTGGAATACAGCCTTGGAACCCCACTATTGAATGTTGGTCAAAGTGGAGTTAAGATGACGTAAAATGTGGGGTAAGGTGGGGGAGGTGTAGTAAATAGCAAAGTCATCGACAAAAAGACTGAGAGACGCCCGCAGAAAGGCATTTAGAAATTCCATTAATAGCAATTACATACATACATACATATAATTTTAAGACTGAGTGTTCCACACATAAGTGCAGTTTCAGTCTCTTGTCCTAATGGCGGCGTTCCAGGCAACCCTGTTAAGGGCTGCTTCACTTGTCAAGTTCTTGGATTTGATATCGGCGCGTATAGTCCGATCCCAGGTCTTGCTCGGTCCACCCCTTGGTGCAGCTCCCTCCACAATCACAGACCTGCATTTTTTCACCCAATTTTGTTCATCCATTCTCTCCACATGTCCATACCATTCCAGTCTACTTGTACGCATCACCTCGCTAATACTCTTTATACCTAAACGTCTCCTCAGCTCAACATTTGTTATTCTATCTATGAAAAGCGTACCACTGAGGACACTGCCCTGAGGAACACCAGAACAGAGAGGCATGCAGCACGATAGCTGTCCTACTACCTTAACCTGAAAGATACGATATGACAGGAAATTCTTTACAAACATAGGTAAGGGGCCACGCATGCCAGTCATATAATATTTTGAGTACAGGGTATTCTGTATCTCCAAGTTGTGTCGTAGGCCTAAGCTATGTAAAAAAAATGTGGCCATGGTAGGACAATTCACGAATCCTGCAAATATCTGATGTTCAATGTGGGTTAAAGAATGAAGAGTAGACCGGCCTGGGCGAGACCCATTCTGAAAGGGTGACACCGCCACAACAGGAGGTCATGCTCTTCAGCATATGTATTAGTCTTGGATTAATCATCTTCTCTAAGAATTTCCACAGGCAATATGTTAGTACAATGGGCCTATAGATGATGGGAGAAGTGGAGTTCTTCCCAGGTTTGGAAACCGGTATTGTGAATGCGTGTCGCCAAATAGGGGCGTAACCAAATCTCTAAATTTGATTATACATTTAGAGGAGAAATTGCATAGCATTTTCGTGGAGGTGACGGATGACAACATATGGAATGCCATCGAGGCCAGGTGTAGTGTCACAACACTGTTGTAAGGCGTGCTTTAGCTCAAACATAGTGAAAGGTATAGTATAGGTGAAAGTGATACCACCATCAAAGAGAAGTACTTGTGATTCGACACCATTTTTATGCAAATTAAATCGCTTGTGTGTAACGCGTCCGAGCTAACTCGAGCAAAATGGGTGGCATGGCAGTCAGCTATGTCAAAGGGATTAATTAAAGGAACACTCGTTTCAGGACATGTCAGCAATGATAGCGGAGGACGAGTATTCAACCCGTTCACCTTCCTGAATTTCTCCCATATTTTTGTAATAGAAGTGCGACAGTTAAATCTAGTTATCTAGGTCCTCCAAGAGAAATTTGCTTTGTAAAATTTTGTCGTTTAGTGTGAGTGGTGACCATATTGTATAAGGACTTCAATAACGATGCATAGCAGTCTTGAGTAGTTTCGGAATCAAAGCTGCATTCTTAGAATGAGGGATGAGCGATTGTCAATCCATAAAGCGTGATCGAAGCCTGTGGAGAGTCCTCTCGACACGATGTTTAAAAGCAATCAAAGCATCCAATGCAGGCGACCACCATGGGACCTGACGAGGACGGGTACAAGATGTCTTTGGGATAGAGGCGGTGGCTGCGGAACGGAAAACATCCATGAAGTCGGAAAAGTTCTTATACGGGTGTTCATCATAGTTATAGGCATGAATATCGCCTGATATTAACTGAAATGAAGGCCAATCAGCTTTAGAGATGTTATATTTTGGTATTTGGGTGCATGAAATGGATCTAATATATCGGAGGAGAATGGGATATTGATCACTCGAAAAGCTATCATTAAGAACTACCCAATCATACTTGTATTGGGTTGTATTGATACCCAAGTGTTCATAAATAACAACACATTTCGCTACAAAATCTATGTAATAACTAAGTAACCAAGATAGTAACATAGCGATTTACCATCAGCTGAAAGTAAACAGACTGTAGTCGTGGGTTGTTGGGGAGCACATAGGGACTGTCAAGGAAAAGTTATGATGATTTGGTGTGACATAGTGTATGAGCAGGATTGTCAGCAAACTATTGATTTTGTACATTAAAAAGTAATAGTTCTCTGACAATCTTGTCCATGAACTGTGTAATTTTGGGTTACTATCCCTTTTCCTTGACGGTCCTCACACGTTTCTAGTGGCCCTTGACTTATACTTCTTGTTTCATGACTAAGTTAATGTTGTGTTGACTTCACGCAAATTATCGTCGGGGTTTTCAGCGAACTATTACTTTTGACTGTACAGTAACAGTTTTGTATATAATATGTAGAGTCTATTTATTGTAACACGTCTGGAAATACCAACCCCAAACCTCCCGTAACTCAAAATGGAGTTTGAGTTATCATGCTGATAGTTCTACAGCCTATTTGGCAAGATTCAAATATAAATAGTTGTGGAAACTTATAACCCTGAGTTACAAGAGGCTTGTTTGGTGATGGGCTGGTCTATCAGAGTGAGAACTGAGCGATCTCTGCCATACCCATAGCTTACTCTGACTGTTCCTTTTACTTATATGTTTTCTAGATCTCAAGTGACGGCGTCTCTTCTGTGGATTGACCTTCCAATCTACCAAGATTGGAAGCTAAAGCGTCACATTTTTCCTTTGCCCCTCAACTTTCTCTTCATAATTGCTGAGGGGCACAGGGCCCTGGGTGAGGCTTTGGTTTCCCGGGCGTTTCCGCACCCTCCTCAGCTCCCCGCCATGGAGTGGCTTTGGTCACCCAGGCTTTACTGTGGTCGGCACGGTAGGTTTTGTGGGGGCGCTCGGTTATGGCCTTGGCCTTGCTCGGGGCCTTGGGCTGTTCGGCCAGGCAGCTTGGGGAACAACAACAACAACAACAACAACAACAACAACAACAACAACTACCCAATCAAAGTGAGATGCAACAGAATCGCTCGCCAATGACAGATCTACAGATGAGAACGAACCATTTGTGGAAGACCTATAAGTTGGGATCATGCGGTTGAGGCAGCACTACCTGTAGGAGGATATCAACTGCTCTATATGTGTACCGGGACATTCGGTATGAGCTCCTCCCCATAATGGGAAATGAGTATTGAAGTCCCCAAGTATGAGAAATGGATGGGTTAATTGATCAATGATACATGATAAGTCACGGGTGGAATAGTGGCACGACGGTTGATTATAAGAAGAGTACACCGTGAGGCGTGATAATTTGGGTAGCGATATGACAACAGCAACAGTTTGGAAAGGAGATGGATCTAAAGGCAGATTGGAGTACGCATGATCATTTCAGACTAGGATAGCAGTGCCCAAGTGCCCTTCAATAGAGGGGAAACATGCAGCCTTGCGATATCCTCTACGGAGGGGGGGGGGGTAAGAAATGTGTTGCAAGCAATTGCATATTGGCATGTGCAACCTTAGCAAGCACTGCAGTTCACCAGAATGCAAACGTGCTTTGTATCCATTTATGTTCCAATGAATAATATCACAGGTTATTGGTAGGAGTAATGTAGATCAGGTGATTGTGATTCTGGTTTCTGAGAAGGGAATTAGGTGTTCGAGGTGTAGAGTACGACGATCTAGGAACCAGCGGAGTCTGATTACTGAGGGGCGGGCGTAAAAGAACCCCTGGATAGCTAGGAGGGATGGTAAAAGAAGATATATCAGCAAAAAGTTGGTCAAGCCGAGATTTTAGTTTAGCACTAAAATCAGGTGCTTCAAGGTACTGGCGTAAATGTTCAACGCATAATAATAATAATAATAGTTCTTAAAGCTAGCGCATGCTAAGCCAGCTAAGGATAGCCCAATAGGGCCGATTAGGCGTATTTCCATTGGGGTCCTGTACTACCACCCCATCCCCTTGCTCATGAGGGACGGTAACGACTCAGTGCTTGTGAAAAATCTTTAATGCGCCGAGCGTGGGCGCGATCCTGAGACCTTCTGGGTGGAAGTCCAAGACGCTAGTCACTACACCAGCGAGCCACAGTGTGGTTCATGTTCAATGATGGACTGTGCCGCAAAGAGATGAATGAACGCACCCGGGAGGTGATGTCATGTTCCGTTAGGTCAAAGAATCCCTAACATAAGGTAGGAAACAGGACGAAATACCGCAATGTGTGTCATGGGGAGAATTGTTTTGTGAAGAGTTAACATCATCGTGGTCGATCAGATCGTTAGAAACCTCAACATCTAGCCGCGGATCCTGAGGTGTCCGATCCACGGCCACTGTGGAGACGACTGCCTCTGACGTTGGAGAGGAGTCACCATGGTGCAGGATAGAAGGCTAGGCAAGCTTGGTTGTCAATGGGGAATTCATGGGTGAAGAGGTAGAGTCACGTGACCTCTTGCGGCAGAGAGGCGCATCATGGAGTTGAACGTGTGAACTGGAGATACGGTATGTGACCAGGTCTGTATCCACGAGATCATGTTGGTGCTTAAAATGTTCCATCAAAGCAGTCAGAGAAAGTGTTGAAATCTTAACGTGGTCAACACACACGCACCCAAGTTTATGTGAGGAAAGCGAGGCATCTGTGGGGGCTGTCCAACGAAAAAAGATCTCTAATTCTTTCGTCCAAGCGCCAGTTGGAGAAGAGATTTGATTAAGGAAGAACCATTTACCACAAATCATTACACCCACAAAACTGTCATGATCAGCTAAGGACCAGAGATCTGCAGGCAGTGCAAAGCCGTCAAAAGCCGCAACTGTCTGCTCAACATCGTCAGGGGTATCATTGGTATGAACCATAGGGCTCGCGGTAGTGATATTCGTGGCACTCCAGAGTTTACAGGGTGCGCGAGTGTCAAGGAGTAACGTCTTACGCATCGAGGACTGAACCATAAGGGAGGGGCGTGACCCAGATTTTGAAACGGAGGTCATCAGTTTCTGTGAGGAAGGTCGAGACTGGGGAACAGGTCTAAGACGGAGTGGGCACTGAGGTAGAGAAGGCTTGGACTTTGCATTAGTATCAAGGCCCGTGCGCACAGGGTCTTTCGAGGCAAATTTAGGTATATTAGACCGACCAGGTATTTGTTGCGACTGTGGGGCAGATGGAGATCAAGGTTTACCAAGAGAAATATCGGGGAGTGGATCCATGGTCAAAACATCTGTCGCAAGTGCCATGAAAGTATTGTGTGTAGAAATCAGAGAAGTAGTCAATGCAGGTGTCGCGCCGTTGGTGGAGTGTGTGGTCGATGCTCGACAAGTAGGAGAAGGTGATGGGAGAGTCGAGTGAACCGGAGCATGTGCTAAGGCAGTGGAGGGCGATGGATCAGAGGAACGTGCCACAGCGGCCTACCTGTGCTTGGGCGCCGTCCCAGACTCTCGCACAAGGCGTGCAGCAGCTCTGTAAGGAATACCTTTTTTTAATTGTAAGTGAACATGTAATGAGAACATCGCTTATCGGAGGCGATGTGTTGTTCGCCACAATTCGCACATGTCGGAGTAACAGCGGGGCATGGGGCAGGATGAGTACTGTACCATTTCCAGTCTCTACTTCACAGTGTAGGCAGCGCCGTCCAAAGCAACAATGTTTGTACGGATGACCAAATTTCCAGCAGACAATACATTGACGAGGCCGACGAACAAACGGCCGCACACGCAGCGACTCAGCACCTAAAGTAATGAAGAGTGGTAGGTCATGACAATCAAAGAGTTTACCAATGCGAAGTGGTAACCGATTGCGGTCAACATCTTTCCTGGATGACACAGTGTATGTCTCAAATTTTTGTACAGCCGGATAATCAAACTGCAATGCATGACACAGACAATGGCCTGCATCCTTAAAGTCAGCCTCTTTAACAAGGACGCTGTGGGGGACGACGACCGTGCCAATGCATTGGTTTAACGTCTCTTCTGGGTGACCTAATAAGGAGTCGCTGGGACAATATGGTGGAAGATTGTTCCTCGGAATGAACTTCCACGATGCGGGAGGTCTCTGAATGGTGGAACAAGGTAACAGGACCCACTTCTTGGCGAAGATAGATTTGAAGATAAATATCATCATGAGGGCGGTTTTCAACATTGAAATACTTCAGCCATCTCGGTGGTTCAAACAGTGTGCTCAGTACCTCAGGAGTGGTGAGAAGTAGGCGTTTTGATCGTCGGTGAGAAGAAGATTTGGCATCAAAAGGTAAGTGTCATGATAGAGGAAGGAGTCGCAGTAGTACATGGGAACGACACCATCGGTGAGAGCTGAGTGAACAATGCGGTGGTTTCAGTTACGTGAGAAGCTGCATGAGCAACTCCGTTTGGCGGAAGTGGGGTGTCATGATCGGTAGGCAAAGGTCGTTCAGAATGAACCACACCGACCCGTTGGGTAGGTTTGGTGTGGTGGTGCTGGAGGAGTCCATGGCAACCCCTTGAACAGCAACGCCAGGACTAGAATTGGGTGGAGGAGGGTCAGAAACAGTAGTCAAATACTCGCCCGAGTCGTTAACCAAAGGGGCAAGAACTGAGTCAGGAACTAGCGAGGGAGCGAATGTAGAGGAGGTTGACGTGCCAAGAGAACTTGACTCGTCGAATCTCGGTATTTTATTAGGAGCAGAGGTCGGATGGATGTCCAAGGATGGTGCGGGGGTCGGTAAAGAACCCGGTATAGTGGCAGGCAAAGAGCTACCACCATCCGAAGGGAGGACGGTCATGGAAGCAGAGTCAGATACATCAGCCATGTCCATGCCAGTGCCAGTGATTGATGATCCAGAGGGAGTCTCCATAAGACAAAGGCATCAACGCTCATCTGGGATAAGCACCACACTCACCACAGAGCCAAGAATTAGAGGACTTGCTATGTGGCCTAGTAATCAAACCCAGATATACACCTCAATCCCCTGCGCCTAATGGATGGTCAGCTCGTCAGCTTCGGGCCCAGCACAGAGGGCGAGATTTGACGTAAAAGTTTCTCCTCGTATGGGCATGTCAGGCACTCCAGTTCTAAGGGTGGAAGGGAATGGGAGTCCACATCAAACCTCCAACAAAGTATAAAGAGTAGTCCAGCCGTCAATGATAGAAGGGGAAACAAGGAAAAGGACAAAGGTAGAGGGGGGAAAAAGACATAAGTGGTACCTCACAGGCCTCTGTATACCAATGAGGAGGGAGGTCTTAACCCACGAGGACGGCGGAGCCTCAATCCTAAGAAGGCCAGCAGCCACCCTAGGAACAGAGACCGCCAATCACGCTTTAAGCCCCGCCACCACGACAAGGTGGCTCCCTAACAGCGGGGTACAGAAGCATAGGCAAATAGAAGTACTGTAGTGGTAGGATCTTCCCCTCGCATTACGGTTAATTAATGTTACTAGACAGACAGTCCGTTCTCTCGGTGTCCATTATCAAAGATATTGAGGGGGGATCAGATAGAGTAGTGTTGGTGAGCTTGTTCTCTGTGATGATGTTGAGGGTAGACTCAGATGTTCTTGTAACAGAGTATGAGGTGGCTAATTTCTTCTGGGCAATTATAATCTTACTGTCTAATCCTTTCAGCATGATAGAATATTAAGAAAGAAAGATATGATGGACTTCATGGAATTGCCATTTTGAAAGGCTTACTTCCATATATGAAAAAACTAAAACAATCAGAATGATGTATTATAATTTTATTTAAGAGCGTTATGATTACTTTTACAATTCAGAATATGAAATTCCAATTTCTTATATCTTCATACATAAAATAATGTAATTCACAAGAAATAAGAAGCAATCAGAGCTAAATCTATCTTAACCCTCTCACATCCTGACGCGATTTTTGAGCCTATTAGGGATACTTTAAAGCCTTTGTTACCGTCAGGGGTATTTATAAACCTTTAGTTTATTTACTTCAACCTCTGCAGTTGTCTTTGAGTTAGCTGTGGGCAGAAAACTAATTTTGGAGAGGAAATTATAAGAGTGAGAGTAATCTATTTCTTATTGCTAATCTGGCAACCTCTGCGTCATAAGGATGTGAGAGGGTTAAAAGAGAAATCTAGCAACAATTATTTTTTTCCGAAAGTTATTTCATTGGCTGGTATCAAAATTTGTCTGCCAAATAGGGGCACATTACCCCTAAGAAGTTTTGGAGCTATGAATAAAATGAAATCTTCACATTTCAGATAATCCAAAATGGCAACCAACAATGAATATATAAGTTGATGTTTCGTTATTGTCGTCCATATCCATGCAAACATAAGCCAGTAGGGGTACCTCATACAAATACAGTTCTTCATGGGGACAAAGTCACTGCTCTCAAGGATTAAAGTCAGATTAAGGGAGCCCACTTCACTTTTATTCTCTTTCTCCCCCTCTCTCTTTGGCTTGTATCCATTTGGCCCCATTCAGCCTACTGTTTTAAGACGTTTATCCCTATCCAGGTGTCAATATATTCCTGGCGAGCGGTAGCGAGCCAGTATATATATATACTTGTTATACAGCAAGCTAACTTTGTACATTTTTCGATAGAAAAATTTCTCCGGCAAAGCCGGATTTCTCCATACAATGCTGGCTCGCTATCGCTCGCCAGGAAAAAATCGACACCTGGATGGGGATAAACGTCTTAAAACAGTTGGCTGAATAGGGCCAAATGGATACAAGTCAGAGAAACAGAGAAAAGAAGAGAAAGATAAAAAAAAGCAGGTGACCCCCTTTAAGAGAGCCTCCAGTTGCCATGAAGCAGGATTATGCCATTTTTTAACAGCCAGATGCCTTCTTGATGACTGGATACTCTGAAATTTAAGCAATTGTATCTCCTGACGACTAACCTATTGTACAGTAATTTAAGCTGACATCATAATCCTAGCATCAGCAGTACAAAATAAGCCATTACTGGGCATAACTTACGACATCCCGAGGTCTTTTGAGTATGGGAGCCAGTAATACTCAAAATAATCCATAACTGAGTATTATAATTTATGACATCCTAGCTTTTCTTAGTATGGGGAAGTTAAGAAATTGTAAACAATTAAAAACCTGTTGCCGGCACATCATAAGCCCTCTCACCACATCGTAACTAGATGATCATCTCAAGTTGCCACCACAAGACGTCGTTCTCCATGCCTCCGCCTTCATAAGTTGCACATTATACAGGCTTACTGTATATTGTGCTAAAAAATAGTTATGATTACACATGTGGTTCCCTAGATATTGCATGTAGAAACTTGAAGACTAAGTACTAATACTACTAAAGTACTACTGGGGCTAGAATAACAGAGAATATAATAATAATAAAAATAATAATCAATAGAATAATAATACCGGGTAATAGAGAAATACTTATAACACAATAGTAATTATGATAATAGTGCAGCAATTATAAAACAATAGTAAATATAATGTTAAGTGTATCATTAATTATAACACTAATTATAAATATATAACAATAAAAAATGAAGAGATTCCCTATCTACGGCTTGAACCCCCTATTACGTGAGGAGCCAATTCACATACAGTACACAGGACACATAGCATAAAATAAAGACATCACAACATAAACAAATAATGAATAAATTCAATAATGCTAAGGTGAGGGAGTTCAACCTGCCAGACCGTCCAAAACTGCACGTATACTGGTACCAGACTTCCCGAGAGTTTGCCCTTCCGAACATGGTGTTAAAATAGCTTTGAAAAGTAGACAGAATGAATATAAACGCCATATGAGGAGGAGCACTTTACTGACAACGTTTCGCAGTGACCTGAAGAGGCTATCTGCGAAATGTTGTCAATAAAGTGCTCCTCCTCATATGGTGTACACATTCAGAATACGGCCCCGGTAAACAGGGTGACAAACGAGACTTTTCATACCCAGTCCCAAATACTAAATCCCTCATTTTCAGTCATAATTATTATATATATATATACAAAGGTAAAGTCATGCTCCATACTTGCCTTTTTACCCCTATAAGTAATTCAACAGCCAAAACCATGCAACTGTACTGTATTAACATTTTCCTCAATTCCATCTCCCTAAAAAAATCTGCTTCGGCTTGCCACCCTGCCAATTTATCTGTAAACAATGATACAGGTATTTTACTGTAATGATAACCAGAATAAAAGATAGATAAGCAGATTGAACAGAGTGGGCTAAATAAAAAAATAATCCCAATTCGAGCTGGAGCCGGAGAAAGAATCTTAATCCGAGTCCGAGCCTGAATCGGATGAACTGGAGTCGGAGCCGGAGCCAGACCGTGAGCCGCCCCCCTTGCTGGGTGTCGGGGAGGATGCGGGGCGGGGGACTGGCGAGGAGATAGGACTGGATCGTCGAGACCCTCCGGACATTGCAGATCTGTTGGAGGAGATAGAAAGGGGAGGTGTGGGGTTAAATATTTTCGCTTACATTTTTGCTTAACCCCTATTTCTTCCTTGTATTCTGGCTATTAGTATACAATTGTATTCAACATTGGAAGGAATCATTCAAAGTCAAAGGGCTAAGTGGGATGGTTTTGTTCTTTATTTCCCTGGGGACCTCCCAAAGCTGAGAAATGTTTTCTAATATCAGCAAGAATTAAGTGAAAGAAGCATCACCAGATATTGAAAGCATTAATATTGTTTGTCACTGTGCTTTGTTTAATATCTCTCCCTCAACCCATTCAAGAACCAATCAAAGTTTCATTCCAGGGCATGAATTCACCAACGTTAGTATCCTACTATCTTGTTCTTGTGCTGTTACGGATTAAAGAGGGCCTCATAAAACAATATCGCCTGCCCCGGCTCTATCAACGAAGCAAGAGGCAACAAAAACTTAGTGAATTATAAAACGCCGTTACATCCACCCTGCTAGGTACAAAGGTTAAAGAGGGTCTTTCCAGGGCCATATATACATATCATAGGGCAATCTACTTAACATTTTTGCAGAGTTACACAATTATGGAATTGTTACTACATTCATGTTTAGAAACCTAATAATTGGTCAAATGTGAGGCTCACTAATATTGTTTAAGCATATGACCATTAGTAACAAAAATTCCACTGAAATCAACAGGTTGTAGAGCAACTATCCTATTTACCATTGTATCATCATAAATCCAATGTATGTACAGTATGTATGTATATACTCGGACACATACCCCATTGCTAGGGGTGGCCGACAAGAGACAGAGCCCGAACAGAAACAACATTTAAAGTTCCTATTCTCAGGGTCCTGGACCACTTTCGCGTTCTCTCTACTTGTCGAGTAGGAGAATTATACAAGGCGAGGATTGTGAATAAGCTTTAGAACTGACAAAGATGAGTTACATTCAACTTATACCTATGATTTTGGTGGTAAAGGTATTGCCAAATCCGGCCCCAGGAATCAAAGACTTACTACAAGATTCAAAGTCTCACTCCAAGTCAATCAAAGTTTCCTTCTATGACTAGTTCAATGACTCCAAGAGGAGTTGTAAGTCTCACTTCCAAGGGGCATTGTGGCACGGGCAAAGGAGGCATGTCTGGAGACGTTTCTGTCATGGCCATCATCTAGCGGGGGTTTCCCAAGGGGAAACAAGGCGTCGGAGATAATGATGATTTTTTTTTTTTTTTTTTCTATGTGAAGAAGGTTGTTGTTGTTGTTGTTGTTCCCTAAGCTGCCTGGCCGAACAGCCCCGAGTCCCTGAGAAAGGCCATGGCCACGATCAGGCTTTCCCACAGAGCTCTCATTGAGTGTAGATTGTGTTGTTGTTGTTGTTGTTGTTTTTCCCCAAGCTGCCTGGCCGAACAGCCCCAAGGCCCCGAGCAAGGCCAAAACCGAGCGCCCCCACAGAACCCTCCCCGCCGACCACAATAAAGCCTGGGTGACCGAAGCCACTCCATGGCGGGGAGCTGAGGAGGGCGCGGAAACGCCCGGGAAACAAAAGCCCCACCCAGGGCCCTGTGCCCCTCAGCAATTATGAAGAGAAAGTTGAGGGGCAAAGGAAAGATGTGACGCTTTGGCTTCCAATCTTGGTAGATTAGGAGGTCAATCCACGCAAGAGACGCCGTCACTTGAGATCTAGAAAATATATAAGTAAAAGGAACAGTCAGAGTAAGCTATGGGTATGGCAGAGATCGCTCAGTTCTCACTCTGATAGACCAGCCCATCACCACATGACTAGAACCCAATCCTCTCAGCATCAGCTAGGAAAGGCCCTAGAAAGCCGCCTTTGGCGGGGGGATAGCTCCCCTATTTCAACCCTTTTCGGGGTTGGGCACCCGCCTTGTGTTGTGTGATTGTGTTGTTGGCGTAAGTGGTTGTGTGAAATGCAGTCTTCTATGATGTGTTTAATGGTATGGGGTGCTGTGTTACATCCCGGGCAGGCGTCGACAACGGAGTTATCCAGTCTCTTCTGATAGCTCAGGAGAGCTGGATGGTGTCCGCATCTCAGCCTGGCCAGGTGGACTCTGTCCTCGCGAGGAAGGGAGGATTCGGAAGGATGGATTTCGGGAGGTCGTGCATGCAGCTGCGTGTTGTCTGTGAGTGAGTGGATGGATCGGTGAGAGATATGAGTATGGATGTGCTTCTGGAAGTTGGTTCGGGGTGGGCAGGGAGGGAGAGAGGACAATAATTGTGTGTGATACCGTGTGCTGGGTGTTGTTTTGATATTTCTTGGTGTCTGTGGGTGTGTTGCCATGTAGTTTAGTGGGTGGTCTTGGTTCGTGGAGGCTGCTGCCAGGAATTGAGTGCCTCTCATGTCCAGATGATCTTTGACTTTGAGGATTTTGGTTTCTTGATGTAGGTGATCTGTGGGTGCAGTAGCTGTGCAGCCTGTAATGATCTTCAGGGCTTTGTTTTGAATAGTCTGTAAGGTCTTATGATGTGTTTTAGCTAGGTTAGAAGCCCAGGCTGGGCTTGCGTATTCCATCACTGATCTTATGTATTGTTTATATACTGTGGTGGTAGTTTCTTTGTTGTGTCCAAATTTTGTGTGAGCAAGTGACCTGAGGGCGTTAAGTCTGGGTGTCAGTTTCTTTTTAATGTTTGTGGTGTGCTGTTTGAATGTCATATGAGTATCATATGTTACTCCTAGGATTTTGGGTGTGTGTGTATGTGTTAGGGGTGTGTTGTTTATGGTGAGTTGAGGGATGTATTCGTGTTCTCCTGTCCAACTTGTGAGCAGGGTTGCGGTGGATTTGGCTGGGGCTAGATTAAGTCTGTTTGTAGTGCACCAACCATGTAGTGTGTGGAGATAGGGTTGAAGGAGATCTGTTGCTCTTTTTGGGTCATGGTGTGTGCATGTGAGTGTTATGTCATCTGCATAGGAGGCTAAGTTTATTTGGGGCGTATTGGGTGTAGTTATATCGTGCATGTACAGATTGAAGAGTGCGGGCGATAGGACGGATCCTTGTGGGACTCCGTTTGGAAAGTTTCTGATTTTAGATGACTGACCGGCAAAAGATACGTGTGCACATCTGCCTGCTAGGAAGTTGGCCAGCCACCTTTTTGTGTTGTTGTGCAGGTTTGTGTTGTAGATTTTGTTTGTTAGGTTGTGGCGGGGGATGGCATCGAAGGCTTTACTAATGTCGAGTGTGGCTAATAGTGATCTGTGTGGTGGTCTAGCTGAGTTGATGCCGTCGAAAGCTCTTTGTGTAAGGTCTGTGAGAAGAGTGTTTGTGGAGTGCAGTGGCCTAAAGCCATGTTGTGTTGGAGCTAGGGGTAGGTCAGGTGTAATTAGTTGTAATACTAGGCGTTCCATGACTTTGGAGGGGGAGCAAAGAAGTGTGATGGGGCGGTGCGAGGAGGGTAGCGTGGGGTCTTTGTTGGGTTTGGGGAATGTGATGATGATACCATGCTTCCAAATGTCTGGTATTGTGTTGTGTGAATAGCTGTAGTTTGATATGTTAGTGAGTGCTTGTATGCCTTGTGGTCCCAGGTGTCTGAGGTGTATGTTGCTTATGTTGTCTAGGCCACAGGCGGGTGAGTGCTTGAGATTGTTGATGATATGCTTTGTCTAGTGATTGGTGAAGGGTGTATAGTCAGGGTCTGTGGGGAATTGTCTCTTACGTCGGATGACACGTCGGTCGTCTTTGTGAGGTTTTAGGTGGCTGACATGTGAAAAGTGATTGATGAGAGTGTTTGCTTGTTGTTTACATGAAGGAGTAGAGTCTGTTGTTGTGATTGCAGCATGTGATTGTGTTGTGTTGCTGTTGGAAAGTGTGATGCTGTTTAGTGTTTTGTAGAGTTTTTTTGGGGTTTGTTTTGTGATCAAGTGTTTGTAGGAAGTTATTCCAATTTAGTTTTTGTTGTTCTTGTATTTTGTTGTTAGTTTGGGTGTTGAGTGCTTGAATTTGTTGTGTGATGTCTTGTGTGTGGGGTGCTGGGGAGTGTTTCAGTATGTCGCGTTGTCTGATGAGGTTTTGAATTTCTGGTGTGAAGTTGGGGTTGTGTATTTTCCTGTTACCTCTTGGAATGTGTTTCTTGTCAGCGTTTTGGATAGTTTTATTGAGTATGTGTACAGCATTGTTGATGTTAGTGATGGGTGTACTGTTTAGAGTTGTGAAGTGTTGTTCTGTCTCATTTGTGAATGCTTCCCAGTTAGCTCTTTTATAATTGGTGTATGTGTGTTTGTGGCTAGCTGGGGTGAGTCTGGTTTTGGTGGTGATTATGATCGGGAGGTGGTCAGAGCCTAAGGTTCTGACCACCCTCCAGGATGTTGTGGGGGCGAGTTCTGGGGAGCAAAAGGTGATGTCTGGAGATGATGGGTTATAGAGGGCTTGGTGAGGAATATGGGTATGTTGATGGATGTCGTTAAGGATGATGAGGTTATCGGTTTGGTTTTGTAGTACCAGCCCTCTGTCTGTGTCGGGGTTGTCGACAAACCAGGCCGACGTCTTGGCGTTGAAGTCACCACCCAGGATGATGTGTGGGGTGTGTGGGGTGTTTGTGATGTGTTGTAAGTGTGGTCTGTATTCATTTGGTACTGTAGGGGATGTTTGGAGAGGGATGTATGTGTTTATGATGGTTATGTTGGAGTTGTTGCCAGTGCGTATTTTAATTGACTGTATTTCTGTTGTGTTATCATTTGGGGGGAGGAGGGATTTGGTTTGTACACTGGTTACTATGTATGATATTTCTTTGTGTACCAGGGTGATGAGTCCACCGCCCCCGCCGACAGCCTGGTCTTGTCTGATGGTGGTGAAATTATGAAATGTGGGTGTTTTTTGTGTTGTGCGGAGTTTTGTTTCTTGTAATTGATGGAGGTAAAAGGCATTACTGCCTATAGCGAGTGCCTCCCCCATAGTTGAAAGAGTGACAGGGCCAAAATCAAGGGACGTTCGAGCTAAAATGCCTGGACACACAGAGTTTGAAGCAATTGAAGTCATAGGAAGAGGGAAAGACTGATTCTGGGAGAGAGTTCCAGAGCTCAGCTGTTGAGTAGAAGAAAGTTTGAGAGTAACGTTTCACTCTTGGGTTGGAGAGTTGCACAGAGCAGGGGTGGGATTGAGTTGCAAGACGGGTACAACGTGCCCTACGTAAAGGAGGTGGTATGCACTGGGATAGCTCTGAGGAACACTGATTATTATAGTAGCGATAGAATAGCGAGAGGGATGCAACATTGCGGCGGAGAAAGAGAGATTGCAGAGAGTTGGTGAGTGGACGGGAGTTAATGATACGAAAGGCCTTCCTTTCAACTTTGTCTAGGAGAGTGGTGTGAGAGGAACCTCCCCACACATGTGAACAATACTCAATACAAGGGCGCACTATGCCCCTGTACAGAACAAGATGCTGTGCAGGGGAAAAGAACCCCCTAAGGCGGTTGAGCACACCCAGCTTCTGGGAGGCTGCCTTAGCAAGACTGGTAATATGGTCCTTCCAAATGAGAGCAGAAGAAAAAGAGACACCAAGAATATTGAGAGAAGATGAAGGGTTGATTTTTGTATTGTTGAAGAATAAGGGATAGTCCGCTGGGAGATCCTGACGGGTAGATAGATGGAGAAATTGGGTTTTGGAAGCATTAAAGTTAACAAGGTTTTCTCTGCCCCAATTGGAAATAGTATTTAGATAAGAATTTAAGAGTTCTATGGCTTCATTACGTTTGTCGTCGAGGGATTGCTGGCTGGGGCGTTCTGAAAAACTAATGGAGTAGTGTAAGGTTGAGTCGTCTGCGTATGAATGGATGGGAATTAAGGTACAGTTAAAGAGATCATTTATAAAAATTAGAAAGAGAATAGGAGATAGGACAGAGCCCTGAGGAACACCAGAGTTTATAGGGTGAGGAAGTGAACAATGGCCGTCCACAACCGCAGCTATGGAACGGCCAGAAAGGAAATTAGAGACAAAGGCACAGATAGAGGTATAGAAACCGAAGGAGGGTAGTATAGAAATTAAAGATTTATGCCAGACTCTATCGAATGCTTTCGATATGTCTAGTGGTGTTGTTTCACTAATAGTTTTGCTCGAAGAGTTCTTTAATCTTACTCAAATAGTTTTTCAAAATTGCACTCAGTAATGCTCCAAGAGACATTCAAACTTCATTCAGTTTCACTCCCTTAAATTGTCACTCAGACTCATTCAAATTCTAGTTTGAAATGTCTTGAGCCAGTTTCCTCTCTCCACCAATCTCCCTTCTCTTTTTTCAAAAAGTCACCTCTCTCTCTCTTCCCCAAAGTAGCTTCTCTATTTCTCTCTCTCCGAAACTCATTTCATCTTTCATCATCTCCTTTGCCTTACATCATCCTGGGAAATGATGACCATGGCAGTAATACCTCCAAGCTACTTTGTCCAGACATTCTTCCTTTGCCCATGACACAATGCCCCTCCCACTACGTGGAAATTTGTCTTCACTATACTTTTCCACTATCGTTTTGCAAACCATAGATGGTCTTCTACTACCAGCTGCTCCACTCACCTGACTTCCATGTACAGTATCTTTCTTGGCATTCTGTCCTCATCTACTTTTTGAACATTCCAAAAGAATGAAAAGATTCATACACTTCCAGGCATTCCTATTACTTAGTCCATCTAGGGTGAGGACTGGTCCTATCCAGAGTGAGGTTTGGTATCCTCTACCCTACCTTAGCTGTTGCTGTCTGTCTCCTTTACTATACTACATTTCCTTCTAAGTGCTGGTGAGATCGCCCAATTGGATGGCACTGCAAAGGGGGCTGCGAAAGGTGAGGGCATTGGGTGCTAGGCCATGGGCTGATGCT
Organism: Paralithodes platypus; assembly: GCA_032716605.1. Lineage (NCBI taxonomy): Eukaryota > Metazoa > Arthropoda > Malacostraca > Decapoda > Lithodidae > Paralithodes > Paralithodes platypus. The sequence continues at coordinate 14,936,256 of CM064503.1, forward strand.
CCCCTCCCCCGCTGCCCTCTCAATCTATATTTTCTTAATTTCACCACAACACCAAACACCTCCAATGAAATTAATGAAAGCATATATGTGATCCACCGGGATTCGAACCTGGGTTATCACACATAGATTTGTAAACACTCTAACCATTACACCACCAAGACAGATCTCATCTCACCCTGGCCCCTTCGAGGGCCCGAGCATCAGAGTGGCTTCAGTCTACCAAATTATTATGTTCTCTCCACCAACCAACTTTACTCCTAAACTCGATTAATGAAATTAACAAACACATGTGGTAGTCCGGGGATTCGAACCCAGGACGCTCACACCGAAAATCAACACACTTATGCATTGCACCACAAAGACACTCGGGACTGTTCGGCCAGACAGTCTGGGGAAATACTACAACAACTTGGTCCATCTTGCCTATTCACACCAGCTGCCATTCTGAAATAACTTAATCTCCACAGCTCTCAGTTTAGAGAGGTCATCGTCACTTGCTGCCCATGTCTCACTTCTATATAAGTGTTGGGAGCAGCACTCTGCTCTTAAGTGACTTTCACTTCTTGACTGACCATTCTTAAACTTGATTGTATCCTTTTAGGATACAATCAAGTTCTCCAACCAATCACCTTTCTCCCTTGCATTTTCTCTCTATTTTACCATAGGCCTATTGGCACAGTACAGCTCCCAAATACTTGAAACTTTCAACCTTTTCCAATTCTTTATCTCTCTCACAAACTCACTTCTCAGACCTGGCTGGTGACCCACTGCGTGACCTTGACCTAGACTTAACGCTGACAGGTGAGGGAGACCGGGAGCCTGGACTCTTGGATCTGGAGGGGGAGGGTGTCCCTGAAGCTCGGGAACCAGATGCCGACCTCGAACGAGACCTGGGGATAAATTTACATAGAGAATATTAACATCAGGTTTTTTAGAAACTTTCCATTTACTAAATACATTCTATTGGACTGTGTTCTTGATTTAAGAAACTATGGGGTGGAAGGGAGAATATACAGGGTGTTCCAGTAATGCTTTTCATAAATTATATGGTGGACTCATCAGACAAAAATAAGAATACATTACTCTATGAACATGAGGTTGAGTATTTATAATAACGGAGTTATTATACGATTTAAGTTAACGATAGATACAATGCCATTCAGTCCAAGGGGTAATGTTGCCATTTTAGTGGATTATATCCATTTGGCCTTCGCTATCGCTTGCTAGCCTCAAGATAGTGAGCAGTAGCGATCTGACTTTTCGGTAGAAATATATGTACGGCTTCGCCGGATTTGATTTTTCTACCGGCGAAGCCGGACATATTTTTCTACCGAAAAGTCAGATCGCTACTGCTCACTATCTTGAGGCTAGCAAGCGATAGCGAAGGCCAAATGGATATAATCCACTAAAATGGCAACATTACCCCTTGGACTGAATGGCATTGTATCTATCGTTAACTTAAATCGTGTAATAACTCCGTTATTAATACTCAACCTCATGTTCATAGAGTAATTTATTCTTATTTTTGTCTGATGAGTCCACCATATAATTTATGAAAAGCATTACTGGAACACCCTGTATATGTATGTATATACTCAGGCACATACCCCATAGCTGGGGGTGGCCGACTCGAGACAGAGCCCAAACAGGGATAACACAAGCTACACAACATAACATAAAAAATAAAATAAAAATAAAACATTCATACACATCTAAGTCACCCAGGAGAAGACTCAGAGACCAAGGATCACTAAGGGCCTCCAGCACTCCCCCAGTGTCAGCAGGCAGACATGCAGCGGAACCATACCACAATGCCCGCCCATATATACATTAAAAAATTAGTAAATAATTAGTCTTCAAGAAATTTCTATATACTGTAATTGTGTTGCATTGCCAGAAGCCAGGGTCATAAGGAATTGTAAATCCTGAGGCCTTGAGTGGAAGGAAAATAAAGAACACATGACATGTAAAAGTAATAATATTAATAATACTGAGTAAATCAAACATAAATATATGACCATTTGTAGCAGTGGATTTCCTTAGAATCACAAAATCAGAGTACAGTACAAATAAAAATAACTTTTAGGAATTCCATATCTGGTGATTATTATCCTCAATCATGAAGAAGTTCTGAAACTGTTGGAAAATATTATTGCAGTTAAAATTTAACTTGCAATTCTGGTACTTAACATAAATATTAAAAAAGTAACTGATACTGTTAGCCGATACTGCACCAGACAACATAGGTAAACATTTCAAGGGGCTGTTCGGCCAGGCAGCCTAGGGAACGACTACTACTACTACATACTGTACCACCTCACCTTGACTTTGACTTGGATCTTGACTTGGATCTTGACTTGGACCTCGACTTTGATCGAGACTTGGACCGTGACCTGGATCGTGAGCCACTCTGGGACCTGCTGCGAGAACGAGACCCAGACTTGCTGCGGGCGCGCTCTTTGCTGGCCTCCTGGGAACCGCTGCGAGATCTGCTACGGGACCGAGACACAGATTTGCTCTTGCTACGCTCCCTACTGCCGGCCCGTGACTTGGACCGAGACCTGGATCGCGAGCGTGATCGAGACCCGGATTTGCTGCGAGCACGTTCCTTGCTTCCCGCCCGTGAACCACTCTGGGAACGACTTCGGGAACGTGACCTAGATCGAGAGCCGGACTTGCTGCGAGCACGTTCCTTACTTCCTGCCCGTGATCCACTCTGGGACCGACTGCGGGATCTAGAACCAGATTTGCTGCGGGCACGTTCCTTGCTACCTGCTCGTGACCGATCGCTGCCTTCATCGTCGGAACCCTTGGCACTACCTGAGAAGACAAACAGAACAGTTATGCAGTAGGCAATATTAAGTAAAACTGTCTAATTCTACCCTAAATATGGTGTAAATAGCCTCCTAATTACTCATAGGATTAAGTAAGTAATACCTCGAAATCCTCCGATGATAATACATAATGGAACAGTAAAACAGACTGCAAAAGCACATTGCATTAAAATGTGTAATCTGGCATGGGAGAAGGGAAATGCGCCTGATGACTGGATGACAGGCATAATAGTCCCTCTGTAGAAGGGTAAAGGGGAAAGAGGTGTATGTGGTAATCACCGAGGGATATGTCTTCTAAACGTAGTAGGGTAGTAATTGAGAGAGTGAGAGCGAGAACGGAGAAATGGGTAGGCGACGAGCAGGGCGGGTTTAGGAAGGGAAGAGGATGTGTAGACCAGATTTTTGCCTTGAAATGTGTTGCGGAGAAATATCTGGAGAATGGACAAAAGTTGTAAGCTGCCTTTACGGACTTGGAGAAGGCCTATGACAAAGTTGATAGAGAAATCTGTGGAAAGTAGAGAATATACGGAGTAGATGGAAAGTTGCTGAAAGCAGTGAAGAGCATGTATGAGGGTGCAAAGGTGTCGGTACGTGTGGAGAATGAACAGAGTGAGTTCTTTGATATGAATGTTGGGTTAAAGCAAGGGTGTGTGATGTCCTCATGGTTGTTGTTGTTGTTGTTGTTGTTGTTGTTGTTGTTGTTGTTGTTCCCTAAGCTGCCTGGCCGAACAGCCCCGAGTCCCTGAGGAAGGCCATGGCCACGATCGGGCTTTCCCACAGAGCTCTCATTGAGTATAGAGTGTGTTGTTGGCATAAGTGGTTGTGTGAAATGCAGTCTTCTATGATGTGTTTAATGGTATGGGGCAGGTGTCGACAACGGAGTCATCCAGTCTCTTCTGATAGCTCAGGAGAGCTGGATGGTGTCCGCATCTCAGCCTGGCCAGGTGGACTCTGTCCTCACGAGGAAGGATGGATTTCGGGAGGACGTGCTTGCAGCTGCGTGTTGTCTGTGAGTGAGTGGATGGATCGACGAGAGATATGAGTATGGATGTGCTTCTGGAAGTTGGTTCGGGGTGGGCAGGGAGGGAGAGAGGACAGTAATTGTTTGTGATACCGTGTGCTGGGTGTTGTTTTGATATTTATTGGTGTCTGTGGGTGTGTTGCCATGTAGTTTAGTGGGTGGTCCTGGTTCGTGGAGGCTGCTGCCAAGAATTGAGTGCCTCTCATGTCCAGATGGTCTTTGACTTTGAGGATTTTGGTTTCTTGATGTAGGTGATCTGTGGGTGCAGTAGCTGTGCAGCCTGTAATGATCTTCAGGGCTTTGTTTTGAATAGTCTGTAAGGTCTTATATGTTTCAGCTAGGTTAGAAGCCCAGGCTGGGCTTTCGTATTCCATCACTGATCTTATGTATTGTTTATATACTGTGGTGGTGGTTTCTTTGTTGTGTCCAAATTTTGTGTGAGCAAGTGGTCCTCATGGTTGTTCAATATATATATGGATGGAGTCATGAAAGAAATACAAGGAAGAGCAGTGGCGTAGGGATGCGACGACCCCACCGCTCGCCACTTTGGTGGTGCAATCAGCTTCTAGAGCAGTGTACCACTGGTTCCTATCTTCAGAAAAGTCCTGTGCTTGGTATGCTTCCAGCCAGGGCCCCACTGGGGTAAATAATATAGCAAAACAGTGGTGGAACTGCTCAGGGTCTGCTCCTTCAGTGTTCAAGGTCGTAATCCACTTAGTGGAAATGGCACTGTGAAGTGGGTCAGTCTGGGCATGTCTGGGATCCTGGAGGCAGTTTCTGCCAAGGCCATCCCTTTTGGGGTGCTTCCTCTGGAAGCGGGGCGTCAGATTTGATGATGATGATCAGTGGATGTTGGTGCACCGCTGACAAGGGGAGGAAATGAGTTGAAGTTGCCTGTACTGACGTTTGCTGACGATACAGTTCTGATGAGCGATAGTGAAAGGGAGTTGCAGGGTCTGGTAAATATGTTTGGAACAGTGTGAAAAAACGGAATTTGAAGGTAAATGCAGGGAAGAGTAAGGTTATGGTCTTTGAAAGGGGTGCAGTCACAGAGTGTGAGGTGAGGTTGAACGGTCAGGCTATGGAGAATGTCAGCTCATTTAAGTATTTGGGTAGTGTGTTGAGTAAAGATGGGAGTATGGGTGAAGAAGTGCGGGAGAGGGTGCAACAGGGGAAGAGGGTTGTAGGAATGCTGAAAGCAGTAACAAGAAATAGGGTGGTCAGCATGGAAGTAAAGAAGTCCTTGCATGATAGTGTGGTAATCCTGACATTGACATACGGGAGTGAAGCATGGAAGTTGTTGGAGAGACACAAACCAAGAGTGAGAGGGGTGCAAATGAGCTACTTGAGAAGTGCGTGCGGAGTTACATGGAGGGATAGACAGACGAATGAGGAAGTACAAGAGCGGTGTGGTGTAGATTTAGATGTGCTGGAAAGTGTGAAAAGGAACACCTTGAGATGGTTCGGCCATGTGGAACGTATGGGAAGCGAGAGAATGACTAAGAGAATGTACGAGAGTGAGGTGGAAGGACAAAGAGGGAGAGGTAAACCGAGAGCGAGGTGGAAGGATGGAGTTAAGAAGTATATGCATAAAAGAGGTGCTGGATGGGAGGAGGGGCATCAACTAACTGGGGACAGAGGCGAATGGGGGTGATTCATTCGTGGCCACCCCTTTGTGTATCACGGCATCCGGCAATATATAGATAGATAAAAAAAAAAAATCACAACCCACCTTTTTCATTCTGCTCTACCTCCACCTCCATCTCTTCCTCCTCCTCTTCCTCTTCTTCCTCCTCCTCCTCTTCTTCTTCATCTCCTGGTGGCTCCAACATCCTCTCCCTGTAACGCTGGGTCTTGTGCTCCTGGGCGATGAGTGGCCGATGTTGTACCACCAGACGTGAATTGTTCGGCTGCTGTCCTTGTTTCAGGCGACGCTTACTTAGACGCACCCTGGGGAAATAGGAAGAGTAACAGTAAGACTGGTAAATAATATTATCTCTCCATAATATTTATCCACTGTGTCTACCTATCTGCTTCATCTATCTACCTTCTTCCGTTTAAGGGGACCGACCGGTTAATTACAAACTTCCAGGTCTTACTTTCAATTTACATGAAATTTGGCACAGGTGTATATGACCATAAAACTAGATAAAAAAAAAAAAAAAATTTGTTTTGCTTTTTTCTTGCAATTTAGGTAAAAAACTTTGAAAATCATAGCACTGCAGAAAATGATAAGACTCCTACAGAAATCCCCATAGCACATGTTTTATGTGATCAAACAACTCACAAAAGGTGTATCTGTAGTTTCTATAAAAAACATTTTATATATTTTGTGTATTTGTTCGATTTAGGTCTTCTTGTCTTTGGATGTCTTTGGATATGTTCGCCGCTCTTCTAGCGGCACCAAGGAGCGCGACGCCCCTCGTTATGGGTGGTGATTTGGTGCAGTAGACTGTTTGAAGCGACAGCTCGCTCCCTTGCGAGGATGGGCTCGTCTGGCACTTTTTGCAGTTCGACATCTAGGTCTCTCTTGAAGTTGTCTAACGAGATGTCCCTCATGTCTCTTACTCGCCGTGGGAGTTTGTTGAAGAGACGTGGGCCTCTGTGTGATAACCAGCCCTCTCGCAGAGCCCATAGCACCCCTGTTATTCATCCGGGGGATTTCGCATTCCCAGCCTCTCCTATCACTGAATTTCATGACTATCGGAGTATGTAGGTTTGGTACTAAACCCTCTGCGAGTTTCCACGTGTATATTATTAGGTAACGTTCTCTTCTACGTTCCAGTGAGTACAGATTCAGTGCTCTTAAACGCTCCCAATAGTGTAGATATTTTATTGAACTTATATGCGAAGTGAAATTTCTTTGTACACTCTCTACGTAATTTATTTCACCTGCTTTGTATGGGGATGTTAATACGCTACAGTATTCAAGCCGCGGTAGCATTAGAGATTTGAAGAGCGTTATCATAGGCAATTCACCGCGTGTTTTAAAAGTACGCAGAATCCAACCCGTTAGACCTGGTTATGTACTTTGAAACCCATATTTTCAGACATTAATACCCCAAGGTCTTTCACACTGTCTTTCCGTTCTATTATGTGGTTAGATTCTGTTAAGTAATTTGTAATTTCTTTAACACCATTATTATCTCCGTACCGTATTAATTGGAATTTTTCCTCATTGAATTGCATGTTGTTTTCCCTGGTCCACTGGAACACTACATTCATGTCTTCCTGCAGTCGGCCCGTGTCCTCTTGTGTGTTTACTATCTTGCTTAATTTTGTGTCATCAGCAAAAGACGACACCGTACTGTGTCTGGTGTTGGTATCTATGTCGCAAATTAGTATGAGGAACAGAAGGGGTGCTAGCACTGTTCCTTGGGGCACTGAGCTTTTGACATCCGAAGGCTCAGAAGTGACTTGGTTTACTGCTACCGATTGTTTTCGGTTTACGAGATTCAGGCGAATATATTTATAGAAAATTACAACTTTGACGACATATTGTGAACAAAATTAAATTACTAGAGTAAATTGGCTTTATATGCCTTTTAGTGTTTTTAATTACCTTTCCAATGGTATATACACCATTCCTATAGGTCTAATAATAACTGTAGAATAACATCCGATAGTGCGACAATATAGGTACCGAGAAAAACAGGTGAAAGTCTAAGGTAATTAGGTGAACATTTTTACTTTTGTTTTTTTTAGATATACAATATTTTACGCAGGAACATGGCAAAGTAGAAGATAAAGCGTATGGGAGGTTGTAGAGTAGCTTACGCTCTTTCGATTTATATAGGTATGCTCCTCGTACAACCAGTAGTTACTGAGCATGTTAATTTCAAAGTTCGCTATATAACGTTTTTAGAATTACAGGAAAAGTTTGGAAAACATAAAAAAACACTATTTCCAATGAGTTTTCACTAATCTTTATTTTTATTAATCTCACCACAACACCCCCAATGAAATTAATAACATTTCACTGGCGTATGAAGGGATGTTGACTCTTGTTGAGTAAACACCTATTGGTATTTTCAGGATTTCGAGTTTTTTAAGCCTAAATTAACCGGTCGGTCCCCTTAAGTAGCATACTGGAGACCATATCCTTAGATGGTTGCAGAAGCTAAGGAGAAGTTGACAAACATTTGTACTGTTGTTTGGATGGTATTACATGATGGCATTGTTCTCCACCACAAGCAATGCTTCAACATTCACCCACCTCAAGACCTTCCAGAGGAACTGCTGAAAGTAGTTGTTTACCTGTAGTCCATGAGGTTAATAATGTGATATTAACCTGGAGAAATGAATACAATAATAATATCTATTATATACTGTACATGTTATGCCACCTGATGCCTACCCTAGGTAAAAAAAAAATCATCGCCGCTCTGTATATCTGTGTAATGGAGAAATTATAAACATATCAAAACTGTGTTTATTGTAAGCGCTAACTCTTCAACTCACCTAGTCTCCAGTTCGTTATAGAAGACCCCATCGTTGCGGAGGACCATGAAGTAGTTCTCCTCGTATCCTTTAGAAGCCTTGTTCTTAACGTTCCAGTTATACTCGCGGGCCATTAGGTACTCGTATTCCTCATCATCCTGGTACTCCACTCCCTCGTCCACATCTCGCTTCCTCTTCTTCACTGTATCCTCTGTCGGCAGGAAGTACGCCACAAACTGTTCGCCAGATTCATCCATCACACCCCTAAGAAGAGAAAAAGAAAATAATTTAAACACATTATTACTTTGTATATGAAGAAGTTACACTCCTGTATGGAATCGAGAGGTGGGCAGTCAGCAATGCAAACTTCTCCAACCTGAGAGCTGTGATGAGATATTATAGAGTAATTACATGGACTAAGCAATAGGAAAGTGCAAGAGCCTTTTGGAATTGAATAGGGAATAGTTGAGTAGATATTCAAATGTAAAACTTTAAAACAAACAAAAACAGGAACCGCACAATATAAAGACAAAAGAACTATCAAAATTATGAAGTAGAAATAATGCATTGAAAATTTACCAAAATAATATTATGAAATACAAAAACACAAAACCACAACATGGAATGTACATCACTATATGAGCAAGTTAATTTGTTTCCCAAGCAAACTAGTTGCACATATATTTACGTACTCTCACCATATTCAAGGAATTAGTCAATTGACCACTTGCAAGTTTCAGGCTATAAGGAAGTTGGAGCTGTGGCCGTCAATATTTAGCAGAATTATCAGCTAAAATACGGTCATAATACAATTATAAATACATAAAACCAAATTGATCATATTTTTAATCAATCAGAAACCCACATTATTATTGTACAGGGTATTTATCTTTAATATCGATGTCTACAGCTCCAACTTCCTTATAGCCTGAAACTCGCAAGTGGTCAATTGGGATTTTCAGGATGTTCTGGTAAATTCTGTAAGAATAAAGAAACTACAATTCAAGTAAAAGTATTCTTTTCAAACTAATCATACAGTATTTTTAATGATAATCAACCTCTAAAGCGCGATAGGCCTCACGGAAATGTCTGTATAGCATACGCGATAGGCCTCACGGAAATGTCTGTATAGCATACACGATACGCCTCACAGAAGCGAGCCCATTAAAATATACCCCCAAAATGGCCCACAGGCACTCAAATGGAAGTAATATGTTATTAGGTAGCATAATCACTCTCCAGTACCTCCTTTCTCTTCCCTACATGTGCCCCCCCCCCTCCCATTTCCCCCCTCTTCAATTATTGGCTATTATTCCTCTTATTTTCGTAATTCCTCCCTTTCCCTGCACAAAATATGATCAGTTATGGTCTTCCACACTCCCTCCTACCCTTCACATGCATGGATGACAGCTGGGAAGCTCAGTCTGCCTCAAGCAGGCCCAGGAAGCACACCTATGTTGCACTCTCTCTCTCTCGCCTCCATCCACCCCTTCCCGCCACAAATATAAGTTTTCACTAGATATTTGCTGTTTACACCTATTTTCTGGTTTTCACTGTTCATATGTTCATCATATAAGTAAAATAAACGCACATGGAGCAGAAATAATGCTATACATGGTAAATATAACAAATTCAGTCAGAATCATTTTTTTTTTTTTTTTTTTTTTTTGCAGGCTTTTCAAAAATATCAATTGCGCACTCTTCGGGTTAAAGCATAACACTGCACATTAAGCAATATTAATTAACAAAATATACAAACTAATTTGCACCTTGACAAGATATGAACAATACAGTAGTACAAAATACATACAGTACCGTAAAACCGGGTAACTTCGGATTTTTTTTTAGTTTTTTTAACAATATCTCCTGACTGTAAACACATTATAGAGATTTAAATAGGTCAAGTGATGTGTGGTGATAGTGCGTGGTAATCCAGGAAGCCTCCTAAAATTATCCCCCATAATAAGAGAGCTATCCTTATCCTAAATGGTGTCCGAAGTCATCTTGAAAAGTGGCTAACTTCGGACATACGGTGATTTCTTATGGAAAATGATTGCCAAGAAAGCTGGGATAACTTCGGACAAGCGGAGGGGACCTTCGGACGTACGTTCGTGGTTTTATTTCATTCATTTTTCGGCTCCTACTATTTTATATGAATATTTTATTATTGCTGCTTATTCCTGTCCGATGTTTTACTGGAAATGCACAGTCAATACTTTTAGGCCTGTATAATTAGTATAGGAGGGGGTTATATAAGATGTTTAACATATAATCTTTTTGGATCTGTTCTCGTTAGGCATTGAACTCACTCTTAGAAAATATTGAGCAGGAAAAATAACCAATTCTGTCAAATCAATAACTGGAAAATTAACTAGGCCTAGTGAAAATATATAGGTATGTATACTCTATCACTACATATACATTTTTATGAATCTGAGCATTTTTATAGGTATAACGTATGTGTTGGTGTTTCTTACGGCAGATAACAATTTTTTTTGGACAAGATATATGCCTCTCCTAATTTATATATATTATATATCCAGAATTATCCTAAATACATAATTCGGTTAGTATATTATCATATTTTTATGGGTTTGTGGACTCAGAGAATGATTATTTGATCTTTAACCACCATTTTAATGATGGACAAGTATTATAAATTATTTTCATAGGGCAAATAATAAAAAGCAATTTGTTTGTTCCATGTCCGAAGTCAAATTTTTTTTTTTTGGAAAACACAATCGGTTAAATGATAGTGTTCTAGCTAGAGCGTTATACAAGTGTAACAAATTTCCTTTGGTGGGTGTTGTCTCTGGTAATGTTACTACAAAATTATATCAGTCACAACATCATTCATACAAACAAATTTCTTCAGGGTGATAGAAGTTTGGCAGGGTAGCGAAAAATTTACAAATATTCGTCATATATATCATATTTTTTTTGTGTATGTACATATACTCATGTCGGTTCCCTAGGGCTTTTACATGCTCTTCCTTTGCCATTTCTCTAAACGGACCTCACAAAAAAAAAACATAAAAAGCGTTTCCATTATATAATGACAATGGCTAATTACTTATTATCGCCGATGTCCGAAGTTACGACCCAAGTCCGAAGCGACCCGGTTTTACGGTACTCATAAAAGATAGTACTATCGGGTAAGTACCTGTGAGCATAGCACGGACACATGACCCCTACCAACTAGTATTACCCTATAAATAACCTACATTTATAGTACAAATAAAATAAAGAAATCACAAAGATAATTATATTGTGGTGATATGGCCATGTGTAGAGATTGAATTAACCCTCCTGGCCCAGACATGTCCTCCAAAGGACAGTGTGGGCTACCCGGGCGATCTGGCCGAAAAACTTCTAGGCCTAGTCTACCGTATTTTTGTTTAGTTTAACTGCTAGAAATTTCCCACGCATCTATAAACGTAGTGCGGTTTCCAATCTGTAGACTGGCGTTAAGTAGAGCTCTCTAAGTCAACTGGTTCAGTTGTGATGACGATTTCCGTGGAGCGAATTTTGCAGCGATATTGACAATATCGGAGCTTTTCAGACACTAATTTCGTCTGACGTCACAACAATAACATTGATCCGACGTCTCCTTATTGTTTTCGGAGGTGCGGTGACGCAATGATCGGCTTTGTTTACATGCGTCGGACGCACGGCGTTCAGACCAAGCTGAATAGGTTTTCAAGCTTACTATCTCCTGAAAGGACACCCGGGCTGCTGCCCTTATTTCGTGGTGTCCTTTCACACTGACACCCGGGCAGGAAGGGTTAAGGGGACAGTGGCTGTTTTTTTGGTTTATCAATTCCTTTATTCAATATATTTTAGTTTCCTCGCTAGACCACCATCAAGCTTAGAAAAACACCCCCTAGACCGCTCGCCAGGAAAATATCGACACCTAAATGGCACAAAAGGTCTTAAAATTTACAACGAAATGGGGCAAAAGGTGTTAAAATTGCCAAACTAATGTGCCGAACATCTTAAAATCTGAAAACTAATGGGGCTAAGCATGAGGGCGAAAGGGGACCAGAAAAGTTAATCATCTCCCCTTGAGACACAATGCTAAAAAAAACTACAAAGTCAAATAGAAGGGATAACTAGCAGTGGAAGAGTACCTTTGCTGGGTTATTAACCCTTTGGCGCACGATGACTCTTTCAGAGTCATTAGGTATTTTTTTCCTAGGCGCACGATGACTCGTTAAGAGTCATTAAACTTAAAAATATTCGCCAAAAATTAAGTTTTCGTCTGACGCGCGTCATATTTGGCATAGATATTAAGTATTACGTCTAGTTCAATGGGTACAATTGGCAACCCCCTCAGTTTAACCATTTACTCACGGCTGGCTGGGAAGTGAGCAGAGTACAGCTCAGTCTGTGTTTCGATACTTTCATGTTTATTCCTGTATCTCAGTAACTATTTGGTTTATAGTAATTCTGAAGTTACCAGTGGAATCCGCATTAAATTCCGCTTCCATATATGTATGCAAATCAAAAACGTTGCGGGCAAAATTTTGAGCTAGCGCGAGTAGGAAATAAGGTATTTACTGTTTTTCTTACAATTCTTATTTCGGAGTGCCCCAATGTGGTTGTTTTGTATTTATTCTATGTTTTTATTCGCTTATCTTCAAGTTCAATCAATAACGAAGCCGATGGTACCTCATTAATCCAAATACAAGGATTTTTTGGTGGATAAAAACGTCACAGAAACAAATTATCGCCGGGCACAAAACTGGCTCTGAGTGAGCTGAGATATAATTTGGGAGTGGGAAAAACTTTGATTGGAAACTATAGGTGCGCCAAAGGGTTAATAACCTTTTTTGTCAGTCCTGTAGACATTGATTTTTTTTTTTTTTTTTTTTGCCAGACACCATAATTCAAGAGAAGGGGTTGCCATGAACATTAGGCGTTTGTCACGAATCACTAGGTCAAGTTGCCCAGGCTTGACATCTACTAATAACATTCTGACAGTGAGGGCCCGATCCGCCGACCCTTTGATCAACAGCCGACGCCCTACTGACTATGCCACGGCTCGCTAGATCTAGGGCCATATTCTGTCACCCCACTACACTCTTCCTATCAGTGATTACAGTAAACCATAGTTACGAGGCCTCTAAGATGATGATATTAATTAAAATGTAAAACTGGCAAAACAAACAAACCAAAACAGGAACCGCACATTATAAAGACAAAAGAACTTATCAAAATCACTATGTGGAAATAACGCATTGAAGATTTAGCAAAACAATACTATGAAATATAAAAACACTAAAGGAGGGGAGGTTATGCTGATTGGTGGGTGGTGAAACTCATAGCAATGTTGCCAATATGTAGAAAATAGCAAACTGGTAAAACAAATATATTGTATCTATTATTGTACATGGTCATGAGTTCAGCCATGTGACAATGTTCCTGATTGTCTTGGTTGAGTGTTGACAGAAAATATGGCCCCTAATCACATAACTTTCCGACTCCCTCTCTATAAGACTTACTCCAAGTTCATAGATATGCTTGTCATAACACAATTATTCCCATCTTAATATGGGAGTACAGTTGGTTCAAGATATTTCTTAATGCCACTCCATGTTTAATTTGCTTATCTGGCTAACTGTGTGGGGGATTACTCTTTAGAATATAATGAAGCACTGATGCACATTGATCAATGCAAGTATTGTACAAGGAAATATCTTGAGCAGTAATTTCAAGTTAGAAAAGCTGTCTGATGAGCAGCTTGACTTTGTGTATGACGTGGGGTATAGGATACCCGTCAGCCAACTGTATCTTTAAAAGTGTACTGACCTGATCATAGCCTGAGACATCTCCTCCAGCTGGGCGGGCATGGGTCTACCCACAGGTGCTGGGTCAGAGTCAAAGATGACCTGGGCACACGGGTACTTCCACAGGTCAAAGTCTGGGAAGATGGGGAACTCCTCGACGGCTGTAACACCTGGCTTACTGTAGTGCTCCGTCATCTTAGGCTTCACATCCTTGAATGTCTTCTCAATAGCCGCCAATTGACTGTCACGATCTGTGTAGCCAATCTCATCCTGTACAGAATAGATAGATTAGTTTTGTACTGATGTTGTCATTCAATAACTTACTGTAAATAGTAGTCTTTTTTATTATCTACAGGTTAAATTAAATAAAAATTACTTTTTACAGGTTAAGGATCATTAACACTCACCTTAGCAACATTCCTCTTAGTGGCGTAACCGACGGTGGCCTCAATCCTCTCGTTGGTCTGAGGCTGGAAGCGTGCCGGCTCCGTGGAAATGTACTCAGTTTTACGCAGCCATGGTACATTGACGTGGTGATGACGGGACCTCTTGGCATCCTGGGAAGGTGGGAAGGGATTTGTAAATATAATCTGTCAGGCAAGAATACGCTGTAGCGCTGTAGTAGAATAAAGGGGCCCCTGCCGAAGGATAAGTCAGAAATAGAGAAATTTGAGTGCGTAGTGTGCAAAGGCGAGCTTGTGTTAAGTGATGATCCTGTGGCTGTGAATTTTGGAAATGAGTCTTTGGAGCTGGTGAACAAGTTTTGTTACCTAGGAGATACCATCTCTGCCGGTGGTGGGGCCGAGGCTGCCACTGTTGCTAGAATTAGGTGTGGCTGGGGGAAGTTCAGAGAATTGATGCCAATCCTGACCATGAAAAGAATGCCTCTCCCCCTGAAGGGAAAGGTGTATGCCTCATGTGTTAGAAGTGCAATGACGTATGCCTCAGAAACATGGGCCGTTAAAGTAGAGGATGTCAACAGAATGGAGCGTAATGAGATGAGAATGGTGAGATGGATGTGTGGGGCCAGGCTACAGGATAGAATAACAAATGTTGAGCTGAGGAGACGTTTAGGTATAAAGAGTATTAGCGAGGTGATGCGTACAAGTAGACTGGGATGGTATGGACATGTGGAGAGAATGGATGAACAAAATTGGGTGACAAAATGCAGGTCTGTGATTGTGGAGGGAGCTGCACCAAGGGGTGGACCGAGGAAGACCTGGGATCGGACTATACGCGCCGATCTCAAATCCAAGAACTTGACAAGTGAAGCAGCCCTTAACAGGGTTGCCTGGAACGCCGCCATTAGGACAAGAGACTGAAACTGCACTTATGTGTGGAACACTCAGTCTTAAAATGTTATGTATGTATGTATGTATGTAGTCAATAATATGTGAAAAAAATAAAATAATATTGTAATTAGAAAAATACATAAACCCATACAAACACATTAAATGCAAAAGAAAAATTAACATAGACACAGTAAATGCATGTGGAGGTGATTGTACTGCTTAGCATTCCTAGGAACAAAGGAAACAAGTTAGTAAATGATAAATTCTTATAAAGTAGGATTCTATCACTTGAAAGGTAGTACCAATTCCATGTTTTGCAAGGCTAGGGGTATTCCTTGGTAAAGTAACCTGATTGCTGCTCTCCATGTCATATGATCCCCTGTAGTGTCTCTGTCAAATACTCTAGTTGGAATGGACAAATTGGAATAGCCAACACAAAGATGGGCTAAAAAAACAAATATCGTCTCCTACTATGGTGACACAGAGTGGACCAAGGATATACATATAAAATAATGAAACAAATATGGAGGTAGATGGTTGCCTTAGTATTCACAAATACAATTCCAAAACCATTGGCATACTTGAAGTGTCGAACTCAGTACTACATACCCCAAAAATAACATAAAATGTTTAGAAAAAAATGTAAACATAGAATTTAAGTAATACACCAATCGGAAGACCCACATCATCAGTGCCTGTAGAGTATGTGGAATTGAATACAAAAGTTGTAATTCCAACTATATTACTGTATACAGTATATAATTATATGCGGTATATATCAAATTATCAATACTGGAGTTCAAAGTTATAATGATTATGATGCAGTTTTTACCACTGTACACTCCATTGACTGACAGATCTAGGGCGTGCCATTGTTACAGGGACTTAACTTTAGTTCAAAGTTATAAGGATTTGCAAAAGATGACTCAATTAAAAAAACATGGAGGACCATACCTGAGGAGCGTGGATGTCATCCTCAAGAAGCCTTTCGTCGGTGGGGTGAAGGTGGGCATTTGGGGCGGGGATGTATGACTCGGGGTTGATGAGGTCAATGGTGACCCCGAGGTCATTCTCGGTCAGAACTTCATACTTGTAGTTTTTTTCCAGTGATGTCTGCTTGTATCGCACATACCTGACACACAAAACATTAGTTAGCTACCATACTACTGATTCTTGATAATCTACGGTATAGATAGATTAAATCATATTGCTTCTGTTTGTTCTGCATGGTGGGAATTCTTAACCATATTCTATTATCAAATTTGACACACTTTCAGTTCCTTGAGGCTGGTTTTCTTTCTTTATTAAATCCATTATGGGCTTGGTGATTGTGGAGAAGATTTTCTAGGGCCTAAAAACACTCAGACTTTACTAGTGCAGACTAGAGTACAATCCCTCTCACTTACCGGTTTGCGTCAAACGGGTAGTTGATGAATTTTGGGTCAAAGGGGATGTCTGGGAGAGTGTTGCAGTACTTCACTCGATACACCAAGTCCGATCTGTGACACAAAATGTATTAGTTATAAAAACTTTGACTATTGGATGCATTTATACAGCATAGTAATACAACTAGAATACAGTATATACAGTACAGTACCTAGTAATCTTGGCACCATTCATTGTTCTTTCCTCTCACTAAAACATTAGGCTTTCCATAATGCAGTTGGGTCTAGGTACATGATTAGATTGGTATCCAGAATTCAAAAATGGATATTAACCCGGGAACTGTGGGGAGACTCTTAAGAGTTCCCCCGGCGGACTGCAGGAAGACTCTTAAGAGTAAGGGGGAAAAAAAATCCATTTAAAACACCCCAATTTTTTTTTTTTTTTTTTTTTTTTTGCCCCTGGGCCATGCCAAATATCACTCCTCCACCTCCCCTCCTTCCCCACTTTCCTCCCCTCCTTCAGTTATCACCTATTTTCCCTGTTATTCCCTTATTCTGTGGTTTATTTTCGTGCTAACATTAGCGAGTTGGTAGCAGGGCATTGTCATCACTGTTACCAAGCGTGGGAAAGAGCGAGAGAGAGACTATTGCGCAACAGTGTCTCTCCAGACAAGGGGAGGGGTGGAGGGCAGGGAGGTTGCCTCAGCCATACATTATGTAACTCCCGCCCTGTATCGCCGATTTTGACCATCCAAACACTGTTTCCACTTGTTTTATTGTTGTTGTTGTTGTTGTTCCCCAAGCTGCCTGGCCGAACAGCCCCAAAGCCCCGAGCAAGGCCAAGGCCATAACCGAGCGCCCCCACAGAACCCTCCCTGCCGACCACAATAAAACCTGGGTGACCAAAGCCACTCCATGGCGGGGAGCTGAGGAGGGTGCGGAAACGCCCGGGAAACGAAAGCCCCACCCAGGGCCCTGTGCCCCTCAGCAATTATGAAGAGAAAGTTGAGGGGCAAAGGAAAAATGTGACGCTTTGGCTTCCAATCTTGGTAGATTGGGAGGTCAATCCACGTTAGAGACGCCGTCACTTGAGATCTAGAAAATATATAAGTAAAAGGAACAGTCAGAGTAAGCTATGGGTATGGCAGAGATTGCTCAGTTCTCACTCTGATAGACCAGCCCATCACCACATGACTAGAACCCAATCCTCTCAGCATCAGCTAGGAAAGGCCCTAGAAAGCCGCCTTTGGCGGGAGGATAGCTCCCCTATCCACATTTATTGTTGTAACAGGTTAATACCTTTATAATCAACCTATAATAGGCGCATATGGATAAGTATTAATGCTATTTATGGTAAAATAACGATGTTAGTGATGGGAACAGCTCAAATACGTCAGCACAGGAGTGTGGTGTCTCATACCCCCCATGCACACTTCTTAGGTTAATCGTGATCAATTGTGTACTTAGCCTTTGACTGTGTTGGTAGTGTAATGGTTTAGATGCGTATGTTCTGGGTGTGGTATCCCGAGTTTGAATCCCGGGGAGGATCATATGCTTTCATTACGGTAATTTATTCTAGTGTATTGGGGTTTGTAATGGAGGATTAATGTTAAGAATGGGGTGTTCCTTTTAATATGCAATGAAGTAAGGCATATCTATGTCAATGTACTGGAGAATATGCATGAAATTATGTTTTAGCTTATTTGTCATGATCAGCTAATGCTAACTATAACACTGTACATAACATCATTGTACTGGATGGTAGAGTAGGAATTTGAACAGGAAAGGCTTATTCTTAATATGGTATTTCAGATTATCTTGATAGGATCCCAATATATCTGCCACCTGTAATCATGTTGGTGCGTTATGAATGGGTTAAGATTAGGTTAGGTGCATAACTTTAAAAACTAATGTGCAGTAACTGCTATTAAGCCCTTGAGGCGCACAGATGCCAGTTTTATTTTTTATCTATGTGCACTTAAGAATACTTAACTAAGTTAGTCCTCTAAAAATAGTTGTCTTTAAACCACCATTGAAAGAAAACTGAAGAGGTTTGGGGGAACTAAATAAACATTTTCAAGGTGCATCTGAGGTATTTCAAAGTTCACAATATGCTACAAATCACGTGAATCGCGTTCTGCGCCTCAGAGGGTTAATAAATGCATCGTGCTTTTTGCTATACAGTATACAGTAACACACAGAAATCTGGATACATTATTTAACATACCTTCTAATATGAGTTTGTTCCTGTTGAGGAAGGCTTGGAAAGAAGATACTTGGGTTAGAAATGTACCAGTACCGGTATATAGCTATGTAACAATTGTACACGAAGCGGTCAAGAGCTAGGCAAGATCCTGTGTAGCAGGAGTACCGGTAACTATTTCATATTCCCATTTAACAAAGAATCATTATTTATACAGTTACTCATATACCTACAGTATTAGTTATTTTCTTCACTTGCCTCAACAATATTAATCCCGATTGGTGGGGAGGGCATGAAGTATATCAGGGAAAGAGGGGTTAAAACACAGCAATGAACTAAAATATAGCCATGTTGATAAACACAGGCAAGACGTTTTGTATCTTTACTTGTGATTAGTTGACGATAGTGACGTCATTTGCCAAGGCAGTGATGACGTCATTACACTCCTCAGCCAACAAGGCAGTGATGATGTCATTACACCCGCTTAATCTTATACCAGCGATGTATAATTTTCACATACCGGTAATGTGTATTATAATGTCATTAGTGCACTGTGTAATTTGATCCTGATTTTCAAACCGTTTCTATTTATCCATACTAAGTATTCCAGCCCCCTTCCACAAGTATTCGGCTTGTGAGCGCCGAGGCTTAATCTGCAAGGGAGGTATCATCCAAAGATGAACTGATGCATTTGGACCCTACCGCACCAGACTCATGAACGGTAAGGTCCAATCTGTGAGGTCGGTTTCATTTAATCGGAAGGGTATACCAGCAGTCGAGTCTAGCTCCCCTTCCACCCCATGTTAATGTTGTTGTATCTCACGGCCAGCTGTTAATAATAATAATAATAAGCATGTTACTTATTTCTCACAAGCGCCAATTTTTCCGTAGAATTCACTGGCGCTCGAAAACCAAAAACCAAATACCAAAAAAACAAACACAAATCACTTAAATTAATGCAACACAGCCCTCCATGATGACACCCCTCTCAAGATCATAGTTTCTTTCAAAGAGAAAAGTCTTAAGTTGTCTCTTGAAGCACTCAACAGAACTTAGTTGTTTCATGGTCAGTGGCAGTCTGTTATATAACCTTGGAGCCATGTAAGAGAATGACCTCTCAAAGAAAGATGACTGCCGGAAAGCCCACGGCTCATCAAGAACTGTGCTTCCGTGCTGACTCCCTGCCTAGGCAAACTCTTTCGTCTCTGTCGATCCTCTAACGTCTTCCCTTCATGCTGGAAATTTGCTCACATTCAACCTGTCCCAAAGAAGGGTGACCGCTCTCAACCCTCCAACTATCGTCCAATTGCTCTCATCTCTTGTCTTTCTAAAGTTTTTGAAACTATTCTTGCTTCCAAATTTCTTAAGCATTTCTCTTCTCATAATCTGCTCTTAGATCGCCAGTATGGCTTCCTTAAACCCGCTCTACTGGTGATCTTCTTTCATATCTTACTAACTCTTGGTCATCCTCCTTTCGGGAATTCGGTGAGACTTTTTCTATTGCACTAGACATATCGAAAGCCTTCGATAGAGTCTGGCACATATCTTTAATTTCTAAACTACCCTCCTTCGGTTTCTATCCCTCTATCTGTGACTGTATCTCTAATTTCCTTTCCGGCCGTTCCATAGCCGCGATTGTGGACGGCCATTGTTCACTTCCTCACCCTATAAACTCTGGTGTTCCTCAGGGCTCTGTCCTATCTCCTATTCTCTTTCTAATTTTTATAAATGATCTCCTCAACTGTACCTCAATTCCCATCCATTCATACACAGACGACTCAACCTTACACTACTCCATTAGTTTTTCAGAACGCCCCAGCCAGCAATCCCTCAACGACAAACGTAATGAAGCCATAGAACTCTTAAATTCTGATCTAACTACTATCTCCAATTGGGGCAGAGAAAACCTTGTTAATGCTTCCAAAACCCAATTTCTCCATCTATCTACCCGTAAGGAACTCCCAGCGGACTATCCCTTATTCTTCAACAATACAAAAATCAATCCTTCATCTTCTCTCAATATTCTTGGTGTCTCTTTTTCTTCCTCTCTCAGTTGGAAGGACCATATTACCAGTCTTGCTAAGGCAGCCTCCCAGAAGCTGGGTGTGCTCAACCGCCTTAGGGGGTTCTTTTCCCCTGCACAGCTTCTTGCTCTGTACAGGGGCATAGTGCATCCTTGTATTGAGTTTTGTTCACATATGTGGGGAGGTTCCTCTCACACCACTCTCCTAGACAAAGTTGAAAGGAAGGCCTTTCGTATCATTAACTCCCGTCCACTCACCAACTCTCTGCAATCTCTCTTTCTCCGCCGCAATGTTGCATCTCTCTCGCTACTATAATAATCAGTGTTCCTCAGAGCTTTCCCAGTGTATACCACCTCCTTTACATAGGGCACGTGGTACCCGTCTTGCAACTCAATCCCACCCCTACTCTGTGCAACTCTCCAACCCAAGAGTGAAACGTTACTCTCAAACTTTCTTCTACTCAACAGTTGAGCTCTGGAACTCTCTCCCAGAATCAGTCTTTCCCTCTTCCTATGACTTAAATTGCTTCAAACTCTGTGTGTCCAGGCATTTTGGCTCGAACATCCCTTGATTTTGGCCCTGTCACTCTTTCAACTATGGGGGAGGCACTCGCTATAGGCAGTTCTGCCTTTTGCCTCTCTCAATCACATAGGGAAAAAAAAAAAAAAAAAAAAAAAAAAAAAAAAAATCATGGCGCATGACTACACTATGGCGTGCTGGTGGACGCCTGAGCAGCTCTGCAAGATACCCGGGCTCACCAAATTTGAGGACCTTGAAAGTTACCAGACAAAACTTAAATTCTATTCTAGCCTTTATTGGTAACCAGTGCAGTTCGATGTGATAAGAAGTGGTAGGGGTTCCTGGTGGAATTACAAAAATGAGTCTTGCAGCCCTGTTCAGAACAGATTGTATTTTCTTTAATTTATTCTTTTATTTAATAATTTTCAATTTAGTAAGCGTTGTTTCCACATAGCGATTTTGATAATTTAATTTGACTTTATATTGTCCTTGTCCCAATTTTGGTTTGTTTAGTTTGCAAGTTTTACATTTTAATATGTAATTTGGAAGGCCCACAAATAAGGTATTGCAATAATCAACACGAAAGAAGATCAATGAGTGGACCAGCGTCAGAAGGCAACGTCTAGGTATAAACTGCTTCACCGAGTAGAGATTTCTGATGTGTAGGTAGCAACTTTTGACAATCTGATTTATGTGCTCCTTAAAATCCAGTCTTGAGTTCAGATACACTCCCAGATTTCGAACAGAGTTTACTGGTTGTAGTTGTGAGTCACCCATATCGATGGAGGTCATTTACTGCATCAGTAGCCCTTGTTTCCTCAGATGATGAGAAGTTCAGTTTTGTTATCATGTACCTGTAGTTCAAGTTTTCTTGTCCTCATCCACTTCTTGATATCAGTCATCAGCTTCTCCACCCTCCTCTGTGTATCAGCTATACCTGTGATTTTCACGTAAATCTGGGTGTCATCAGCATAGAAATGATAGGTGACACCGTGTGCACGAAGCAGAAGAGAAAAGCCACTAGTGTATATCGTGAACAGGACAGGACCCAACACTGATCCCTGAGGAACGCCACAGAGCAGGGGTGCCGAGTCCGAGACTGTCCGATTCACCATCACACTTTGGGATCTACCTGACAAGTATGACCTGAGAAGCAAGAGAGCAGTCACGCACACCACAGTTATAAAGATCACTCAGTAGCAGCTCATGATCCACTGTGTCAAAGGCTGCAGAGATCAAGTAAAACTCACAATGAGATCTCGCCGTCGCAAGTGTTCTTGACTAAATCATTGTGTATTCTGATCAATGCTGTCTCAGTCGAATGATGCTGCCGATAAGCAGACTGAAAAGTGGAAATAGTTTCATTCTGCTGAAGTAGCGGCAGCAGTTGATCAAGTATGGCACGCTCTAATATCTTTGATAAAATAGACAAGTTGGAGACAGGACAGTAGTTCGACATGTTCTCTACATCAAGTCCAGGTTTCTTAAGGATAGGCCGGAGCAAGGCAGACACTGGGAAGTTACCTTCGGAGAAAGATTTGTAAACTATTTTGAAATAAGCTCCACTGCACGATCATATACACCAGGTAGTTTGGAAACATTTATAGGATCCAATGGACAAAATGTTTTATTGAGGTTTCTTATTATCTTATAGCCTATAGGATGAGACAACATCAGCCTCTACTGGATTGAATGATGAGGACACTATTAGGAGTATATCATGGTTGGGGTACAATTGAATATTCTTCATTAGAGGGGCCTTCATCTAGTTCATGTCTCATACAAGTTATCTTGCTATAGTGAGGCAGTCAGGTAGATAAATTGTTCATTTTGTGATAAAAGTATCAAAATTGGCATATACAATCAAATAGTCAATATAATCAAAATTAGATATTGGGACATCATAGGTTTACTCTTCATTGGCTTTGGCAGCCCCCTATCAATTACTTTCCATTAGAGTTCTTAAGCACTGATTTTTGCCCCAAACTGCATACCCTGGTAGAGATGTCAAACTACAGTAGTATCAAATGACTTATCTGGACATGAGTAACAACCTATATTAAGACAATGTTTGGCTAATGTTTGACCGCTTTACTTGTACTGGTTCCTGTAGTTCAACAAATTAGTGGCAAATGGCAACATTACTTTGCGGGTGGATGGGACTCGTTAGCCTTGGTCGGCAACCCATCTAGGGGAGACAACCTTATAAAAATCTGGGTGGATGGACTCGTCAGCCTTGGTCAGCAACCTGTCTAGGGGAGTAAACCTGATACAAATCCGTACTGCGTATCTAAGTGTAAGGCAGGTTAGTGGATGGACTAGCCGAGCACCACTGTAGAAAAATAGTGCTACCAAAATACACAGAGGGCCTCCTAAATTGAGTGGTCAATCCTGTAAGTCCTTCAGTAAACTGGCTCGGGTTGTCCCTCTTACAGGGCATATAGGTCCGCTTGGGGGCCTTCTGTGTATGGCCACCCTCATTAAGGGGAGTAAGGTGTCCGGCAATAGACTTGTACTGGTTCCTGTAGTTCAAAAAATTAGTGGCAAATGGCAACATTACTTACCAATTTGTGGCATGATAATAAACTACAACAGACTGTACCTATCAAACGGTCAACATTAATTAAACATTGTCTGAATATAAGTTGTTACCCATGTCCAGACAAGTCATTTGAAACTACCGGTAGTTTGACATCTCTACTATGGTATACAGTTTGGGGTAAAAATCAGTGCTTAAGAACTCTAATGGAAAGTAATTGATAGGGGGCTGCCAAAGCCAATGTAGAGACTAGAGTAAACCTACGATGTCCCAATATCTAATTTTGATTATTTTGACTATTTGATTGCGTGTGCCAATTTTGATACTTTAATCACAAAATGAACAATCCTTCTGATATTTTGAGCTATGCCGCCCCACTACTAGTAAAAAGTGTGACAAAGTCTTCAGCTAACTCCGCATCAGATGCAGAAGGTCTTGAGTTCACGTGTCTTTTTCCAAGTAAGCTACTGACAACCGAAGCCAACTTTCTTTGATCACCACCACACGACTCGACTTTCCCCTAGTAATGCGCTTTCTTTTCGTCTTTGATTGTGTGGACTACGGTTCTTTTGGCTAACATGTATGGCAACCATGTGATGTTAGTTTTATTTTTCCGCCATTTACGTTCGGCTCTTCTACGCTCTCTTCTAAGAAAACCGGCCACGAATTTTCCTGAAAATTTGGAAGTCACCCATTAAATGAACATAACCTATACATCATATTAATATATGTTTCAACTTTCGGAAAACAAAATTTCAATTACTTTGAAAAAGTTAATATTTACCTCCTGTTATCCACAGCCAAAACTGAAGATTGCGGAGTAAATACCGTAGACTTCATTCAAGTTTTTTTTGGCGACCGTCAACCTTTTATTAATTACATACCAAACCAGCGGGGATGTGGGGGCGGCAGCCCCCGCCTAATATACTAGGTTAGGTTAGGTAAGGTTGTTAGGTTAGGCTAATATTACCCCTCAATTTCCCTGTACTTCATAGCCATCCCCATTATCGGGGGCCGTATCTTAAGATTGTTGGATAATGGGGAAAACATTTTTTCCGAAAGTTGAAACATGTTGAAACTCTTGGGAGGGCTTCACCCTCCCAAGAGTCCCAAACCTCACCATCTTCTCCCCAACCAGAATCCACTCTGATCCTAAACCTGAACATCTTTCTGGCCCTATCCCACCAAAAAACTTAACCTGAAGCCTAACTACTCTATATTAAGTTTTGCTCTGAAGAATGTAAATAGTCTATCTAATAAGGTTTATTACGTTTATGATTTTTGCTTAAATAACAATATACTGTAGATATCTTTTCAGTTACTGAAACTTGGCTCCTGCCTGTCATCTCTGATTCTGTCGTGAACATTAGTGGATATTCTTTATTTAGAAATGATTTTGTGTCGCCCAGACCCAAACATGGTGTGTGCATGTATGTAAGAAACCTTTAAAAGCTGTACTCTGTAATGACATAAGAACATAAGAAAATGGGAGTCTGCAGAAAGCCGATTGGCCTAAGCAAGGCAGATCCCTGTCCCACACAACCCCAATTACAAAGCCCAATTATAGGCTCAACACTCTAATACCCTGAGGATCATCTTACCAAAACGGTTAGAGATTAACGCAGGATTACGGGGGTCTGCAGAGCGCTGATTGGCCCAACCCGGCTGAACCCCTTCACACCCAACCCTTCTCGTCCATATGCTTATCCAATTTTATCTTAAAGCTCCCTACTGTTTGTAATCCCACTATAGCACTTGGTAGTCCATTCCACCCATCTACAACTCTGTTACCAAACCAATATTTGCCTATATCTTTATCTTTTCTGAAACTAAATTTATCTAATTTGAAACCATTGGTACGAGTTCTTTCGCTATCACTGAGCTTTAGTACATTTGTCATGTCCCCTTTGTTAATCCCACTAACCCACTTGAACACCTCTATCATATCCCCTCTAACTCTGCGTCTCTCTAACGAATGTAAACCTAATTTCTTCAACCTTTCTTCATATGGAAGATTTCTAATATTATGAATCATTTTTGTCATTCTACGCTGAACTCTCTCCAATAAATCTATGTCCATTCTGTAATAAGGACACCAAAATTGGACAGCATAATCCATATGGGGTCTCACTAATGACAAGTAAAGTTTTAAGATAACATCAGCAGTTCTGTTACTCACACTCCTAGAGATGAACCCGAGAATCCTGTTTGCCTTATTACGAACGCTTATACTGTACACTGTTTTCTAGGCTTCAAATCATTGCTAACAAACACACCTAGATCTTTCTCGCAGTCTGAATTTTCTAATTCTAAATTAGCTAGTTTATATTTAAAATTTGTTTGCATCTTCCCTATCTTTAATACCTTGCATTTGTCAATGTTAAACTTCATCTGCCAATTTACTGACCATTCATGTAAGGTATCTAGATCCCTTTGGAGGCACTCTATATCGCCATCTGAATCAATTGATCTCCCCATTTTAGTATCGTCTGCGAATTTACTTATCCTACTAGTTATACCTAAATCTAGGTCATTTATGTATATAAGAAACAACAGGGGACCTAATACCGATCCCTGGGGGACACCACTTTTGACTGCTCCCCACTCTGACTTGGTACCATTTATGCTGACTCTGTTTCCTACCAATTAGCCATGACCTAATCCATCCCAACAACGACCCTCCATGTGCCTCAACCTTTCTCATCAATCTCTCATGAGGGACTCTGTCGAAAGCTTTACTGAAATCTAAATATATAATATCATATGACTTGTCACTATCTACTGCTTCATATACCTCTGAGAAATAGCTAAGCAAATTAGTAAGGCAAGAACGTCCCTGAGTGAATCCATGCTGAGAAGAATTTATTAAGTTAAATTTTACTAAGTGGCTTCTAATTTTCATAGCAATAATAGACTCTAGCAACTTTCCTATGATTGATGTGAGACTAATGGGACGGTAATTGGATGCTATCGATTTATCACCTTTTTTGAAGATCGGAACTACATTTGCAAGCTTCCAAGCTTCTGGAACTAAACCTGTTTCTAATGACTTGTTAAATAAAAATGCTAATGGGCTACTTAACTCATCTCTGCATTCTTTTAATACTCTAGCATATACCTCGTCAGGACCAGGCGATTTTTGAGGTTTCAGTCTGTCAATTTCCTTATGCACATCATTTCTACTTACTGTATACTAACTGTACTTAACATATTTTCTATACTATCACTATATATCATATTGACTTCTGGAATCTGTGCCAAATTTTCATTAGTGAAAACGGAAAGAAACTGACTATTTAATGTACTGCACATTTCTAAATCATTTTCTGTTATTTCTCCTATTGAAGTTTTTAGGGGGCCTATTACATCTCTAACTTTAGATTTATATAGTTGGTAAAAAGCTTTAGGGTTATTTTTGAGTCACTGGCTATCCTTATTTCATAATTTCTTTTTGCTTTCCTGATTTCCTTTTTGACCTGTCTTGATAGAGTCTGATAGTATATATGTAAATGATTTTCGCCTTTCTTTATTTTTCTATATATTCCTTTCTTTTTTCCTATAAGATCTATTAGCTTATTAGTCATCCATTTTGGTTGGTTCTGCGTCGATCTAAATCTTCTTTTAGGATATATTTATTTTGAGCATTGTGGAGTGAAGCAATAAACTGGTTATGTAGGTGGCAAGTTTAACTCTGGCATATCCTGACTTAATTGCTTAACAATAGGGTCCACCCTTAAGTCTCTTCTTAGCCCACCATAATCGGCTTTTCTGAAATCTGGGATAAGTGTCGTATTCTCTTTAGCATTCCCTGTCCATTGTATATTAAAATAAATAGATTTATGATCGCTATTTCCTAGGTGGTCACCAATCTCTACATTATTTATCATATGTTCATTGTTACTGAAAACTAAATCAAGAATATTAATACTGTACCTCTAGTCGGCGTATCTATGAATTGAAATAAAAAACTATCTTGTACTACCTCAATAAACTCTACTGAATCGGAGTCGCCTATTTGGTGCTGCCAATCAATGTTCGGAAAATTAAAATCCCCCATAATGCACACATTGCTAAACCTTGATGCTATTTTAATTTCCTCCCATAACGATGTTCCGCCATTTCTACTCATATTAGGCGGTCTATAACTCCAATAACTATGGTCTCACTACCTTCGTTAACCTCTACCCAAACACTTTCATTATCATTATTTAGTCTAATACCTGATTTACAGGTAATACAGCTTTTTAATGTACTCCTGACAAACACTGCTATACCCCCGCCCCTCCTACTTGTTCGGTCATATTTAAACAAACTATATCCTGGAATATCAAATTCTGCTAAAAACTGCTTAGATTCTATATTAATCCACGTTTCAGTTAGCGCTATTATGTCTATATTTTCTGTGCTAACGAGTGCTCTAAGTTCGTTCATTTTGTTACATAAACTCCTACAATTTGTATAATATACCCTCAACCTATTACTTTTATTTGCAACTAATTTTCTATTGTGTTTAGCTAACTTATTATTTCCTGTTGAACTACTAGCTCTAGACGGAAATTCTACTCTATCAGTATTCTCATCTTTACTATCAGTTACATGTGTAGTGTTATCGATACTACTATTACACATCACTATATCCGCACTATCTTGACTGATTATTTCTATTTTACTCACTGGTTTGTCACATGAAGTACCTGCTCCATATGGAGACAGTATTTTACTTACACACCCAGGTTTTTTTTAACGAAACCCCGCAACAATCTTGTCGAGTGAGCTGGCCAAGGTCGACCAGCCACAATGTCCCAATACTCTAGCAGTCTTTCTTCCTTCCTTTAATCTATATATGTTAACAGTATACAGACCTCCTTCCAACTCCCTTGAAGATAACACTGCCCTCATTTCGTTTATTCAACAATTCAGTGTGGGAAAGGAACTTATAATTATGGGAGACTTTAACCTCCCCTCAATTTCATGGAAACAACCTGTCATTGACCAGAACCTAACCAATACAGATGCAACATTTCTCAACCTCTTTACCACACTAGGTCTACACCAACATGTGACAGACCCCACCTTTATCTCATCAGGCAACACACTCGACCTTGTCCTCACAACTGATCACGATAGAATTGTTGAAATAACAACCTTCCCACCATTCCCACGCTGTGGTCACGCTCTCCTCTACTTCACTTACCTGTTCCAAGATGAGCGACCCTTAAACAATGCAAACCTCTACAGACGACTAAACTGGGCTTGTGGAGACTATCGATCCATCAACTCTGCCCTGGGATCCTATGATTGGGATCTCGAATTTAGCCATCTCGACCCAAGCCAAACAGCGGTTCATCTAACCACAATCCTGTCAAGCCTAGCCCAATGCTACATCCCAGAAAAAACTCCCCAAAATCATGTTCCACCCTGGCACAAAAAAGTTCCCCTGCACTTACATAGGAAAAAGTCCAAGTGTTGAGCAGAGTATGTAAGATTTAGACAGACATATGGTCGTAGATCTCATTTGACTCTCCAGAAGCTTTTTCTCTTCCAATCTGCCAATATAACCCTAAGACAATCCGTTATTTCCCAGCAGCGTGAATATGAGCAATACCTCATCTCACAACGAAAAGTCAAGCCAAAGCTATTCCACTCCTATATCAGACCCAAGAAGATCGCCCGCCCTTCTCGTAAACAATCAACTTTCGGACGACCCACAAGACATGTCGAACAAGTTTGTTAGCGCTTTTGCCTCGGTTTATGTTAATGAAGTCCTAGACAATCCTAGCCCCCACCAACAGAGCCTGGCCAATATCTCGCACGTAAACTTCTCAGTAGAAGACGTTGAATGTCAACTCAAATCTCTAAACCCCGATAGTGCTATGGGTCCAGACAACCTCCATCCTGTTCTCCTAAGACAATGCGCCCCAACTCTTGCCTGTCCATTTTATGACTTGTTCAAAAAATCACTTGACTCTGGCGTCGTACCTGATATCTGGAAACACTCCCATGTCACGCCTATTTTTAAGAAAGGCTCCCGTACTGACCCTCTCAATTACAGGCCAATCAGCCTCACCCCTGTTCCATGCAAGTCCCTTGAGCGCATCATAACCAAAACTCTGTATGGCTTTCTCGATGATCATCTGCTCCTTGATGATGCGCAGTTTGGGTTCCGTGCCAACAGGTCAGTGACTGATCAACTTCTGCTCTTATATGACAAAATCACAAAATGGTATGACTCTGGTCTCACTGTTGATCTGATCCTTTTTTACTTTGTCAAAGCCTTTGACAGAGTTCATCACAAGACCCTACTGACCAAGCTGTCCTCCATCGGCATCTCAGGTAATTTGTTTTTGTGGATTAAGAGTTTCCTTACCAGCCGAACGATGAGTGTGTCCATCAGTGGCATCCATAGCAGAGCCCTACCTGTTACAAGTGGTGTTCCACAGGGTTAAGTCCTTGGACCACTGTTGTTTCTCCTATTTGTTAATTACCTTGGAGCCCTCCTCACCTGTTACTACAAGTTGTTTGCTGACAACCTCAAACTCTACATCCAGCATCCAAGCAAGTCACCACAATCAAGCTCTCAAGATCTCCAACAAAATATCAACATTCTAGCATCTACCACCTCCTCTTGGGGTCTAAAGTTCGCACCCAACAAGTGTGTCCATCTCCGATTTAAGCGTGGACTCGCGCTACAAAACAATGCTATCTATCATCTAGATGGAAATGTTTTAAGTACAGTATCTTCACACAAAGACCTAGGGGTTACCACAGACACTAAATTAAGATTCCATTCACACATTCGAGAAACTGTGGCTAAAGCTGGAGGAGTAGCTACAAACCTACTAAAATCTACCATAAAATCTAGCATAAGCTACTTGTGTGCGACATGAGCTTATACAGAGATCCTAAGCGCAAGAAGGTTTACATACCCAAAAGGAAAGTGTGGCTGCTGAAGGACAAGGAAGTTAGGGATAGGTTTCATAATGAACTGGAGGAAATGAATAGAAATAAGGAAGCTAGGCCTAACGATGTAAATAGCCAATGGAACTTTCTTAAGCATAGCCTTATCGCTGCCACTGACAAAGTCTGTGGGAAAACAAAGGGTCACCCCAGGAATAAGACCTCTTGGTGGTGGAACGATGAGGTAGAACATGCTGTGAAAGAGAAAAGGAGATGCTTCAAAGCATGGAAGAAAGGAGGCAGCAGGGAGGAATACCAGGCAGCTAAACGAACTGCCAAAAGAGTTATTTACAATGCTAAAAATCGCATTAAGGACCTGGTCCTCGAACAAGTGTGTAACACTGACAATCCCAATGGGATCTTCAACCTAGCTAGGCGAGTTAAAAATGACAGTAGGGATATTATAGGTGAACAGTGTGTTAGAGATGATAATGGGAAGATTGTGTATGCAGAAAATGAAATCAGAGAAGCATGGAAGGTACACTATGAACGATTGCTAAATGTAGAGTTTGAATGGGATAAGGAACAGCTTAGTATCGAAAAACCAATATCTGGGCCCCCTCCTTTGATAGCACCAGCTGTAGTGAGCGACGCAATCAATAAAATGAAGGACGGTAAAGCTCCAGGTTGCTCCGACATTGTCGCTGAGATGATAAAAGCCTCAGGGGAGATTGGTGTAAACTTAGTCACTGAGTTGATAAACACCATTATTAAAGATGAGAAAATCCCAGAGGATTGGCTCAAAAGTGTAATAGTAAATATATACAAAGGAAAAGGGGATGCGCTAGATAGAGGAAATTATAGGGGCCTGAAAATGCTTGACCAAATCATGAAGGTCTGTGAGAGAGTCCTTGAGGGTTTGATCAGGCAAAGCATCTCTATTGATGATATGCAGTTTGGTTTTATGCCAGGACGTGGTACAACCGATGCTATCTTCATAGTCAGGCAGATACAGGAAAGATACCTACTAAAAGGCAGGGATCTTTACTTTGTGTTTGTGGACCTGGAGAAGGCCTTTGATAGGGTACCTAGAGATGTTGTACAGTGGGCTATGAGGAAACTTGGTGTGGAAGAGTGGCTGGTGCGTGTGATAATGAAGATGTATGAGGATTCGCGAAGTTCGGTGAGGGTGAAAGGTGTACTGAGTGATGAATTCGCAGTCCGTGTTGGAGTCCATCAGGGTTCAGTGTTAAGCCCCCTCCTCTTTATTATGGTCTTGGAGGCGCTGTCTAGAGTTTTTAGAGGCGGACTCCCGTTGGAACTGTTTTATGCAGACGATTTAGTCCTAATAGCTGACAGTATGCAGGATGCTGAGGCCAAATTCAGAAAGTGGAGAGAGGGCATGGCGAGCAAGGGTTTAAGAGTCAATATTAACAAAACCAAGGTTATGCATTGTAGTTTGAGACGAGGCAATGTGGAAAAGAGCGGTGCATACCCATGTGCAGTGTGTGGAAAGGGAGTGGGCGTTAACTCAATTCAATGTAGCATCTGTCGATGTTGGGTACACCATGGGAGTAAGCGCTGTAGTAGAATAAAGGGGCCCCTGCCGAAGGATAAGTCAGAAATAGAGAAATTTGAGTGCGTAGTGTGCAAAGGCGAGCTTGTGTTAAGTGATGATCCTGTGGCTGTGAATTTTGGAAATGAGTCTTTGGAGCTGGTGAACAAGTTTTGTTACCTAGGAGATACCATCTCTGCCGGTGGTGGGGCCGAGGCTGCCACTGTTGCTAGAATTAGGTGTGGCTGGGGGAAGTTCAGAGAATTGATGCCAATCCTGACCATGAAAAGAATGCCTCTCCCCCTGAAGGGAAAGGTGTATGCCTCATGTGTTAGAAGTGCAATGACGTATGCCTCAGAAACATGGGCCGTTAAAGTAGAGGATGTCAACAGAATGGAGCGTAATGAGATGAGAATGGTGAGATGGATGTGTGGGGCCAGGCTACAGGATAGAATAACAAATGTTGAGCTGAGGAGACGTTTAGGTATAAAGAGTATTAGCGAGGTGATGCGTACAAGTAGACTGGGATGGTATGGACATGTGGAGAGAATGGATGAACAAAATTGGGTGACAAAATGCAGGTCTGTGATTGTGGAGGGAGCTGCACCAAGGGGTGGACCGAGGAAGACCTGGGATCGGACTATACGCGCCGATCTCAAATCCAAGAACTTGACAAGTGAAGCAGCCCTTAACAGGGTTGCCTGGAACGCCGCCATTAGGACAAGAGACTGAAACTGCACTTATGTGTGGAACACTCAGTCTTAAAATGTTATGTATGTATGTATGTATGTATATGCCGGTCACCTTCCTTTATGATCTCCCTCCTCATCTCCGACATCAGACCCTTGCTTGACTTTGCTTCTCCTGTTTGGAATACTGGATTTCAAGGCGATCTTAATCTTCTAGAGTCTGTTCAACGTCGATGGTCGAAACAAGTAACCAACCACTCAAGTCTCACTTATCATGATCGTCTCTCTACCTTAAACCTGTTTTCAATTAAAGGCAGATTGTTGAGGACCGACCTTATTCAGTGTTACAAAATATTCCATAATCTCTCGCCCATTAAACCCCATGTCCTGTTCACTATGTCACCCCACCAAGGAGCAAGAGGTCATAAATACAAGATATTTGTTCCCCACACAGAAACCGAAGCAAGATTTTTTTTTTTCTCCTGTCGTATAATCCATCAGTGGATTAGGCCTTAGAAATACCTTAAAACCCGAGCCAAGTTTTGCTAAAATACGTTTTAATCGCCGTTTTACGCATTTAACCCCTCATTTTCCCTGTACTTCATAGCCCTCCCCACTATCGGGCGGCGTGTCTTAAGATCGTTGTATAATGGGGAAAACGGTTTTGCCGAGGGTTGTAATTATTTCCAAACACTATACAGTATAGCCTAGCCTATTGATGAAAACTAAGAGGGAAAAATAAAAAAATCCATGGAAAAATTGGTGAACATCTTATTTAGTTTTTCCGAGGATTTTCATTAGGCCTAGGCTATCGATAACTTGAAAAAACCCGAATCAAAGAAAAATACACAAAAAATCTGTCAAAGATGTCAAATAGCGGGGGTGTGGGGGCGGCAGCCCCCACCCATAATACTATTACTAGGATAGGATAGGTAAAGGCGCGGTTACACATGCCCGAATTTTGGCCACCCAAGCAACTTTTGTCACCGCTACGGGCAACTTTTCTGAGACCCAAAAACAAGTGGTTACACATGCAGGAAGAGAGTTGCTCGTAGCACTATCTCCCGTAGCCTACACTCTTTAGTTTTCACTTCGAAATTAATTGGTCTTAATTCGGCCGTTTTAGCTTCCCGTCACGCTATAAATACATCACAATCCCTATGATAAACCTGAGCATATATAAAAACCAAGGTATGTATGACTATATTGCTCGCCATTACATAAAACAAGCGACATGAATCCACGTCTGTCGGTAAAAGTGCAATTCAGTTGAAACAGCAGCACGCTCATGATTGGCTATCTTATTATTACCCTGATCATTTATTTATCATCTGTATTGTTCCTTATTTATTCATTAACTAGATATGTTTAAGTAATTTTAATGATTAGGCCTACTTAATAAATTACAGTACTATCCGAATCTAAAGAGCTCTTAAAGAACACAGGAAACACAATAATAACGTATAGGCTATATCATAAAGTAAACACAAGCAAGATAAAGATATGATAAACCAAAGAAGTAAGCGAGAGAGAAGACTGGCTGGCCCGGGGGCCTTACTTTACGTATTACACATTTAAAATAGGCAGTGACAGTATTTCTTTCCTTGCTTGTGTTTACTGTATTATATGTACGATTTTATGTGTTCCATGTGGTATTTTATAGCTCTTAAGGTTCGGATATCACCTGTCACATTATCATTAGGCCTAGAAGTATTAAAACTTATTTATATTAATATAGGCCTAGCCTACTGTACTGTATATGGATTATATATATATATATATATATATATGGGCCTATTTAGGCTATAGGCAACATATGGAATATATGTCCACGACATAGCCTATTACTTCACGCCAAACACTATTACCGTATACTATACATGTAGGCTACTAAGTTATGTAAAGAGTAGCCTACGTCTATTTAGCACGTCGCATTAACCGAACCTATAATGCATAAATACGGTATTTAATCAAGATTACAAAGCATACAGAATACATAATTTGTAATACTGAAGGAAGTAGCCTATTAGGCTAACCATTGCAGTAACGAAGCTATTATTCATATTTAGTTATAACAAATCGTTTACTGTTGCAAATTATAATTGTAAGTTGATTATGATAACGGATATAGGCTATGACACATTTATTCCCTTGAGAGAATATTCTTCCCATTCTTGCCTAAAGATATTGTAGGCTATTTGTACAAACTTGAAATTTCGCATTCATACCATAGCCTACTTCTTGATTAAACCGTTTTCTCATCCCAATCTATTGAATATTATACTGTGATGACATAGCCTATATATTTAAGGATTGAGCATTATTATAGTATATTAATGCTTGCACATCATATATATAGTTATCACATTACAGTCAGGACCCCCAATACACGATTCCACAATGCGCGAAAACCCTAATACACGAGTTACCCCTCGAAAATAACATTAATTAATTAAACATTAATTACGCGAGGTGGTACCACAATACACGAATCGAGAGCTGGGGTCAAATCCGCTATTCCCGCGAGCACGTCTACGTTTCGCGAGGCCCAGGAGTAGCTCTGAAAAAAGAAGAAGACGGGCATCCTGCCTTCCCTCCCGCTTACCCTCCATCCCTCCCTCCCACAGTCCCGCTCAAGCGCTCATAGCCGTGCGGAGTGACCAAACGTTTGTAGTGCCTGCCACTTTTTTCGCCATGCCACGCCAATATAAGAAGATAACACACAAAATGAAGGTGGAAGTGTTGGATCGCAAGAAAAAAGGAGAAGGAAACTGTGCAATAGGCTTGGCAGAGTAAACTGTTCGTACGATTTGGTCAGGGAGGGAGAAGTTGGAGAAAATCGTGAAGTCCTACGGTCCTAGTCCTAGCCTATCTACTACTAATTTTAAGGTAAGGTTTCATATTTGTATTCATTGTTCTTCTTATATATAAGATATAGACTGTACTGTAGAGCCAAAAATGTCGAAAATAGGCCATAATTGGGTCAATATACAGGAGGCGCTACAATATTGGTAAAAAATTAAGCTCAATAGCATGTGATTAAGCGATTTTTCTCCAAATTGTTGATGTAGGTGTCATTCCCGGGAAACTAACATAATACATATTATATGGATATTTACGTTTTAAGGGTTTGTTTACACTTCTTCTTTTTCGTCTTCATCTGGGAGACTTCTTTTGCGTGACTGTCAGTCAACAACTGAGACATCTGGTGGCGAATGCAATGAACTATACTGGTGGCGTCGTAGCCAAAGTAATCACCCTACCTAATTCATGCCAAGAGTACTCGAGTTCACTGACACGTGATGTCTATCGACCAATCAGGTGATGCCATGATTTGGAAAACAGGTGGCCCAGGATATATGCTGTCAGTTTGACTCTGGCCAGCTTGTGTAGAGGGTGTGAGCCGATCAAAGCTTTTTCCACCGTCTTCAAAAACACTGAGGCTGCTTAAGACCTTTTCGCCTTCCAATAAGTGTAAACTGTCCAAAGTGCAATAACCAGTGTTCCAAATACAGCTGACGAGGACAGCTGGTTTTGAAATGCACATACACTTGTTTTACATGGAAAAATTTGAAAAAAAAATCCACCAGCTGTTGACCAAGATGCTTAGATAAGTGGTGATCGAGCCTCCAGCGGCCAGCCAGGCAGCCCAGTACCTCCTCTGTTCATTAAGGTTAGTTGGTTGGTTGGGACAACATAAAGGAGCCGGACCACAGCTAGCTCGGGAATCTTAATGGGTCATCGCAAAGTAACAAAGTAACAGATTTTTTCGCATAGGATTAAACTGGCATGCAAGGGCTAGTTGGTTATACTGATGTTTTGAACCGACAGTTAGCCCATCGATCTTTTTAGGCCTAATAGGTCCGGTAGAGCATAGGCTATACATCATTGCTATATATGTCATTAAGAGCTGAAATGTATTATAAGGGAGAACAAAAATAAAATAAAATACATAGGCCTACTGTAAAACAATAAGTTTTTCAGCCAGTACCCAACCAGCGGGGGTGTGGGGGCGGCAGCCCCCACCAATAATACTAGGTTAGGTTGTTGTTGTTGTTGTTGTTGTTGTTCCTCAAGCTGCCTGGCCGAACAGCCCCAAGGCCCCGAATAAGGCCAAGGCCATAATCGAGCGCCCCCAAGAACCCTCCCTGCCGACCACAATAAAGCCTGGGTGACCGAAGCCACTCCATGGCGGGGAGCTAAGGAGGATGCGGAAACGCCCGGGAAACCAAAGCCCCACCCAGGGCCCTGTGCCCCTCAGCAATTATGAAGAGAAAGTTGAGGGGCAAAGGAAGAATGTGACGCTTTGGCTTCCAATCATGGTAGATTGGGAGGTCAATCCACGTTAGAGCCCCCGTCACTTGAGATCTAGAAAATATATAAGTAAAAGGAACAGTCAGAGTAAGCTATGGGTATGGCAGAGATCGCTCAGTTCTCACTCTGATAGACCAGCCCATCACCACATGACTAGAACCCAATCCTCTCAGCATCAGCTAGGAAAGGCCCTAGAAAGCCGCCTTAGGCGAGGGGATAGCTCCCCTATTTCAACCCCTTTCGGGGTTGGGCACCCGCCTAGGTTAGGTTAGGTAAGGTTGTTAGGTTAGGCTAATGTTAACCTCATTCTTACTAGGTTAGGTTAGGTAAGGTTAGGTAAGGTTGTTAGGTTAGGCTAATGTTAACCCCATTCTTACTAGGTTAGGTTAGGTAAGGTTGTTAGGTTAGGCTAATGTTAACCCCATTCTTACTAGGTTAGGTTAGGTAAGGTTGTTAGGTTAGGCTAATGTTAACCCCATTCTTACTAGGTTAGGTTAGGTAAGGTTGTTAGGTTAGGCTAATATTAACCCCATTCTTACTAGGTTAGGTTAGGTAAGGTTGTTAGGTTAGGCTAATGTTAACCTTATGAAAACCCAAACAAAGATTTTATTAGGGTTACTGTGTAATTTTAACATGAACATTAGTAAAATCCGAGCCAAGTTTCTCATAAGGTTACTGTGTTATTTTAATTTTTAAATTAGTTAAATCTGAGCCAAGTTTCGTCAAAACTTGGCTCGGGTTTTCAAAAAGTCGGGTTTTATGGGTCTGGAAATTGACAAAACCCGAGCCAATAATTTACCAAGGTTACTGTGTTTTTTTCATTTTTACATTTGTTAAATCCGAGCCAAGTTTCGTCAAAACTTGGCTCGGGTTTTCAAAAAGTCGGGTTTTATGGGTCTGGAAATTGACAAAACCCGAGCCAATATTTTACCAAGGTTACTGTGTTTTTTTTCATTTTTACATTTGTTAAATCCGAGCCAAGTTTCGTCAAAACTTGGCTCGGGTTTTCAAAAAATCGGGTTTTATGGGTCTGGAAATTGAACAAACCCGAGCCAAATTTGGGTTACAAATGTGTATTATCGTGTTCTATAGGCTTTTTACCCCTCAATTTCCATGATCTTCATGGCCCTCCCCACTATCGGGGGGCATGTCTTTAGATTGATGGATAGGCTAATGGGTAAATGCTTAATTCCCATTCAATTTCATCACTAGCCTAGATACGACTAAAACACCAAAAACAAAATCAAAATAGGCCTACCAAAAAAAATACCTGAAAAACACAGTGTTGCGTCTCCTGTATATTAACCCATAATTGAGAGATGTCACCCAATCTAATTATTCCCATTTAAAGTTAGTTCCACAAATTCAAATACACGAATTCACAATACGCGATGCCTCCTGTCACCCCTATTCTCGCGAATTGGGGGTCCTGACTGTACTACTATTGCATGCAACCCATATTTATAGTTGCCGCAACAGGCGATGCGATCATGCGTCCCGTATGTTCTGGACGCAAAAGTTGCCCTAGCCTATTCGGGTGACAAATGGGTCCCGAAAAAGTTGCTCCACGGAGCAACTTTTGTCACCGATTCGGGCAACTCGGGCATGTGTAACCGCGCCTTAAGGTTGTTAGGTTAGGCTAATGTCCTTTCAAAGGGGTATAGCCTAGGCTAGTAAACACTAGGAGGATAGCCTATACCTGGTGACAGTCCTGGTCAGAGGTAAGAAGAAGAGTCCTGATGTAGTCTCCTTGAATGTTACCTTTATCTGAACCAACAATTCATTGTAGATAAAGGTTAAGAACTAGGCTAATAGGCTATTGTGAAACTAGCCAAGCTGCCCAGGACCAAATTGCACCGCGTCGCCGACAACAACCCAACAACTTGGTAGGCTAACATGGGTTCTACAGTACATAAAACACATTACACTAACTTATATTCAGTTCTCACCTTCTCTCTCC
The DNA here is from genome assembly GCA_032716605.1 of Paralithodes platypus. Taxonomy (NCBI): domain Eukaryota; kingdom Metazoa; phylum Arthropoda; class Malacostraca; order Decapoda; family Lithodidae; genus Paralithodes; species Paralithodes platypus. Next base: position 14,975,717 of record CM064503.1, read on the forward strand.
AGCGCGAGGCCGTTTTTCTCGGTCTGCTGCATGTGCTTGGTGCACTGTGGGCGGCATATTTTCGATAAATTACGGGACTTCGACAAACATCAAAGAGCCATCTTCCATGAAGGTTGTAATGCTGTAGTGCTCTATAAACCATGCCGACATAGGCTAGTCCTCGATGTCTTTCACTGAGCTCGAAAATTTGAGCTGTTTATTTGATTGTTTTCAGATTAACTTGCTCATGTAGTAATGTACACCCTATGTGGTGGATTGTGTTCTTTTATTTCATACATTTTATTTTAGTAAGCGTTGTTTCCACATAGCGATTTTGATAAGTTAATTTGACTTTATATTGTCTTTGTCCCAGTTTTGGTTTGTTTAGTTTGCAAGTTTTACATTTTAATACTTTAATCAAATGAGCTTAACTGTGATAAAGAAAATCGCACTGGGGCTATTTAGTTTGTCTTGATTGTATCAAATTGAAGGACTATATATAGAGTACATTGATGACCAAATGTTCCTCTCCTCCCAGATGTTTTTATTTTGAGCTGCCAAGTAGTGGGAAGTTACTGAGAACACCAAATCACATCAAATTATAGGCCTATATTGTATAAGCCTACTGATCATGACTTAGTTACATGACTATAGGTCTCTAGTGGGAATTATACAGGTGGTGTAAATGTTCCAACTGCTACTGGAACATATGCTGGGTTACATTCATGAGTGCTCCAACTAACATCTCACAGCCACCTATAATATATGAGAGTTCTATCTATTCTATCTATCTATTTAGTCAGGCCCATTCCCCATTTTTTGGTTTCTGGGGATGGTCGACTCGAGACAAAGCCTAAACAGGGACAACACAACACAACAGAAAAACAATGAACACACAAAAACAAAATACAAATTCACACACATCTAGGTCACCCAGGAGAAGACCCGGAGACCAGGGATCACCAAGGTCACTCCAGCACTCCCCAGGCCGCCGACCACCCAGAGAAGTTCCTGTCTCAGCAGGTAGACGCGCATGTAGTGAGCTGAAACCACAAGCCCGCCCACCATACTTCCAGGTGCACCCTTCATATTTACCGGCTCCCCGGGCCAGGCGCCTGAAGGACTATTATCTAATCCAACTGGCGCCCGACCCCTTCTCCCAAATGACAATGTTTTCACCCATCTATTCACAAGCATTCTCCATTTATTCCTGTTTATCACCACTTCCCTTGCCTGATCTATAGTCATTCCTCTATCATCCAAAGCTTGTTAAACACAGTCTTTCCATCTCAAATGGGGTCTTCCTACCCCTCTATCTCCCCTTGTATCTGACTCTCATATTCTCTTTGTAAGCCTGTTATCTTCCATTCGTTCAACATGACCATACCAGCTCAACACCCTTCTGTCCACTCTGGCCAACAAATGTTCCTGCTGCCCCACTCTCCTATGTATCTCTTCATTCATCAATCTGTCTCTATGATCGAGTAACTGATCCACACATACTCCTCAAGCAGCTCATCTCCATCACATCCAGCTTTGTTCTCTCCTTTGCCTTCAGAGCCCATGTCTTAGCCCCATTCATCATTGTTGGCACAACAATTCCTTGATAAATTGCACTTTTAACTTTCATTCCGAGATTTCTCACCTTCCACATACTTCTCCTTGCTCCGAAAACTTTCCTTCCTTCACATATTTTCTGTTTTACCTCCATTTCCATACCTCCAATCCTGTTTATTGTTCCTCCTAGATATTTAAAACACTCTATTTGTTCCAATATTTCCCCATCCAGCCTCACATCGAGATTCACCTTACGATCACCCCTATTACACACCATTACTTTACTTTTATTGACATTCACCTTCAGCTTCCTCCTCCCACAAACCACACCAAACTCTTTGACTACCCGCTGCAGTTTCTTCTCAGAATCCGCCACCAATCATGTGTCATCAGCGAACAGCAATTGATTCAACTCCCATTCTCTACCATTATTTCCTACTACTAAACCCAGTCCTCATTTTCACCTCCCTCACCACACCATCCATAAATAAATTAAACAGCCACGGTGACATTACACAACCCTGTCGCAAACCTACATTTACCTCAAACCATTCATTCAACTCATTATTTCCTACTCTAACACACGCTCTGCTTCCTTCATAAAAACTCTTAACTGCCCTTAACAAATGTCCTCCAATTTCATAAATCACTAACACCTTCCACATTGCTTCTTGATCCACACGATCATACGCTTTTTCCAAATCTATAAAAGCCCAAAATATCTCCTTATGCTTCTCTAAATTCTTCTCGCACAACTGTCTTACTGCAAAAATCTGATCCACACACCCTCTTCCCCTTCTAAAACTGCACTGCTCTTCTCCTACTGCAACTTCCGTACCCTGTATTATCCTCTCTATCAACACCTTGCCATACAGCTTTCCAACCACTGATAATAAACTAATACCTCTATAACTTGAACACTCCTGCCGATCTCCCTTCCCCTTGTACAACGGCGCAATACATGCACTCTTCCAGTCTATTGGTACCATTAACACAACAAAGCACACATTGAATAGTCTCACCAGCCAATCTACTATCACATTGTTATGCCACGGTTTTCAAGGAAACGTGATATATTCTGATTGCGATTCCCAACTTAGGGATCAGCAGTTATGTTCAACTTAGGTACCTCTTCACTGGACGAGGACTGGCCTTACTTCTCTAAATCAACACACAAGCAATAAACAATGGACATAAAACACAAGTATAGGAAACACAAGTTTTATTTCTTAAACACGTATTAAGGTACAATCGTAACGAATCTCTGGAAAACTCAATTATAAATTATATAATAAGAATAATCATAAATACACAGAGATAAATAAGTCTCAAAATCACACAGATATTGTCCTCAAATAAACAGAGTAAATACTCAAACAAAGCTACATAACAAGTTACTGCAACAATAGAGCCGTGGCTCTGAATTTATGGACAAGAAGGACAATACAAAGTTCTAAACGAACAACTAGTTAATACAAATGGATTCACAAAATAAATGTAATATTAATCAACAAGTGACAAGGATGAAAACAACTCCATCAAGATAAATTAAATAATAAGTCAAGTATAAGTGACTGAAAAGCATTGAACTCTGCAACGAGACTTTCACTATTTGATCTGTACCCAAAAATGATAAGGAACGAATAAACTCAGGTTTGTGCGAAGTATTCTAAATGTACGTGTAAGGTGCATGTATATATAACAGGAAATATTATATATATATTTCCTACGCGAGGAATTCGGGAGCCCTAATTCGAGGAAGTATGTATATATTTTTCCTAAGTGATAGAGTGTGGAATGTTTCCCTACATATTCTTACAGTTTCTTACAGTAGATCCTCTGGAAAAAGGCAAACTATGCCTGTGTATCCAGCTCAGTACCAGTACTTGCACTGCTGCGGTCGTTCACGGTGTTGGCGGCGGCGGTAGCAGACGCAACATTTATACTATTCTGTATTTTTGTTTTATAATCAAACTTCAAATCTTGTCTTCCCCATGCTTTATCAAGATTACTTTCAAACTCCCTTATTGATTCGGAATCGACTACATACTGGGGCAGTGCGTTCCACTCATTTACCACTCTATCACAAAATGAGTTCTTTGCCTTCTCAAGCCTATTTCTTTCTTTGTAAATTTTCTTAGAGTGTCCTCTCGTTCTTGTTCCCTCCCGCATCAAGAAGATACCTTCACACACATCCTCATCGTACTTTCCTGACACTATCTTAAAAGTCTCTATCATATCCCCTCTCTTTCTCCTATATGCCAGTGTCGGAAGCCCCAGTGTCCTCAACCTCTGCTCATAACCCGCGTTCTTCAACGTTGGTACCAGCTTGCTAGCTCTCCTCTGCACTTTCTCCACTGCTTCTATATCCTTTACCATATGGGATAGCGAAAATAAAATAAAGAAGGGAAGAGATGAAAGCTCTACGATGTTAGGTTAAGTTTGAATAGAATCTTGGCATACCTGGATCTAAACCCTCACGATAATCATTATTACCATTACAAAACTTAGAAAGGCACTTACAGGAATTAGAAGTCTATAGAAGCATTGGTAGAACGACTTTGGACGTGGAAGCTAAGGCAGGTAGTCACAGGGCGGTATCTTTCCAAGTAGCAGGGACGTAACGTCGCACTTGGAGTCCTTGGCCCTCAGGTAACTTTTCACACATCGGAGCTAGGTTCAGGCCCAAACAATTCCAAAAACCACTTGGCAAGGTTTCTACGCAGCTTCGACTTAGGGCGACTTTGGGTACACATATTCACACTGGACCTATGGGATAAATCTAAAATGTCCCCTGCACTTGGTTGGAATAAATTCTTTCCAGGCATAGGAGGGCATTAATATAAAACATATCCGGAGTCTCAACAGAGGTGTTTAATGCAAAGTAGTGCTTAGAAGTTTTGGGCAGACTTGTGTGCAATGCACTAAGTTCACTTGGAGTGACCAATGGACTGGTAGATCGCAGTCTGTTAGTGCCACGACAACTCCGGAACTTATCAACTACTTTCAACTTGACTAGTGACTCAATCTCGGGCCCACATAAGGAAGTGTCGCCACTGACTGTCCGATTCCCGCTGCAACTAAGCCGTTGGTTGGGTACAGATGACGAGATGTAAGTTTTCTCACTAAGTCTAGAATCAGTAGTCCTCCTTTCTAACCTAGGAGTATTGAGAACAGATTAAAAAATGAAGTTCAAGCCAAGAGGGTGAATGCTCGACTCTGGATGGGTTGTAGGAATTGGTTTGGGATGGATGTAGAGTTCGGGCGTATGGTCGTCATTGCTTACATAGGGCGATCGCCGCGGTCGCACTTACGTTCCCGTCTATTTCGACGCTATATTTTCTGCTATATGCCCCCTGTCATTACTACATGAATACTAGGTTAGGTTAGGTTAAAATAGACGGGAACATGATGGAAAAGGTCCGATGCCACTACACATAATGTAAACAAAGATGGCGGTACGCCCGCTCACTACATCCTACCCATTGGTTTTTACACAATACCCGAAAGAGGATTTATGGAGCTCCGATCTTACTCTCAACCATCTGAACAATTTTACCAACACACCTAAACTTCGTTAGATGCGGAAATAGCCTCACGAAAATATCAAGCCCTGGTGGGGGCACGAACTCTCGACCCTAGGGTTGTGAGGCAGACACGTACCTTACCAGTTAGACCAATAGAGATATCCCACTTGGCCTGGTCGGCTCAGGGTATTTCCGCATCCGATCTGTTTAGGCTAGCCTATTTTCACTGACTTTACAGGGTCAGTTTGGATAGTGTTTCTTTAGTCTGCATTGTCCTGGATAGGTGATTCCAGGGCAACAAGGGCACGCTAGATATTTCGGCTTTGTTTTCAATCAGGGAGCCAGGAGCACTGGTGTTATCTTGTATAATAGGTGCAATTATTAGTTGTGCATTCGGGGGCATTGATTTGACACTTAAATTGGTGGAACTGGGATAGATATTATTGCTAGAACTTAGGGATGATTTCTCCACTTTTGGCCTGTTCATTTCACTTGGCTGTTTTGATACATGAGTGATTGGAATTGGTTGTAGGTAATTTTCTATTGTGCACTGGTTTGGATCACTGTTGGTGTTAAAGTTACATGACACAGGATGTTGCGGTTGTTGCTGGCTTTCCCAAAAAGAAGGGCAGGGCAGAAGGAGGGGGAGGGCATTGCAGAACATTTCAACAAAGAGTTATGATTAGTATTAGGTCCCAGTGTTATAAATCTCAAGTGTAGTACTGTAAAATATTTCCCAAATGGTTAGATAAAGCAGTCTTAAATGAGGCCAGGTTTGTAATAGAAACCAGGGCTGAGGGTAAGGAGTTCCAGAGAGACATGTACACATCTATGACTAAAGAATCTTTTCCTTACTCGAGGGGATATCTTGTATGGGCAATTTTGAATTGGTGGCCTCTGGTGCCAGGGTGAGTTGGGCGGGCAAATAGGTCATCTTGGGACAGTGAGGAATTACCATAGAAGATTTGCCAATATTTGATCAGATCATGCCAGAGCAATTTTCCCTGAACCGAGTATAGATTAAGGGATTTGGTAATTTTTTTGAAAAGACTCGCAGCGTTATTATACATAATTTATTAGGGAAAGTGAAGCTCTATGGAATCCTTATAATATACTCACATAGATTCCGTTGTGGTAGAATAGTTTTGATAAGTTTTGTAACTCGATTTTGTCTTGGTCTTGGTGTCGATATAAATAGTCCCGCGCGTAAACAAACTCAGTCCCGCAATCTTGAGAGCTCTGCTACGGACGTGTTCGAAATGGAGTACACTCGCTACGGTAAAGTGTTATGTTCTACAAAGATGTTACTGTATGTCTAATATATGAACCCACAGTAGCTGGCATGCAACTTGCAAGGGCTAGTGTTGTATACCACGTACTGGGTCTAGGGCACTCTAGGGTCAGGTTAGGTTAGGTTGTTTGGTTAGGTTAATATACTAGGTCTCGGAAACAAGATTCGTAGTTGTGGTAGTATTTACATCAAAACTATAGTTAACTATCAAAACTATTCTCCCACAGTGGAATCTATGTGAGTATATTATAAGGATTCCATAGAGCTTCACTTTCCCTAATAAATTATGTATAATAACGCTGCGAGTCTTTTCAAAACAATTACCGTGTACTAAACTTAACTAAAAACAGTGGGCCGTATAGAAGACTTAATCTTCAAAATAGAATATGGCCGCGTTCATTAAACAAAAATGTCACTATATACGTGATATAAGTATAGGCTATAACGTTACATAATAACTGAAGTCAGTAGTTATATATGATAATCCTTGATAGTAATGCTAAAGGTCAACTTATATCTATTAAAATATTCATGAAATAGGCCTATTCAGAATTTCCAAGACCTCTCTAATTTTTGTGTTTATGTGTTTTCGGACAAATAGATTTCGGCTTTGAAGTTGTTCAATATACTCTTTCAGTACAGTATAATATCAGAATTATTCTCTAAACATCTTACCAGGCTATATATTCTTTCATTCAAATACATAAAATAAGTCACTGTAACACAAAAAGATTTGAGCCGAGACTGACATTATAACAAACATCCTACAAAATTCTGGATTGGTTTCCTTCTGCCTATTTTTAATCAATAAAATGGGCGACATGGATAGAGGAGAATTGAATGTCCTTGTACGTATGGTTATTTGACAATGATCATGTTATTTTACTCAATATCCAACTGCTTAAATTGTCAATTAGGCCTAGGCTAGCCTAATGCAAATCTCAAGTCAGCTGATTTTGACATTTCCATTTTTTTTTCTGGACCACTTATTTAACCATATTACTTTGTGTTCAGAAGCTATAAAGGTAAATATGTAGTATTTGGGCGTATCACCCGCTTTGTTTACATTACTCGTACGCTCGCGATCATGTTCCCGTTTAGGCCTATTTTGACTGCCGTGGGATAGGCTAAGGCTAGGCCTAGTCCTACAATAATAGGTTGAGGAGGGGCTTTGCCCCCTATACCCCCCATGACTTATTGTCATAATCATATATATTGCCAGCAACTTATCCCTTGCTTTTCAATTAACTTATCCTACCAGGGTATCTCTTTTCGGGATGGATGTAGTTTCCGGGTGTACCACTACCGACATACAACATAAATCATCTTTAAATACTTATAATAAAATAAATACTTATAAATCTATAATACTAGGTTAGGTTAGGTTAGGTTAGGTTGTGTTGTTTGGTTAGGGTAATGTATTTTTGTATCCAAAGGCAGTCAAAATAGACAGGAACATGATGGTGAGCATCCGCCGTCCGCGTAGTGTAAACAAGACGGGCGGTACACCCGGTAACGACATTCTTGCCCTCTTTTCTTTAGTCTTCATTATTCTTTTAATTTCTCTAGGCAGCTAGGCTATAGGCCTAGATAGTATAGCCTATCGAATTTAGGTAAAAAAGGCACGGGTAAAAATGGCACGGGTAAAAATGGCACAAGGGAAAAAATGGCACATAATGTTTTATTTCAACTTTTAAAAACTAAAGCTTAAAATCTTATATTGACCAAGTCCACATAATGTTTTATTTCAACTTTTAAAAACTAAAGCTTAAAATCTTATATTGTGACCAAGTCCACATAACTTACAGTTTCTTACAGTTTCTTACAGTAGATCCTCTGGAAAAAGGCAAACTATGCCTGTGTATCCAGCTCAGTACCAGTACTTGCACTGCTGCGGTCGTTCACGGTGTTGGCGGCGGCGGTAGCAGACGCAACATTTTTACTATTCTGTATTTTTGTTTTATAATCAAACTTCAAATCTTGTCTTCCCCATGCTTTATCAAGATTACTTTCAAACTCCCTTATTGATTCGGAATCGACTACATACTGGGGCAGTGCGTTCCACTCATTTACCACTCTTATCACAAAATGAGTTCTTTGCCTTCTCAAGCCTATTTCTTTCTTTGTAAATTTTCTTAGAGTGTCCTCTCGTTCTTGTTCCCTCCCGCATCAAGAAGATACCTTCACACACATCCTCATCGTACTTTCCTGACACTATCTTAAAAGTCTCTATCATATCCCCTCTCTTTCTCCTATATGCCAGTGTCGGAAGCCCCAGTGTCCTCAACCTCTGCTCATAGCCCGCGTTCTTCAACGTTGGTACCAGCTTGCTAGCTCTCCTCTGCACTTTCTCCACTGCTTCTATATCCTTTACCATATATGGAGCCCACACCTGGTTCGCATATTCCAGGTGCGGCCTAACCAGCGCTGTATAGAGATTCCTGAAGATTTCTTCGTCAAGTGACACAAATGTCCTCCTTATCAGCCCTACAATTCTATTGGCTTTGTTTATCTTTTCCGCTAAATGTTCTGAGAAATTTAACTTATTGTCTATCACTACTCCTATATCCTTTTCTGCATTCACTTCCTCCATCGCTTCATACATACTGTATCCTACCTTGTCTATCTTGCTGGTCCCAATCCGCATGTACTTGCATTTTTTTGGATGAAAAGGCATTAACCAATGCTCAGACCATCCCTTCATGCCCTCCACATCTCCTTGAAGCAAACCCATATCTTCCTTATTCCTCACTCTTCTATACAGCTTAGTGTCATCCGCATACAGGTATACCTCACTTCCATTAGTTATAACTTCAGGCAAGTCGTTGATAAATATAACGAACAGCAGTGGTCCCAACACAGATCCCTGAGGTACCCCACTTGTAATTTCCCTCCACCCCGAGCCTATTCCATTCACCAGTACCCTCTGTCTCCGATCTTTCAGGAAGGCTTCTATCCATTTCACACATTTCTCCCCTATATTATAGCTTCTAACTTTCTCTATTAACCTTTTATGTGGGACCTTATCGAAGGCCTTCATAAAATCGCAATATACCACGTCTATTACATCACCATCTTCTAGAATTTGCATCCAATCATCTACCACCTTAATTAGCTGTAGTACCGTCGACCTCCCCGGCAAGAATCCGAACTGCCTCCCACTGAAAAGTTGGTTTGACTTCATATGATCCATTATTCCTTCTCTAATTACCGTTTCCATTAGTTTACACACAACACTTGTCAAACTGACTGGTCTATAATTCCCTGGGTCATTTCTCTTTCCCTTCTTAAATATAGCTGTTATGTTCGCCTCTCTCCAGTCCATCGGGATTTGTCCTGTATTAAACGATACCTCAAATAACATTTTCAATGGCTCTACTAACATCTCCCCTCCTTCCTTTATGATTCTTGATCACTTGATCAAGGTTTTTCCTTCCTTCTGTGTAGTCTTTGCATAAATTCTTCAGTCTTTGTTGTAGATCAACATATACCTTTTTTGTTTTCTTCCTGGGTGGTTCACCAACTGAGTCCCTTGCAATAACTGCACTCACAACTGCCTCTTCCTTTTGAAGCATTCGTATAAGTTTCCAGATAGATGGGTGCTGGTACCCAACAAGATGGTAAAATTTGTTGTTCCAGCCTTCACATAGGTTGTTGGTCCTGGGACAGTCATTCATGGTAGCTTTGTGTATGTTCCAAAGTTCAGGAGGAAATCTTGCTGGAATGCGCCGAAGGTTAACTGCTGGAATGCCTGGCTGCTGGTTGCGTCTTCTCTGAACATATGTACCAGAAACATAGGTTTGGTCAAAGTACTCTAACAGGGGATCTGCCTCTTCAGGACATCTAGCCTTCAGTAGCTGCATTCCCGCTGGAACATCTTCAACTGGTATAAATGCCAGCGAGTCAATCTGTCCACAGAATTGACGAAAGTCCTCACTCTCTTTGTAGTGGTTGGTCAGGCCAAGGTTCTGTATTTTTCGCCAGGTACTTTGAGTTAGGTGGTAGAAGCAACCTTGTGTGTGTGTTTCCGGCCCAAAAACACTGCTGATGGCTTGGATGACCGCCTGCTCGAAGTCAACAATTATGGTTGTTGGGTCTGGGTAGAGCTCAATCTCATGACAGTGATCCATGACTGCTTGTAGCAGTATTTCATATGTATCTTCTGTTTTGGTCTGCAGACAAGCAAAAGCAGTAGAAGCTGCAGTATTACCGATTGAAACTCTTATTACATAAAGCTGTAGAAAGCCTTGTGGAGCCATTGCATAGTTGCCATCCATCAGCCATGTATCAGCAGAAGCAAGTAAACGCAGTGATTCATCAGAACCAAACGCAATGATACGGTTGTCAGTGTCTGGGCCATTGTCGAAGAACAGGAATGGCTTTGGCTCCGGAGCTGCAGTAGTTGTCCATACTCCAGTAAGTTTCAGATCCTTAAGACTTTCTGGTACTGGTGGATAGAGTTTTGATCTTTGGTTACGCAAAGTTCTCTTTATGATGTCTTCACTTGGTAGTACTGCCTTTGTTTCAGCTGATAAGTCATGCAGGTTATTGCTGTAAATCTGGCTAGGTTTATCTTCTGTTTCGGCTGCTTTTCTCTTCATGTTGGTGATACATTTTGTGGCTGAGATGGCAGCATAATCAGGAGCGTGGTTGTGTTCATTTGCTGGTACAGAATCAGTCATATTAAGGCTAGTGGTCATGGTGCCTTTACAAAAAGATGTTCTCTTAACACATCTCCATCTGATAGTAGTTGATCTTGTAATCTGTTTTGTATACATATATCCACGGAAGCAGATCTTCTCTTTTCCTTTATTGCTCTGTATAATTTCCATGATAGGTAGAGCCACTGAGATCGATGATGTGTACTTGACTGCTACAACAACTTGTCTGTGGTTGTGTAGTGAGAAATGCAGAATGTAAACAATGAGCTTGCTTCGAGGCAAACTCATGAATCATCATGAAACAATGAGCTTGCTTCGAGACAAACTGAGCTTGCTTCGAGACAAACTCATGAATCATCATGAACTCTTCAATATATTGTTGTGCCATTTTTTCCTACTTTTTCACTTGTGCCATTTTTACCTGTGTCCTTTTTACCCGTGCCATTTTTACCGTGCCATTTTTACCGTGCCATTTTTACCTGTGCCATTTTTACCGTTCGCCATAGCCTATCATATCTGACAATGTGTAGCCTACGGCATAACTTTATATTAGCCTACTTTACCATTCCTTACTAGGCCTACTGTATGAAGGTTTTCGGCAAGAATGTAGAGTTCGGGGGTACCGCTCGCCCGGCGCCCGCCTTGTTTACACTACGTGGATCGGCGGCGGATGCTTGCCATCATGTTCCTGTCTATTTTGACTGCCGTTGGATACAATAATATGTTGAGGGGGGGCAGCGGGGGCTTTGCCTTCCCTCAACCCCCCATGACATATTGTCATCATCATATACTGTATATTGCCAGCAGGGGGCAAATAACCGAGAAAAAAATCGCCGTCAAAATAAGACGCAATCTTAACAGCGGTGATTGTACGCCCGTACACTACATCCATCCCCGGTTTTCAGTCATTAGGCTAATGTTGATTGACTGTCCATTGCCAATCAACCAACTTTGTAGAGAACAAAGTACAAATTGCTGGTCGATGAATCTCTTTGTTTTGTTTCATCCAAACATTAGCCTAGTACTGTATTTTATTTCAGACAAAAGGTGCATTTTGTGTGACATCGGAGAGCGAACTCTTTCTGTTTGCATTTTGTTTGATAAACAAAAGCGAACACATTTTTTCATTCATCAATGTCATACCAACATGCGCTAAAAATTTGACTTTCAAACAAGTAACAAGTACAGTACCGTACTGTATAACTGATTGAACTTAAGACTAAGCTTTTTAAGTATTACATATTCAACAATGTTTCTTACTATCTTAGTACCAGTACCGTACAGTACAGTACCGGTACCGGTAGTGAATATAGCACAAATGTTAGCCTAAACTTAGTGAAGAATAACTGCACTTGTTGCTATGTTTAATGGTATCTTTAGCTATTTTTCAAATAATTAACACTTTCAACTTTGTTACTAACAGCTCTAACTTTTGTCTCTTTCATATAGGCCTACATAGAAAAAAAAAAGGAATCAATTCTGTAGTGGACAAGCACTACAGCACAAGCACTAAGCACTATAAATAATGTGTATGATTTTGAAACAGTTGATATAGTGATTGTGTTAATACTTTTACAGCAACAAGAGTTGGACTGGGTGCTGAGTGAGGAGGTGCCCAGGGTCTTCACTCAAGTCATGCAGGTGCTCAAGGTATGGAAGAGAGAGAGAGAGAGAGTGATTACACAGTAGCCTAGGGAGAGAGACAGAACAAATAAAAGTAGGCTACCCACTACCCACCTACATTTACTGTACTCTTACCTTATCTGTTCATTACTTCTTGCTGTAATCATTTGATACAGTGGACAACTCATTATTACACGGTTATTATACAGTAGAGCGTATGTATTAAAAGACTTACTAGTACCGTACTATAGTGTACCGGTATACAAAAAAATAATAATATGTGTAGCATAAGCATACATACATAGGCTACTGTACATACACTTTAAAAGATTTAAGGATCCATATCATTATTATTTAATTGTTATTACCCTATAATATTACCATATGGACATATTTTAGTTAATTATATTACAGACAATATAGAGCAATTAAGATACTGGTAATAAGTATTACTACAGTGTGTTTTTTTTTATGGGTGATAGCTTTTAACTACAATAGATGTTACTCTACCGCACAATTGTTAACTTTCCATCTATTAACATATGATTACATTAACCCCAGGAGTGCTGCGTCCACTTCCCTGTGGCGTTGTGTGGCAACGAGACTCCCATTAAGCAGGAGAAGTTCATCATGTCCACGGCAGCACACAGCACCCAGGACCAAGTGAAGTGTGTCGTTACTATCACCGGGGACGCCATCACACAAGCTGTACGTAAAATAGTACAGTACCTAATATTCACTCCTTATTATTTCCTTTGTCTGTTGACTGTGAGAGGTTTTATTTTTCAAATTAATTGACTACCAGTACAGTAATTTAATATCATCCTGCATTATCATAGAAAGATAAGACCTTTTTATCACACAGCCCGTACATCACTCCGAAGACTCTATATAGACTGTTGGTCCAGATTATGATAAATCTACAGTTATACTACCCCTATTTTGTCGCTATTCTGTTGGTACTAATGGGTTAATATTATTAGTAGTAGACTTAGTATGGTTTGATGATGCGCGGAAATGTATATTTGACTTGTAATAGATACATTGAAGTATTACAAACCTTCGCGAACCCATAAACAGGGAACGTGAGCTGGGTTTAGACCGTCGCACACCCATAAACAGGGAACGTGAGCTGGGTTTAGACTGGTCGCGAGACAGGTTAGTTTTCGGTTAGGTTAGGTTAAGTTAGGTTAGGTTAGGCTAATGATAAAAATACTAAAATGCGACGGTCCTCGGTATTAACCCTTCCTCCCCGGGCTGTCTTACCAAATGACGGTCGCCCCTACCCGGGCGATATGGCTGAAAAACGTCTAGGCCTAGGCTACCATATTTATGTTTATTTTCACTGCTAGAACTTTCCCACTCATCTATAATCGTAGTGCGGTTTTCAATCTGTATTTTGGCATTGAGTAGAGCTCTGTAAGTCAGCTGGTTCAGTTGTGATGACGATTTCAGTGGAGCCAATATTGCAGAGATGTTGCCAATATGGGGGCTTTTTAGTCACTAATTTCGTCATGACGTCAGAACAATAACATTGAGGAGTCTTCGCCTTCTTGTTTTGGGAGGTGCGGTGACGAACGCTTGGGTTTGTTGACATACGTCGTACGCACGGCGTTCGGACCAAGCTTAATTAGGCTATTAAGCTCATGCCTTAGATAAGGCATACCGGGTAGCAGCCCTTCTTTCGTGCTGTCCTTACCTAAGGCAGACCGGGTAGGAAGGGTTAAACAACACTGTATATCAAATAAAAAATAAAAAATAACAACAAATTACCTGAAAAACTCTTATCTGGTTGGTGATAATTTTTTATCAAAATACGGTTTTTTCCAGTTTCCGCATCTGCTGAACCATCCAAAAACACGCTAAAAGGCGTGTTTTGAAGGGGGCAGGTGGTGGGGGGGTAGTGGGGGAGGGGTAGTATAACTGTAGATTTACCCAGATTATCGCCATCCCTCCTTTAGTTGCCGTGCTCAATATGCAGCAGATAAGCTCCGTTGAGCATATTTTTCCTCCACTAACTCTACACCTCTTCCCCCAGGGGAAAACTCAAAGGGTTGATGAGCTGAGTAGTATTAGCTATGTACAGTAGTGTAAACCATTACTATACTAGTAGAGAGAACTCTGGGTATTGAATTCTTGATTGGTTGAATGGATAAAGAGGAGTATGTTGAAGTGGTATGGCCATGTAGGCTACAGAGAGTGGATGAGAGCAGAATGCCAAGAAAGCTATATGAAAGTTATGGAAGTGGTGTAACTGGCAGTGGAAGAACTGCAATGGTTTGAGCTAAGAAAGTATGGTAAGAGCATTGTGGAGTTAGCCATTGGGGCATGTTTGGTGGTGTTTCTGTTATCTTTTAGAGGGGGCTTCCCAATGGAAGGCAAGATGTCAAAGATTGATTGATACTCATACAAAATTGATAAACCAATATGTAAGTACAGTAGTATTGTAAACCAACACCTGGAACCAAGGTCACTTGTATTAATTTTCCCTGTATGTTATCCCTGTACCCCAGGACATCAACATGAAGGCGGCCAAGCACCAGAACCAGGTCCACCGCACCAGTGTCACCCCAGACTCACCCTGGCGTATACAACAGATTCAGGATGCGGCCAATTTCCTGCAGCTGGCTATACAGTTCCTGCAGGGGCATGGATGTAATAATTCCTTCAAGTGAGTCTCCAATGTCCAAGTTTGAGATATAGTGATAGCTACAATGAATATATATAAATACTTAAGGTTTAGTGAATTCCTTTTGAAAGAAGTGGCACTTTTGATAAAGAAATAAGATATATATTTTTAATATTGTTTATTGTAGTCCGACTCCCTGATTTATAGTGCATTACTGTACGGTATTTTATCTAAACAGTTGTTGTGGAACCTAAACAGTAGAAGTCACTAGAGGAGCAGGTTTAAATCCCTCACTAGAGGAGCAGGTTCAAATCCCACTCAAGCTTGCCTCAATAAAATATTCCTATCTCCTTTTTCTTTACTCTCTTTCAGGTTTTCTGTGGATATTTTGTGAAAAAAATAGTGATATAGAATAAAATATTGTAGTCTAGCAGTTATAACTTACCTGTACCATACTGTATTATGAATTCATTAGTAGCTAGCTATATACTGTACTTTACTACCTGTACTTCATTCATGTGAGTTATGTTTACGGGTTTGCATTTCCATTTACAGTCAGAAAAATAACAGGTGTGCAGAAATACATATATACTTAAATATATTTTAAAGACCAAGTGCTCCACACAAAGTGCGGTTCGAGTCTCACATCCTAATGGCAGCGCTCCATGCAGCCCTGTTCAGAGCTGCCTTACTTTTCAGTTTTTGTTAACTTCAAGATAAGAATGGTATTATATTTTGAAGAGCAATAGACATGAAAAGAAAAGTTAGATTTGCCTACTGACCAAGAGTATTAATAAGCAGTAATAACTACCATTAGCACTAAAACTTACAGTAAGCCCTACTAATCTTCCTTCTCTCTCAGGACGAGCAGTGAGATTCTGAACGTGCTGGGTCAGCTGATCAAGTTGCTTCAGAAGGGTCGCAGCAGCCTCCTTATCCCTCGCAAGAAGACCATTGATGAACTTCTCTCCAGCAGGAACATGGTTGGTTCATTGGTTCTTGTGTTATGTGAATTACAGGGTTGTTTTTCAAGTATATTTGGAAGTTTGTTTTGGCTTACAGTTTTCCCTCGAATGCTGTTGCTCAAGGTACCACTGTGTATCCATGAAGGACCATGATAGTTGTTGTTGTTGTTGTTGTTGTTGTTCCCTAAGCTGCCTGGCCGAACAGCCCCGAGTCCCTGAGGAAGGCCATGGCCACGATCGGGCTTTCCCACAGAGCTCTCATTGAGTGTAGATTGTGTTGTTGGCGTAAGTGGTTGTGTGAAATGCAGTCTTCTATGATGTGTTTAATGGTATGGGGTGATGTGTTACATCCCGGGCAGGTGTCGACAACGGAGTCATCCAGTCTCTTCTGATAGCTCAGGAGAGCTGGATGGTGTCCGCATCTCAGCCTGGCCAGGTGGACTCTGTCCTCGCGAGGAAGTATAGCTCAGTCTGTGTGTACGTAAAAAAAAAAAGAAAAAATAGACATAAAACAAATGATTAATATATTTTGGCAAGTCCAAAAGAAAAGAAAATGCTGTATCATAGATTAGATCAAATATATACAGTATAGAGAAGCTGAAATTGCTTCAAGAGGGGTTGTTGTTGTTGTTCCCCAAGCTGCCTGGCCGAACAGCCCCAAGGCCCCGAGCAAGGCCAAGGCCATAACCGAGCGCCCCCACAGAACCCTCCCTGCCGACCACAATAAAGCCTGGGTGACCGAAGCCACTCCATGGCGGGGAGCTGAGGAGGGTGCGGAAACGCCCGGGAAACCACCCAGGGCCCTATGCCCCTCAGCAATTATGAAGAGAAAGTTGAGGGGCAAAGGAAAAATGTGACGCTTTGGCTTCCAATCTTGGTAGAGTGGGAGGTCAATCCACGGATGAGACGCCGTCACTTGAGATCTAGAAAATATATAAGTAAAAGGAACAGTCAGAGTAAGCTATGGGTATGGCAGAGATCGCTCAGTTCTCACTCTGATAGACCAGCCCATCACCACGCTTCAAGAGGGGTTGTTGTTGTTGTTGTTGTTGTTGTTGTTCCCCAAGCTGCCTGGCCGAACAGCCCCAAGGCCCCGAGCAAGGCCAAGGCCATAACTGAGCGCCCCCACAGAACCCTCCCTGCCTACCACAATAAAGCCTGGGTGACCGAAGCCACTCCATGGCGGGGAGCTGAGGAGGGTGCGGAAACGCCCGGGAAACCAAAGTCCCACCCAGGGCCCTGTGCCCCTCAGCAATTATGAAGAGAAAGTTGAGGGGCAAAGGAAAAATGTGACGCTTTGGCTTCCAATCTTGGTAGATTGGGAGGTCAATCCACGGAAAAGACGCCGTCACTTGAGATCTAGGAAATACATAAGTAAAAGAAACAGTCGGAGTAAGCTATGGGTATGGCAGAGATCGCTCAGTTCTCACTCTGATAGACCAGCCCATCACCATATCAAGAGGGGTAATTACAAGAGGCTTTCGTCACACCTATCACCAAGACTCATGTCAGATCTCTAGAGGCAGATTCTCGGCTCTGGAATTTTTTTTTCCTCTGAAATATAAAGGACTACATACCAAACATGCAACTATACACCAGCATGTAAACACACACTTCACTCACACTTTCACTAAAAATTACACACCTTTTCAACAAAATTCCCGAGAGTAAAAGGGTTTGCACTGATTGGTGAAACCAAAATGAAAAATATAGACTAAATTCATAATTTTCAATATGTCCCTAGTTAGATTAAAACTAACCTCCCACTTGCCTACAGAAATCCCTGACGCCACCTCTGCCGGGGGACATCGCTGTGAGTTTCTACCTTCAGGCTCACAAGCTGGTCCTGGCCGTGTACCATCTGTCCAGCGCCGGGGGGACCATGAAGTTTGAGAGTGTCCAGGCCGAGTGTCCGGTCCCCTGGCTCTCTCCCGTTCTCGTCTGTTTCACCACCGCACTACACCTCGCACACCAGCTCAGGGATAAGGTGGGTGTCCAGGGATGTTTAATTTCTGGGTTAGCTATAAAAGTAGGTATACTTTAAGACATAAATTGTGGCTTTAAGGTTATGAATCTATCCCAAACTTAGTCAAATCTTCTTTTAATTCTTTGCCTAATATTCAAACTTTCAATCTTACATAAATCTAAAGACCGAGTGCTCCACATGGATTGCGGTTCCATTCTCCCATATTTATAGTTGGGAGGTATTTAAGGGTTCATATTCAGCTAGGATTTGTGTCTTTAGAGTGTATCTATCTAATCATTTAAAAGTTAATTCTATGTTTTAAGCTCTTATCCCTTGGTTACATTATGGCTACTTTCCTTAAGTCTGTAGCATTCCTATGTCTAACCCTGAGATCCCTCCTCAGGTCTTGTTTTAGGTCATCTTTTATCTACTGACTCCCACAGTTTTGTTTTTGTTTTGGAACACATTAAAATAGTCCTGAATAAATGTGTTTGTCTTAATATCTTGAACATACCTCTCTAATACTTATTATTATTATTATTATTATTATTATTATTTTTGTCTTTTCTTTCAGATATCTGTTTTCTCCCAGTTCAAAGACTTCACCCCAGACTCGTGCAGTGTTTCCACAATCTCCTGCTAAGCTCTGAGGCTGGCTTGTGGAAGAACCAGCTAGAGATTATATACCGTATGCCACCCAACTTGACAATTCAAACACCGCCTCCACACAGCCTGCTACACGCTACCATGGTTTTGTCCCGGAAGGTGCTCTGAGGTCATGATACTCAATTGTCAAGTTGGCTGACGTGTGGTGGTAATTTATAGAGATTGTAATGTTATACAGTAGTATTTATTCTCGCTGATGTTGGCCGTGTAATACCTGCTTCAAGGCGGCGTCATACAAGCACTTTTGCACCAGATGTATCGGAGTAAAAAATATAACCTACAGTGTAGTTAATCCAGTTATTTTTACCACAATTTTGACGGTTTTGAATTTTAGCTTGGCAATTTTAAAAGATCATAAGTAACGTGAATCTTGTTAATTTATCCAAAGAATATAAGCAAACACAGAATTATATACAAATTTCTGTTCTCATTTAATAATGTATATCATTAGCTATTTTGTCAGTTTAAGTACTATCCCAGCCATAAATGTTATCCTTGCAAAGCCAATTTCAAGTACTGATACAAATATACCACTAAATTTGCTTGTTTGACTCCTGCCGTAGTTTTAGGAATGAATGGGATAGAGTATATTAGAAAGTACCGTATTACCTGTGTATAATACAAGAGATTATCTATGATTGTAAATAAATATGTATATTATTTTATTTGTTTTTGTAATGTTGAGAGAGATACCAGGATGTGATAATTTGTTAACCCTATCAATCATCCAACTTTTATCATTCTAGTGTAGCTACCAACTATTATATTCAGTTTCAGAAAGAAGTCTCATATTCAGATAACTACCAGTACTTAATTATAATTGGAGAGGTCCTTCCTAAGCTGAATAGAGTTGTCTAGAGTTAGTTAGAAATGGATAAAAGAGGAATTTGATTGAAATGGTAAACATTTGTTAATCATGCATTCCAATATTCTTTATTAGTGTGTAAGTTGAAGATGATAAAATAGTTTATTTATTCTAAGTCTCTCGCTTTCACTCATTGCTACCATACTGTACTTGGTTTTGTCTGTTATGTTATATCATGATTGTTTAAAGTTGTAGATTATTATATCTAGTTTGTATGATAAAGTATGGTGTATGTAATTTGATGTGTTTACAGTAAAAATATTTATTTAAATTTGTCAATACTATGTATCATATGAATAAAAGTTCAATGTAGTCTTGTTAAAGACCTGAGTATATAGATAAATAGTCTTGTTAAAGAACTGTTTCTAATTGTAGCTAATTATATAAATGCAAGTTGAAGTGCAACAGAAGTTTATGACTTAAAATATATAGTACTAAACCCCCCTGATACTACTCTCCTTGACGCGGTTGGGGGGCTTCGGGGCCGGCGACTGGAGCTTGATGGGGGATGGTTGTGGTACTTACCCTTCCTATCTCCCCTCGAGCTTTCGTCCTCAGCTTGACTAATTTTGAGTAGTTTTTCATTCCTCATTCTATGTTTTTCCCCTTCTATTCTTATTCTGTCCCATTTGGCTGTCCTCAGGCAGCCTATATCTCATGTCTCCCTGGCCTGGCTAGGTAGCAGACTCCTGACCTGATTTGTCTCTTCGGTTGCTGATGTGGCCGGACTGACTTGATTCCTTTCGGTAATGCATGTTTTGCTTGAACTCAGTGTGATTTTTTCTACCTTCGACCTGATCTTTCATTCTTCGCCCTGATCACTTCTTGGTTGGTGTTGCGGTGTAGCAGTTCTTGCCTCATCCTTCGGCCCTGCCCTATAAGAGCTCTGATGTGGAGCTCATGTGGTCCGGCTGAACTGGTGAAATGGCGAGAAATGTCTGCGTGTCTTCACCTTCCTCGATTTATTCCCCTACTGCCCTTCCCGATCTATCTTGACTCGTTTAGTTATATATCTTGATCGAATCCTTCGGGCCAGCCCTATGAGAGTTCTTTTGTAGAGCTCAGTGGTCTGGTTAAACTAATATTAAAAAAAACAAAATATATATAGTACTAAAATATTCTTCATCTATAGTAAATGTATTCAGTATGTGTCAGCAGGTTGAATTGTCAGTTGAAGACGGTTGTACAGTATTAAATAAAATATGAATAATGTAATAAATAGTTTAAAGCATTACCTTCATTCTTTGTTATACTGTATATGCTAAATACATCTATCTATCTATTGCCTGACGCCGTGATCCCCGAAGGGGTGGCCACGAACGAACCGCCCCCATGCACCTCTGTCCCCAGTCAGTCAACGCCCCTCCCCCCAACCAGCACTGCCTTCGTTCATGTACTTCCTCACTCCATCCTTCCACCTCTCATTCGGTCTACCTCTCCCTCTCTGTCCCTCCACCTCGCTCTCGTACACCCTCTTAGTCATTCTCTCGCTTTCCATACATTCCATATGGCCGAACCATCTCAAGTTGTTCCTTTTCACACTTTCCAGCACATCTACCTCCACACCACACCTTCTTACTTCCTCATTAGTCTGTCTATCCCATCATGTAACTCCGCACGCACTCCTTAAGTAATTCATTTCCACTGCTCTCACTCTTGGTCTGAGTCTCTCAACCAACATCCATGCTTCGCTTCCGTAAGTCAGTGTCGGGATTACCACATTGTCATGCAAGGACTTCTTCACTTCCATACTGACCACCCTATTTCTTGTTACTGCTTTTAGCGTTCCTACAACCCTCTTCCCCTGTTGTACCCTCTCCCGCACTTCTTCATCCATAGTCCCATCTTTACTCAACATACTGCCCAGATACTTAAAAGAGTTGACGATCTCCATAGCCTGACCGTTCAGCTTCACCTCACACTCTGTGCCTTCACCCCTTTCGAAGACCATAACCTTGCTCTTCCCCGCATTTACCTTCAAATTCCATTTTCGCACACTGTTCCAAACTCATTTACCAGACCCTGCAACTCCCATTCATTAT
Source organism: Paralithodes platypus (assembly GCA_032716605.1). Lineage (NCBI taxonomy): Eukaryota > Metazoa > Arthropoda > Malacostraca > Decapoda > Lithodidae > Paralithodes > Paralithodes platypus. The sequence continues at coordinate 14,997,488 of CM064503.1, forward strand.
CACTCATCAGAACTGTATCATCCGCAAACAGCAGTATAGGTAGCTTCCACTCAATTCCCTCCCTTTTCAGCGATACACCAACATCCACTGCTCTTGATAGTATTTCTTTCATGACTCCATCCATATACTGTATACAGTAAACAACCACGGGGACATCACACACCCCTGTTTCAAACCAACATTCAGGTCAAAGAACTCGCTCTGCTCACTCTCCACGCGTACTGCCGCCTTTGCACCCTCATACATGCTCTTCACTGCTTTCAGCAACTTGCCCTCTACTCCGTATATTCTAAGTACTTTCCACAAACCTTCTCTATCCACTCTGTCATAGGCCTTCTCCAAGTCCATAAAGGCAACATACACCTTTTGTTTCTTCTCCAGATATTTCTCCACAACACAATTCAGGGTAAAAATCTGATCTACACATCCTCTTCCCTTCCTAAAACCTCCCTGTTTGTCGCCTATCCATTTCTCCGTTCTCACTCTCACTCTCTCAATCACTACCCTACTGTATACCTTCCCTACTACGCTTAGAAGACATATTCCTCGGTGGTTACCACACAATCCTCTTTCCCCGTTGCCCTTATATAGGGGGACTATTATGCCAGTCTTCCAGTCATCGGGTGCACTCCCCTTCTCCCATGCTAGTTTGCACATTTTCCATACCCATTCTATCACTATCTCACCACCATACCTCAACATTTCCCCACACACTCCATCTGTTCCTGGTGCTTTCCCCAACTTCACTCTTTTCATGGCTTCCCACACTTCTGACCTCCTGATCCCCACCTCCTCCTCCACTACTTCTCTTCTCCCTCCCATACCATATCCAGCTATGTTTGCTGGCTCTTCATTCCTTACATTTAGCAACTCATTGAAGTACTCCCTCCATCTTTCGACTCTCTCTTGCTTCTCGGCTAGCATTCTCCCATTCTTATCTTTCACACCCTTACTGTTTCCCTTGCTACCTTCCCTAACTTTCTTGACTTCTTTCCAGAACAGTTTCTTACTCTCCCTCCATTTTACACTCAGATTCCTTCAAAATTCCTCATCTACTCTTCTCTTACTTTCCTTCACCACCCTCTTACTCTCCACGTACCTCGCTCGTTTCTGTCTCTCGAAATCTTCATTCCCTCTACTACCCAACCACTCTCTATATGCTTTCTTCTTCTCTTCCACAGCTATTCTTACCTCTTCTGTCCACCATGCTGTACCTTTCACTCCCCTCCCTCTTCTCCTCACTCCACACACCTCCTCACATGGTGCACAGATCTCATCCTTAAACACCTTGCTCATCTCCTCCACTTCCTCCATAACTTCCAGGTTGAACCCACCTAGTCGTCTTTCCACTGCTCTCCTGTACTCCTCCCTGACTTCCTCCTCCTGCAACCTCTCCACCCTCCTCTCGTCTCCCTCCAGCTCTCCTCACCCACTTCTTTTGTATCCTAACCTTAGCTACCACTACATAATGATCAGACAGACCCCCTCCAATACCCCTATATACCCTAGCATCCATCACAGATTTCTTCATTCGTTCATCCACACATACATAATCAATCAATGACTTTCGTTCAATATATTCGTTCAATATATACATGGATGGAGTGATTAGGGAATGTAGGGCTGTGTCAATGGGTGTGGGAGCTAGACTGGAATCAGAGGGAAGAACATGGAAGATTTTAACATGCCTATATGCGGACGATGCAGTCCTGTTGGCGGAAAATGCTGAAGAACTTCAGAGAGTGGTCACTGACTTTGACAGGGTATGTGAAAAGAGAAAGTTAAAGGTCAATGTAGGGAAATGTAAGGTAATGGTGTTTGAGAGAAGAATGCATGAAACCGTAGATTTTAAGGAAAAATATAGAATCAAGAAAGAACACAAGAAAAGTTGTAAAATAAAATTGAAAAATGAAGTACTAGAAGAGGTTGAAAGTTTCAAGTATTTGGGAGCTGTACTATGCAAATATGGTAAAATGGAGAGTGAGATAAAAGAGAGAAAAATGCAAGGGAGAAAAGTGATTGGAGAACTTGATAGTATTCTCAAAGGAAGAATGGTAAGCCAGGAAGTCAAAAAGTCACTGAGAAACAGTGTGCTGCTCCCAACACTCTCGTATGGAAGCGAGACATGGACGGCAAGTGACGAGGACCTCTTCAAACTAAGAGCTGTGGAGATGAGCTTTTTCAGAATGGCAGCTGGCATGAATAGGCTAGATGGGCCAAGTAATAGGGAAGTGTACGAGTCCTTTGGAATGGAAGAGCAGGCTTTGGGCATTGATTGTGGTGTGGTTGAGTGGATAAAGAGAAGTACTTTGAGGTGGTATGGTCATGTTCAGAGAATGGATGAAGACAGAATGCCAAGAAAGATATATGGGAGTCAGGTGAGTGGAACCGCTAGTAGTGGAAGACCACCTATGGTATGGGAAAAGAAAGTGGAAAAATATATTGAAGAAAAACTTCCACGTAGTGGAAGGGGCATTGTGGCACGGGCAAAGGAGGCATGTCTTGACAAAGTAGCTTGGAGACGTTTCTGTCATGGCCATCCTCTAGTGGGGGTTTCCCAGGGGGAAGCAAGGCGTCGGAGATGATGATGATGATGATGACTTTCGTTCCACCACTGTCTTATCCTTCATCGTCAACATCCGTTTCCACGTGTACCTGTGGATCATTCTGTGTCGGAAGAAGGTGTTGGCTATCCACAGCCTCCTCCCCACACATACGTCCACAAGTGCACTACCATTCCCATTCACCTCTGATGGTACCCCCCACCCTCCCACCACTCCCTCAACTTTCCTATCACCCACCTTACCATTCATATCCCCAATCAGAAATATTCTTTCGTTCTTGTCAAACTTCTCCAGGCACGCCTCCACATTCATCCAGAACTCCTCTTTCTTTCTTTCAAGTATATCCTCTGTCGGGGCATACATGCATACAATCACCCACGTTTGTATTCCTACTTTCATTCTCACCCACTCAATCCTTGAACCCACAGACCCATACTCTCTTACACATTCCTTCCTACTTACAAACAAACAAACAAACAAACAAACATGCACCTTCTCTCGCTGTTCCTTCACTCACTCCAGCACACACACCCATTCCACACTCCCACTCTCTCACATCTGAACCTTTCCATTTGGTCTCTGTCATTCCACATACATCCTAAATACATAAATACAGTAAATACAGCTAGGTGACTTACATTAGGCTGCACTTTAAGGGGATAGTGGCTGTTTTTTTTTTTTTCTTTTTTTGGTCTATAAATTAATTTATTAATTTAATTATTAATAGTTTCCGTCATCAGCTTGACTAATTTGAGTACGGTAGTTTTTCTTTCCTCATTCTATCTTTTTCCCCTACTATTCTTATTCTGTCCCATTCGGCTGTCCTCGGGCAGCCTATATCTCATGTTTGCCTGGCCTGGCCAGGTAGTTGACTCCTGACCCGTTTTGTCTCTTTGGTTGTTGATGTGGCCGAACTGACTTGCTTCCCTTCGGTAATGCATTTTTTGCTTCTCGCTGTGAGTTTTTTCTACCTTCGACCTGATCTTTCATTCGTCGCCCTGATCACTTCTTGGTTGGTGTTGCGGTGTAGCAGTTCTTGCCTCATCCTTTGGCCCTGCCCTATAAGAGCTCTGATGTGGAGCTCATGTGGTTTGGCTGAGCTGGTGAAATGGCGAGAAATGTCTACGTGTCTTCACCTTCCTCGATTTGTTCGCCTCCTGCCCTTCCCTATCTATCTTGACTTGTTTAGTTATATATCTTGATCGAATTCTTCGGGCCAGCCCTATGAGAGTTCATTTGTGGAGCTCAGTGGTCTGGTTAAACTAATATTAAAAAAAAAAAAAAAAAAAATCATAAATCCCATTAGTTTTGATTTGAAAGCCCAACAGGGACAATTATTATTAATGTTATAATATAAATATTAATATTACAAATATTAAATGTATTATATTATAATACATTTAATATTTGTAAATGTGATTGGTAGTTGATACGAAATTTGGTTAATAGAAAAACAAATTGTAAAACATCTGCTAGATTGCTGTTTAGATATGCTAGATTTATAGGAAAAATAGCTAAAATGGCATCACTGACCGGTAAACGAATGTGTGCTGGACCTGGATAGTTGAACCGTCACAATACTGTATTGCCATTTCAGACATATCCAATGTAATAGCATGTCAATAAAGAATATTCCATCATATTTCCTTACGTATAACGTATTTAGTACCAGATAATGAGTATTTTATTGAAGGATGGAAAAAGGATTGAAATATTCGCATTCGCATTCGCAAATTTTACAACTAAAAATTCGCATTCACATTCGCATTCGCAAATGTGGAAAATTTACATTCGTTCCATCTCTAATACATACATATATACTGTACATATATACATACATACATACATACATACATGAGATCATGGTATATTTTTGGAGGGATATCAATCTGATTGGTCGATCATGAAGTTCCATGCAAAGTTTCCCAAAATTTACAAACTGGAAGACTGGTAAAACTGATCTATTTAATCTATTACGTGGATGAATTCACCCATATGACGGTATTCCCAGTCGGTAAGATTCTGTGTCGACTGAGAATACATCTGACTAACGTCAGATGATGGCCACTCTCCTTGCTGTGCAACCCTTTGTTGTGTCTCAGTCAAAGTCCCCTGTTGGAAAACACAGGAGGAAGATCACCCAAGTTCATATAAACATGTTTTTTGGAATGGCTAATGTGAAAGTTGGCCAATGCTATTTGCCACCTACTATTGTAGTGTCCTGAGGTGTATTGGTTAGTGCACTCAGGTCACAACTGAAAGAGCTTGAGTTTTTATTCACAAGCAAGACAAGGCAGATGGTTGGTCTCTCCTCACACCCAGTGTCTTTGTTACAGCATGCAGTAGCTACAGGGGAAGCATACTTCATCCTCAGTGATAGAGAGGCACCGTAATGGAGTTGGAGTGCAAGTAATTTGGTGGTGAAAACAGAGAAGGACTAGGAGTAGTCTTGCATGTCTAGTTCACTCCAAGCTGTTCTGCCATCTACCAAAGTTTTTTTACTTAATCTCTACCATGGAAGTATTTTGTAGGAATTAATCCCTTCCCTTGATAGTTTTGTCTTGAAGGGATCTATAGATGTGTTGCAACCAATTAGAAAGATATTTGCAAGTTTTAAATTTTAATTATTGGATGAAAATTCCATAAGAGGACAATTTTAATACTAAGCTACCGTACTTACTTAGCCCTACCACTCCTATGGAATGGAATAAATTGCCTAGAAGTGTTGTAGAGTGCCATACAGTCCAGGCATTCAAATATCGCCTTGATAAATATCTTGCCATGACTGACTGCATTTGTGCCTGAGTAATGTAACTGTTTCAGTATCGTACATAGTACTATAATTTTGTTTTCTGACCAGTCTTTCTGGAGCTGAAGCCCTTCATTGATGGCTGTGGCAATCTTTTTCTTACAAGCAGCCTAGTAAGGACCATTAGGTCTGTTGTTGTTTGCATTCGTTTGTATTCCTTTGAGTGCATCATAAGGTCTGAATTCCAGTCTTTGTTAGCCATTACTGGATTATTGTAATCTACACAGATGCAGGTTTTACCACCATGCACTCCCTGCTCAAGAGCGGGGCTAGGGTGGGTGCCCTGATGTTTCAGGGACTTCAGTGGACAGTAGTCACAAATTGCTAGAACGCGCTGTCCACCAACAGCATTGTCGTCTGCCAATAACTCACAGTGGCTGGCATGAGTCTCGAACCGTCAACCTCTTCGGTGCCATATCTCTATTTTCAACTCATCCGACCTCATCTAGCTCACCTTGTGGTAAGGAAGAGGAGGATAATCCACCTTGGCCTAGGTAAATGAATGCCAACAACAAAGGTTTTCATTGTGTAAATTACTTGTTGATGTTCTCCTTGATCCAGGTACTAAAATTATCTCTGGGTGATGAAGGGGAATGTTGTTGCATTGATGTATAAGGAGCATATGGAGTTATTGTTGTTGTTGTAGTTCCCCAGACTGTCTGGCCCAGTCTATGGTCTGGCCAAACGGTCCCGAGTCGGTGAACCTAAGCTGTCCAGATGCTTGGGCCCCTGAAGGGGCCAGTGTGAGATGAGATCTGTCTCTGAGAGGACAGCGGGGGATGGGATCATCAGCCCACGGGCTTGCACCCCTGGGCCAATGTCCCCAATGTCCGCAGCCCCCCTTGCAGTACCACCCAATTGGACGATTTCGCCAGCACCAAGAATGAAAAGTACTACAGTCAAAGAGACAGACAGAAATGGCTAAGGTTGGGTAGAGGATGCCAAACCTCACTCTGGATAGGACCAGCTTACCAGCCTTACCTCATGTATTTATCTCACCCCTGATCATTATAACCATCATCCTGCACCCCTAAGACCCTCTACAAACATGAGTGGCCCAAAGATGCACTCATATCACTATGTAAATTGATACATGTGGATTCTGCTTTGTCATTCTCCATCCCCAGTCCCTACATTTGACTCGGCTCTCTCGTGTGAACACTTTTTGAATTTCGCCGGGAATTTTACAGCAACTCTCCCCCGTCCTGGACGGGGGAGAGAATTGGAAACTAAAACTGTCCATCTGAACCGGCCTTACACAACGAAATGGGCAAATTTGGTCGCGGGGTGAAGCGGCGGAATGAAGATCCCCAGTCGACAGCACCACGAAAGAGGCCCAAGAACTTTGCTGGCCAAACATTTGAATACGCTCGGGATTAGGGAATAAATATTATATTGATCGGATTAAGGGTTCTGTTTTGTTTACCTTGTCTTAGTTTTGCGTTTGTCTTCTGTTTTGTTATTGTATTTCTACGGATGTATTTTTATATCGTGTGTACTAAGGATTATGTTATTGTCTTGATATTTGTATTATAGTCTTTATTGTAAGTGTCTTTAACTCTTCATGTAACCACAGGGGGGGGGGGGGGGGGGTCGTTGTCCTCGTTTTTTCTGTTCCAATGGACTATATTATTCTTTCTTTTCCATTACCACCCCCTCGTTGTTATATCCGGCCGTTCATTCGTTACGTATTTCTTCATTAACCCGGCAAGCGCGATAGGCCTCACGGAAGGCTTCCTATAGGGAACGCGATAGGCCTCACGGAAGCAAGACCATAAAAAAAGCCTTCCAAAAAAAAAAAGGGCCTATCAATACAAAGGAATTTGTCTCTAGGTGAGATAATTCCCCTCTAGTACTCATCCATGTGTTTCTCACCCCTCCCCCTCCCCTCCTTCCCCCCCTTATTCCCCCCTCCCCCCTCCTCAATTATCACCTATTTTTCTCTTATTCATCATTTATCGGTTATTTTTCTCTCCCGCGATAATGTAGCACAAGTGGGTTGCATAAAAGATCGTTATGCAACACCCAGACACCGGCACACACCGCCCCGCTCGTCTCAGTTGACTCACAGACACCGAAAGGGGAGGGTTGCCTGTGGCTCTCTCTCGCCTGAGATTATGACCGGGTGGCCAATATCTTCGTTTTTCACCACCCAAATGCTTTTCCCACTTATTGTAGCACTCTTGAAGGTTCATATATACATCATATATGTAAAATAAAAGCATACCGAAAACAAATAATGCTCTATATTGTAAATATAACGAATTCTGTCAGAATCCAAGGCTAGAAATGCACAAATAACTACCCTAGCCCCTAGGTCTATATCGCGCTTGTCAGGTTAACTGGCCGGTCTCATTTCAGCTAAGGGCCGAGTTCTCCTAAATTGCAGGCTCGCTATCTCTCAACCAGAAATAATCGATACCTGCATGGGGTGAAGAGTCTTATAACTAATGGGGTTAAACATGAGGGAGAAGGAGGTTCAGAAAAAACAAATACCTCCCTATTATAGCCTGTATAGGCGAGGTGATTCACACATTCTGATGTTGACCCCTTGAGGATTATGACGCATTTTGACAGTTAATTCTGATTTAGTAAACGATTAAATTCAGTTTAAGAAGGAATTGTGGGACTCATAGGGATGATGGAAACAGTTTTTACTCCTTTGAGTGTTTTAGAGCCTTGCAAAACTTAATATAATCGGCTAACGATAGCCAGAATAATTTGTCAAAACAATTCATAATCCTCAATGGGTTCATTGACAATACTAGTCAAATGCTAACATAATATAGATAGATAGATTGATAAGACATATTTGAAGGTATTACCTTTAATGTAGAGATGTTGCTGAATAAACATCTAATTACTCGAGGCCCTTAATATACTGAATCAAATAGTCTAATAGTAGCCAGCATATAATGAAAAGGACGGCACTGGTACTGAATTGGCTAAAATCAGTTCGTAGTATTTCTTTGGCTATAAAACATGGGTCAAAGTGCCTGAGAGACAGACTGGTTTGTGTGGGTATATTTTAGTTTGAAGGAAGTCTGGGAAGGCTCATTTATTAGCCGAGGGGGACAAACTAAAATACATTATCAGAAAAAGGCAAAAACAAATCAAGCAAAATATTCCATAATAATTAAACAAAGTATCAAAACAAATATCATGATAAAACCATAATTAAAGACCATAGATTATTTTGTATTTATTTTTCCCCATAAATAGCTATAGAATCGTAATATATATCTCTGTAATAGTTGCATGGATACGTTATTGGCGTTCCAATACACACAAACACTTCAACAACCCAAAAGATAATATGGATGTAAGAGAAATATGGCTCTGGCATGTATATTTAATAACATATATAAAATGTTGTCATAAATTAATCGCCACTAATTAAGGGGACAGTGGTTATATTTGTGGGTCTATTAATTTATAAAAAAAAAAAAAAAAAAAAAAACTATACCCCCCTTCGAGATATCTTTTTAGATTTTTCGATAAAAACAACATTATCTTAAAATTGTATGCTGGCTATCGCTCGCCGGGAAAAAATAGACACCAAAATGACACGAAAGGTCTTGATATTGATATAGAAATGACACGAAAGTTAGTAAAATCGACAAATTAATGGGGCGAACTTCTTAAAATCTCAAAACTAATAAGCTAAACACGAGGAAGAAGGGGGACCAGAAATACGACTCATCTTCCCTTAATGTTCCTAGCCATCAATTTCTTTAACGTTGATGCATTTGCCTGGCATGGTGCCTGTCTTGCTGTCCCCCACACACCTCATACACACCCCACACTTGCCGTACCTGTCCCACAAAGCCCCACACTTCTCACCAGGGCCCTGTGGGGGGAAAAAGAAGTAGATTTTATTAGACCTAGGGACAAAAAGGATACAAAAGTGCTATAACAAAGGTATATATCGACAAGTTCATATGTAAACATATATATTTATTCAAACAAATACACGTATAATATATTCTGCAAGGATTCTATTATTAGTAGATTGCTGCCACCACTCTACCTATACTTATACCTATAGATTACCTATAGATTATATGTAATAAGAATAATAGAACAGCAACTAAACCATGTAGACATTCAGGTAAAGTTGTCTTGGAGTACAGGAACTGGGCTGAGAATACACATTGATAAACTATATATGATTCAGGGATTACAGGAACAGGGTTACAAGCGTGATGTGTCGAGGCCTTAAGGGGACATGGGCCGTTTACAGGAACAGGGTTACAAGCGTGATGTGTCGAGGCCTTAAGGGGACATGGGCAGTTTACAGGAACAGGGTTACAAGTGTGATGTGTCGAGGCCTTAAGGGGACATGGGCAGTTTACAGGAACAGGGTTACAAGCGTGATGTGTCGAGGCCTTAAGGGGACATGGGCAGTTTACAGGAACAGGGTTACAAGCGTGATGTGTCGAGGCCTTAAGGGGACATGGGCAGTTTACAGGAACAGGGTTACAAGCGTGATGTGTCGAGGCCTTAAGGGGACATGGGCAGTTTACAGGAACAGGGTTACAAGCGTGATGTGTCGAGGCCTTAAGGGGACATGGGCAGTTTACAGGAACAGGGTTACAAGCGTGATGTGTCGAGGCCTTAAGGGGACATGGGCAGTTTACAGGAACAGGGTTACAAGCGTGATGTGTCGAGGCCTTAAGGGGACATGGGCCGTTTACAGGAACAGGGTTACAAGCGTGATGTGTCGAGGCCTTAAGGGGACATGGGCCGTTTACAGGAACAGGGTTACAAGCGTGATGTGTCGAGGCCTTAAGGGGACATGGGCCGTTACAGGAACAGGGTTACAAGCGTGATGTGTCGAGGCCTTAAGGGGACATGGCCGTTTACAGGAACAGGGTTACAAGCGTGATGTGTCGAGGCCTTAAGGGACATGGGCCGTTTACAGGAACAGGGTTACAAGCGTGATGTGTCAAGGCCTTAAGGGGACATGGGCCTTTACAGGACAGGTTACAAGCGTGATGTGTCGAGGCCTTAAGGGGACATGGGCCGTTTACAGGAACAGGGTTACAAGCGTGATGTGTCGAGGCCTTAAGGGGACATGGGCCGTTTACAGGAACAGGGTTACAAGCGTGATGTGTCGAGGCCTTAAGGGGACATGGGCCGTTTACAGGAACAGGGTTACAAGCGTGATGTGTCGAGCTAAGGGCCGTTTACAGGAACAGGGTTACAAGCGTGATGTGTCAAGGCCTTAAGGGGACATGGGCCGTTTTGTTGGCCTATTAATTCATGTATTCCTTTATTTCTTAGTTTCCTCGCTACACCTCCATCAAGCTTAGAAAAATACCCCCTAGACCCCCTTTCAAGATAAAATTGTAAATTTTTCGGCAGAAAAATGTCCCGGCCGAAGGCCAGGTCCTTATAAAATTACAGGCTCGCTATCGCTCGCCAGGAAAAAATTGACACCTAAATGGCACAAAAGGTCTTAAAATTGACAACTAAATTGGGCGAAAGGTGTTAAAATCGCCAAACTAATGGACCGAACGTCTCATAATCTCAAAACAAATGGGGCTTAACACGAGGGAGAAAGGGGACCAGAGAAACGGCCCATCTCCCCTTAAGCCGGTATCACACAAGCGCTTTTTCCCTCAACATTTTTGCTCAACAATGGTCTGGCAGCTTATGCGATCAACATTTTAACTATTGCGGTTACGTAAATTCATCTACCACCAGTCTAGTTTCCAATACCAGTTCAAATTATTCCAGAAATGTTGCCAGAAAATGTTTGATTATCGAATGTTGACTATAAAAGCTCTCGTGTGATACCGGCTTTGGTCACGTATGCTTCGTGAGACTACAGTAGAGGTTCGGTAAAGGTTTGAATATCATGCCGCTTCATCTTGTCTAGAATATGGCTATTAGACAAGTGCTTCCTAGCTAAAATCCTAAACCTGACCTTTGATTCCTGCCTATAAGTGACTTAACCCGTTGAGCCCCGGCTAGTTATAATATTTTGTTCACCCCAGTCCCAAGCCATTTTCCCTTATTTTTTTTGTTTGCTAAAATGGAAGACAAGGATGAGAAATGAAAAAAAAACAAAAAAAAATCACCTCTGACATTTTTGGGGGGGGGGGGGGGGGGGGGGGGGGGGCGGGGGGGGGGGGGGGGGGGGGGGGAGCTTCAAAAAAATTTGTTGAACCAAAATGGAAGAGAATGGTGAGAAATGAACACACAAATAAAAAAAAACTCATTTCGGTCATTTGGGGGGCGGGGGGGGGGGTTTCAATAGTTCGTCTCCCCTGCATGACCACCCGCCCGGGAGCACTAGGGTAAAAACTGAGTATGGCATTGTATGGCATACATCCTAAGGAGTATCTCACATAAATCTCAAGCCTCTAGCTCCCATACGACCGGAGTAATGAAGGTTCAAAGTGGCGGTAAACTAGGGGTGTAAACTATCCCCACTAAGCCCACCACCACCAGCCGCGCGGCTGTCTCGGCCCGCTCACACCTACTGGCCCGGCTCCCCCACACACTACGGTACCTCCCCCTCCTATTCTCCCGCCATTTCCTACCTTACGAGCCACGTAAGTGTTTTTTATATGTCGGACGCACGTGATGCGTCGCTGGGAGTTGGTGATCAAAGACTGCCGACGCAACACGTGCGACGCTGGGTCTCAACGGGTTAAGGGGGGTCACCGGATTTGTTGTTTATCTTTCTCTTCTTTTCTCTCTTTCCCTGGCTTGTGTCCATTCGGCCAACTGTTTTAACGCCCCCCCCCCCAAGACATATTAACTTACGAAAGTTAGGGGTTGCCCGAGCACCCGGTATTTCCCCCACAACAGTCTTTCTCACACTGAGGGACCGTTAGAAGTCGGAGGGATTTGGGGTTGCCATCAACCGACAGATTATGATCTAACTTACCTAACTTACTGAGCTCAATATGACGCAAATCGCGTCATAAATTTATTATTGAGCTATTTCACTAAGTTCATATGACGCGATCGCGTCATATGATACTTTTGGCCGAAACCGCCATATGACGCGATCGCGTCATATACGACGGAGGGGGTTAAGACGTTTATCCCCATCCAGGTGTCGATTTCTTTCGGGCGAGCGAAAGCGACCCAGCATTGTTTGGAGAAATCCGGCTTTGCCGGAGAAATTTTTCTATCGAAAAATGTACACATTTAGCTTGCTGTCAAAACAAAAAATATATATGCTGGCTTGCTACCGCTCGCCAGGAAAATATTGACACCTAGATGAGGGTAAACGTCTTAAAACAGTAAGCTGAATGGGGCCGAATGGATACAAGCCAGAGAAAGAGAGAAAAGGAAAGAAAAAAAGCAGGTGACCCCCCTTAAAACCAATCAGAACTCTTTCAGATAGATTGACTAATCATTTGTCAAAGGGGCGTAACTAACTTTTGTTGTTGTTGTTGTTCCCCAGGCTGCCTGGCCGAACAGCTACTAAATAATGTAACTCTGACATACTTACAAGTGTATAATTGTATTTTAATATTATATGTCAACCTATAATAAATTAAGAGTAATAGTCCCATACAAGATATGTAAATGTATTGCGTACAAATAAAAATCTCTCTCCTTGACCAAAATTCGAACGAAGAACATCAGGGATGAAGTCTCTGCCACGATATCCACTACACCAAGAGTACTCAATATATATAAGATATACTGCATATATATATATATATATATATATATATATATATATATATATATATATATATATATAGATATATATATATATATTATATATATATATATATATATTATATATATACTGTATATATATATATATATATATATATATATATATATATATATATATATATATATATATATATATAATATAATATAATATAATTAACACTACTAATACTATACCGACCTTTCCACATTTATCACAGCAGTCACAGAAGTCTTTAACCTCCCCATAAGGACAGTAACCAGGGTCAGAACAGGTGTAGGAACCACAAGGCTTACACCGATAGCCCACCACGCTGTTGGGAACAAAGGGTAATGGGAGCCCACCTCGGGTTTTTTCTCTTTCTCTTCCTCTCTCTTTGGCTTGTATCCATTCGGCCCCATTCACCCTACTATTTTAAGACGTTTACCCCCATCCAGCTGTCAATATTTTCCTGGCGAGCGGTAGCGAGCCAGCATATATATATATATAATATATATATATTTTTTGACAGCAAGATAAATTTGTACATTTTTCGATAGAAAAATTTCTCCGGCGAAGCCGGATTTCTTCATACAATGGTGGCTCGCTATTGTTCGCCAGGAAGAAATCGACACCTGGATGGGAATAAACGTCTTAAAACAGTTGGCTGAATGGGGCCGAATGGATACCAGCCAGGGAAAGAGAAAAGGAGAGAAAGATACAAAAAGCCGGTGACTCCCCTTAATGAAAAATTGTCTTGTTTTTGCTATTATCTAACAATGTATTTTAGTTTGTCCTCTAGGCTAATAAAGACGCCTTCCCAGACTCCCTTCAAACAAAACAAATACAATATTTATATAATACAAATAAAAGTATAAATCAATCAATCAAATAAACACCCACACCCCTTTTAGGCTAAATTCGTCACTGCATGGAATTCACTGCATAAAATTCGGACAAATTGGATTTTCGGTCACGTATGGGATATAATGTTCTAAATGTGTACTATAGCTCTGTCATAGTGTATTAGTCACCGCAATATATGCTCTTACCGCTGCAGATTAAATTATTTTTCCTTAGACTTTGTGGGTTAAATAAGGGTGGAAGGAAAAATGGCGGCCATCTTGTATCAGCTGAGAACTAATATTTTTCACTTTTTTACCGTATTTTTAGTATTTTGTCATATTCTATATCAATGCTAACCCAGCGGGGGTCTGGGGGCGGCAGGCCCAAGGTTAGGTTAGGGTAATGATACAATATAGTTTTAGGGGGCATGTTTTAATATTGCAAAATAATGGGTAAAAAAGAATTTGCAGAAGGAAAAACACCTTAAAACACACTAATAAATGAAGGAAGTGATGAGAAAAAGGATTATAATACAAAAAACACATACGTGACCGAAAATCCAATTTGACCTAAAATTCTTTACTACATTGATTTCATCACTGCATAAAATTAATCACTAAATCAAATTTACCACATTAAATTCATCACTACATCAAATTAATCACTACATCAAATTAATCACTACATTAAATACATCACTACATTATATTTACTACGTTAACCCTCTCCGACATATGATGCGATTTTGAGCCTATTGGGGATACTTTAAAGCCTTTGTTACCATCAGGGGTATTTAGAAACCTTTAGTTTAGTTACTTCAACCTCTGCAGTTGTCTTTGAGTTAGCTGTGGGCAGAAAACTAATTTTGGAGAGGTAATTATAAGAGTGAGAGAACTCTATTTCTTATTGCTAATCTGGCAACCTCTGCATCATAAATGCGTGAAAGGGTTAAATTCATCGCTACATTAAGTTCATCACTGCATTATATTCACTACATTAAATAAATTAAATTCATCACTACTTTATATAAGTCACTACATTAAATTCACCACAGCATAAAATTCATTACTACAATTGTCTTCGGCCGGGACAATTTTCTTTCGAATTATGTAAACATTTAGCTTGGAGGTCTGGAATTATGTAAACATTTAGCTTGGAGGTCTGGAATTATGTAAACATTTAGCTTGGAGGTCTGGAATTATGTAAACATTTAGCTTGGAGGTCTGGAATTATGTAAACATTTAGCTTGGCGGTCTGGAATTATGTAAACATTTAGCTTGGAGGTCTGGAATTATGTAAACATTTAGCTTGGCGGTCTGGAATTGATTATTATATATAACCCCTTATGTACCGGCGACCTCGTTTTAAGGGGGGTGACCTGTTTTTGTTTTGTCCTTTTTCTATCTTTCTCTGGCTTGTATCCATTTGGCCCCATTCATCCTACTGTTTTAAGATGTTTATCCCCATCCAGGTGTCAATTTCTTACTGGTGAGCGGTAGCGAGCCAGCATAATTTAAATTTTTGTTAGACAACAGGCTAAATTTATACATTTTTCGATAGAAAAATGTCTCCGGCGAAGCCGGATTTCTTCATATAATGCAGGCTCGCTATCGCTCGCCAGGAAGAAATCGACACCTAGATGGGGATAAACGTCTTAAAATAGTTGGCTGAATGGGGCCGAATGGATACAAGCCAGAGAAAAGGACAGAAATAACAAAAGCACCACCCCCTTAACTTGATTCTGGCTGCTATTGGACGATTGTATTCAACTGCAAAGGACTTCTAGAAAGTAATCGGCTTTGAACTATCTTCCATAATCCTTTTCACTACCCCAGATCCTTCTTAAACTGCACACAATCGTCTAAATAGAGCTAGCATCACATTAAAAAGACGTCGCCGGTACAGAAGGGGTTAAGGGAGCCCACCTCGTTTTTTTGTTTCTTTCTCTGCCTCTCTTTGACTTGTATCCATTCGGCCCCATTCAGCCTACTGTTTTAAGACGTTTACCCCCATCCAGGTGTCAATATTTTTCTGGCGAGCGGTAGCGATCGATGCATATATATATTTTTGTTTTGACAGCAAGCTAAATTTGTACATTTTTCGATAGAAAAATTTCTCCGGCGAAGCCGGATTTCTCCATACAATGCTAGCTCGCTATCGCTCGCCAGGAAGAAATCGTCACCTGGATGGGGATAAACGTCTTAAAACAGTTGGCTGAATGGGGCCGAATGGATACAAACCAGGGAGAAAAGGAGAGAAAGAAAAAAAGCCGGTGACCTCCCTCAAAAGAAGTCTGGAATGTCGTTCTGTTAGCCTTGGGGTACAAGAATATCTACTCGGTTAAGGAGAGGTATTCAGTTTTTCTGGACCCCTTTCTCCGTCATGTTTAGCCCCATTAGTTATGAGATGATAAGACGTTCGCACCATTAGTTTGACATTTATGAAACTTTTTGCCCTACTTTTTTGGGGGGGTCAATATTAAGACCTTTCGTGCGATTTAAGCCGGTATCACACGAGAGCTTTTATAGTCAACATTCGATCATCAAAATTTTTCTGGCTACATTTCTGGAATATTTTGAACTGGTATGGGCAACTTGACTGGTGATAGATGAATTTAGGCGACAAACGTTTTAAATGGTTAGCCTACCTCATAAGCTGTGATGAGCGATCGTGTGCTTTAGGTGTCGATTTTTTACTAGCGAGCGATAGCGAGCCTGTCATTTTGTAGGAACTACCAACAAATTTAAAGTTAATCTCGAAAAGGGGTCTTGGGGGTGTATTTTAAAGGTCTAGGAAGCAAACTAATATACCATATATATATATATATATATATATATAGGCCTAGTATATAATTATACAGTATATGGTATATTAGTTTGCTTTCTAGACTTTTAAAATACACCCCCAAGACCCCTTTTCGAGATTAACTTTACATTTGTTGGTAGTTCCTAACATTACAGGCCCGCTATCGCTCGCATGGACAAATATATATATATATATATATATATATATATATATATAATATATATATATATTATATAGGATGTCAGAAAGAGAAATTTTAGTGCGTAGTGTGCAAAGGCGAGCTTGTGTTAAGTGATGATCCTGTGGCTGTGAACTTTGGAAATGAGTCATTGGAGCTGGTGGACAAGTTTTCTTACCTAGGAGATACCATCTATGCCGGTGGTGGGGCCGAGGCTGTCACTGTCGCTAGAATTAGATGTGGCTGGGGTAAGTTCAGAGAACTGCTGCCAATTCTGACCATGAAAAGAATGCCTCTCCCCCTGAAGGGAAAGGTGTATGCCTCATGTGTTAGAAGTGCAATGACGTATGCCTCAGAAACATGGGCCGTTAAAGTAGAGGATGTCAACAGAATGGAACGTAATGAGATGAGAATAGTGAGATGGATGTGTGGGGCCAGGCTGCAGGATAGAATAACAAATGATGAGTATGATTAGCGAGGTGATGCGTATAAGTAGACTGGGATGGTATGGACATGTGGAGAGAATGGATGAACAAAATTGGGTGAAAAAATGCAGGTCTGTGATTGTGGAGGGAGCTGCACCAAGGGGTGGATCGAGGAAGACCTGGGATCGGACTATGCGTGCCGATCGCAAATCCAAAAACTTGACAAGTGAAGCAGCCCTGCTGCCCTTAACAGGGTTGCCTGGAATGCCGCCATTAGGACAAGAGACTGAAACTGTACGTATGTGTGGAGCACTCAGTCTTAAAATGTTATGCACATATATATATATATATATATATATATTATAGAAAATCATGAAATAAAAACTAAAACCAAAAATAACTCTCTTAATTTCCTGTCTCTGATAATATAATGTAAGGCATACTGTAGTGTTGGCAGCGGTAGGGGTTATTTGTACATTTGTAGGCTACATTATTCGATTAATAAATGTATGTCCAGGCCGATATCCGATTTCTTCTAAGTTACACGCTCGCTCATAAAATATCCCCAAACTAAATAATATAAACGTCTAATAATGTCCAAACTAATGGAGCGCAACAGGGGAAGTCCAATTAGATCTCCCTCGATAGAGTTAATACAGTGACGATTTAACTGATGTAAACTTTAACTGTAAACTACTATTGCTTACCTGGCCACGACGACTAACATGAAGACTATGAAGGTGAAGTGCCTCATGACTGGATATTATCACCACAGAACGGAGGAAAGCCGATTATATGACAAGGTGTGGAGGAGAAGAGCACACGTCTGATCCCTGCTATGTCTTGATAGCTACTGAGTAACTGAGGAAAACCGAGGATGACGAGGTGTGGAGGAGAAGAGCACACGTCTGAACCCTGCTGAGGAAAGCCGATGACCAGGCGGAATTTCGTAAGAGAAGGACACACGTCTTCACCCTCCTGTGTCTGGATTGCTACTGGATTCAGTGGATTGTTCATTTGCTTGTGTGAAGTTGTGTTGTCGGCTGTTCGGCTGCAACTTCACCTTCGATTATTACGTTTGAAGCAAAATTTTCCTGGTTTAGGTTTGCGGGCTATTTCCCCGAGTGGTGATTATAATACGTTGGCTTCGTCCTACTTTCTTTTGCTTTCAAATCCGTGTTGTTGTCTCTTTCCCTCACTTATTTCTTCGTTAGTTCTCTCTCTCTCTCTCTCTCTCTCTCTCTCTCTCTCTCTCTCTCTCATCTATATATATATATATATATATATATATATATATATACCGGTATATACAGTATATATATATATATATATATATATATATATATATATATATATATATATATATATATATATATATATATATATAGATAGAGAGAGAGAGAGAGAGAGATAAGGTCATAGACTACAGTAGATCTGGACTTGACTCGGCATACCCAACTCTGCGATGGGTTATCATCATCACAAGTATTACTATCATCAATCATACTATCACCATCATCACTTCTACTGCCATCCTCACTATAACTGCACCATCATCACTACTATTGTCATCATCACCATTATTATGATGATCATCACTACTACTATGACAAATACTATCACAATCACCAACATGTGTGTGTGCCCCTGCGGGGCACACACACACAAGCATACAGACACAGTGATTTCATCACTAAAACTACAACCATCATCACTACTATTATCACCATCATCACTACTATTACCATCATCCCCACTATTACTACCATCACTTCTAATGTGAACTAAACTAACTGAACCTAACTTAACCCGACAAATGCAGGGCGAGTTGTTTTCAGCCCCATATCGAAGGTGTTCCCCATCATTGATGGTGGGAGGGGGGGTGGGGGGGGGGGGGGTCTGGACGGGGGTAAAACCATATTTTGGATCTAAAATCATAACTATTGCACAAATTAAAAAAATATTTTTTGACTGACATTCGCATTCACCCAACAAATGTTTGTGAAATTTGGTGAAAATCCGTCCAAAGGTCTAGGAGCAGTTCCGGGACAGACGGAAGACGACATCGACAACATCGACATCGACAACGCCACATTATTTTCTGATGGTACCCACTATACGGGGGGGGGGGGGGGGGGGGAATACCAAACTCTGCTTTCGCAGAGTTGAAAAAAAAAAAATACATAGATGAGAAAAAAAATACGCCCATCCCCCCTTAACCCTTAAAAGATCCGATGACGCATTTCTTACCGGTTTGCTGACTATTGTGAGACGATTTTATTCAGATTAGGAAGGGCATATGGAAGTCAGAGGGTTAATTGAGATAGTCGTTACCCTTATAATTCCCACAGATCCTTTCTAAGCTGCTTAAGATCGTCTAATGATAGCCAGAATAAACGGCCAAAATGCGTCATAATCTTCAAAGGGTTAACCTTGAGGATTATGCTATCACTGTACGAGTTTATACAGCTTAAGAAGGACTTGTGGGGATTAAAAGGATAAAGACTATCTCACTTAAGGGGAGCTTTTTAGTTTGTTCCCTAGACCTCCACCAAGCTTAAAGTTACACCCCCTTGATCTCCTTGCAAGATAAATTTGTACATTTTTCGGTAGAAAAATGGCGGAAAAACTACAGGCTCGCTATCGCTCGCCAGGAAAAAATAACATCTAAATGGCACGAAAGGTCTTAAAATTGACAGAAATGGGGTAAAAGTTCCTAAAATCGCCAAACTAATGGGGCGAACGTCTTAAAATCTCAAACGCAATGGGGCTAAACATGAGGGAGAAAGGGGTTAAGAAAATAATCCGTCAAGTGGAAATCTTCCCTTAATCCTCTAGAGCCTTAAACACAAACCCTTCCTAATCTAAATCAAATCGCTTAACCCCTTCTGTACCGGCGACGTCTTATCGATTTTATTCCAGCTAGTATTTAGACGATTTTGTGCAGCTCAAGAAGGATCTGTGGTAGCAAAAAGGGTTAAGGGAGACACCTTGATTGCTGTGGTAGCAAAAAGGGTTAAGGGAGACACCTTGATTGCTGTGGTAGTAAAAAAGGGTTAAGGGAGACACCTTGATTGCTGTGGTAGCAAAAAGGGTTAAGGGAGACACCTTGATTGCTGTGGTAGCAAAAAGGGTTAAGGGAGACACCTTGATTGCTGTGGTAGCAAAAAGGGTTAAGGGAGACACCTTGATTGCTGTGGTAGCAAAAAGGGTTAAGGGAGACACCTTGATTGCTGTGGTAGCAAAAAGGGTTAAGGGAGACACCTTGATTGCTGTGGTAGCAAAAAGGGTTAAGGGAGACACCTTGATTGCTGTGGTAGCAAAAAGGGTTAAGGGAGACACCTTGATTGCTGTGGTAGCAAAAGGGTTAAGGGAGACACCTTGATTGCTGTGGTAGCAAAAAGGGTTAAGGGAGACACTTTGATTGCTGTGGTAGCAAAAAGGGTTAAGGGAGACACCTTGATTGCTGTGGTAGCAAAAAGGGTTAAGGGAGACACCTTGATTGCTGTGGTAGCAAAAAGGGTTAAGGGAGACACCTTGATTGCTGTGGTAGCAAAAAGGGTTAAGGGAGACACCTTGATTGCTGGCAGTAAAAAGGGTTAAGGGAGACACCTTGATTGCTGTGGTAGCAAAAAGGGTTAAGGGAGACACCTTGATTGCTGTGGTAGCAAAAAGGGTTAAGGGAGACACCTTGATTGCTGTGGTAGCAAAAAGTGTTAAGGGAGACACCTTGATTGCTGTGGTAGCAAAAAGGGTTAAGGGAGACACCTTGATTGCTGTGGTAGCAAAAAGGGTTAAGGGAGACACCTTGATTGCTGTGGTAGTAAAAAGGGTTAAGGGAGACACCTTGATTGCTGTGGTAGCAAAAAGGGTTAAGGGAGACACCTTGATTGCTGTGGTAGCAAAAAGGGTTAAGGGAGACACCTTGATTGCTGTGGTAGCAAAAAGGGTTAAGGGAGACACCTTGATTGCTGGCAGTAAAAAGGGTTAAGGGAGACACCTTGATTGTGGCAGTAAAAAGGGTTAAGGGAGACACCTTGATTGCTGTGGTAGTAAAAAGGGTTAAGGGAGACACCTTGATTGCTGGCAGTAAAAAGGGTTAAGGGAGACACCTTGATTGTGGCAGTAAAAAGGGTTAGGGAGACACCTTGATTGCTGTGGTAGTAAAAAGGGTTACGGGGACACCTTGATTGCTGGCAGTAAAAAGGGTTAAGGGAGACACCTTGATTGTGGCAGTAAAAAGGGTTAAGGGAGACACCTTGATTGCTGTGGTAGTAAAAAGGGTTAAGGGAGACACCTTGATTGCTGGCAGTAAAAAGGGTTAAGGGAGACACCTTGATTGTGGCAGTAAAAAGGGTTAAGGGAGACACCTTGATTGCTGTGGTAGTAAAAAGGGTTAAGGGAGACACCTTGATTGCTGGCAGTAAAAAGGGTTAAGGGAGACACCTTGATTGTGGCAGTAAAAAGGGTTAAGGGAGACACCTTGATTGTGGCAGTAAGAAGGGTTAAGGGAGACACCTTGATTGCTGGATACCCTTTTTAAACTGTACACAAATCGTCTAATAGTAGCCAGAATAAAGTTAAGGGGGGTCACCGGCTGTTTTTTCTCTTTCTCGCCTTTTCTCTCTTTCTCTGGCTTGTATCCATTCGGCCCCATTCAGCCAACTGTTTTAAGACGTTTATCCCCATCCAGGTGTCGATTTCTTGCTGGCGAGCGATAGCGAGCCAGCATTGTATGGAGAAATCCGGCTTCGCCGGAGAAATTTTTCTATCGAAAAATGTAAAAATTTAGCTTGCTGTCAAAACAAAAATACATTTATGCTGGCTCGCTACCGCTCACCAGGAAAATATTGACACCTGGATGAGGGTAACAGTCTTAAAAAAGTAGGCTGAATGGAGCCGAATGGACACAAGCCAAAGAGAGAGGGAGAGAAAGAGAAAACAAACAAGGTGGGGTCCCTTAACCCTTTTGTTTTGGCTGTTATTAGATCTCTTACTTGCTCTTGCTCTTTTATATACAGTACCTCACAAATACACGTGAGCTATTAAATGTGTATATACTCCCAGCCAGACTCGAACCTACGACATTCTGAACGAGTGTCCAAGTTTTTAATCCATTACACCACGGCGTGATAAAGGAATCTTAACTTTTTCCTATTTAGAATGTCGTAGGTTCGAGTCCGACTGGGAGTATATAAACATTTATTAGCTCACGTGTATTTGTGATATATACTTGATATTAATGACTCGTGTTTTTAACATAATTCATCAATTACAAACCCCAATGTACTTGAATAAACTAATGAAAGCATATGGTCCTGCCGGGATTCGAACTCGGGACACCACCCCAGAACATAAACATCCTGCAATATGGGTCCTGCGACTTGTGTATAAATTGAAATACATTCTCCAAGTAGGATTTCCCTTCTGAGTATAAATAGAAAAAGGTTAAGATTAATTTATCACGCCGTGGTGTAGCGAATTAATAGCTTGGACACTCGTTCTGAATGTCGGAGGTTCGAGTCCGGCTGGGACTATGTATGTATATATATATATATATATATATATATATATATATATATATATTGTATATATATATATATATATATATAGATATATATATATAGATATATATATATATATATATATATATATATATATATGTATATACTGTATATATAGATATATAATATATATATATATATATATATATATATATATATATATATATATATTATTTTTTTTTTTTTATATAATACTGTAACTCCAGTGATGTAAAATAAGTTTGGACAATATTACTGTGTTAATAATTATGTTAACACATCACTCCACATTCCACAGGCACGCTCAGGGGCCTTAATTGGGGTGAGGGAACTTGTCACTAACCTTATTCACTTTTTGGGCAATTTTTGCATGTATTCATTATTTTTCTAGTTTCCTCCCTTAGTTTCCTCCCTAGACCTCCATCAAATTAAAAACAAAAAAAACATCCATTAGATCCCCTTTCTAGATTAATTTGTAATTTCCCCGGCCGAAGGCCGGTTCTTCCAACATTACAGGCTCACTATATCGTTTGTCAGTGAAAAAATCGACACCTAAATAGCACGAAAGGTCTAAATATTGACGAAGAAATTGGGCGAAAGGTCTTAAAATCAACTAATTAATGGGGCAAACATCTTAACATCTGAAAACTAATGAGGCTAAACATGAGGGAGAAAGTGGTTCAGAAAACCGGCCCATCCCCCTTGTGAATTACGTTAGCACACACTTCAATTAATTTCAATGGAGGTGTTTGGTGTTGTGGTGAAATTAATACAAATGTAAATAGGGTGTGCTGGGGGTAGGGAAGTGTCATAAATTATTACTCAGGCCCAATCCCCACTTTTCCTATTATTGATTGTTTTCTTTTTCCCTCTTTTCCTTTTTTTTTTCTTTTTTGGGGCTGGCCGACTCAAGACAGAGCCAGAATAGGGACAACACAACAGAAAAACACGAACACACAACACAAAATACAAATTCACACACATCTAGGTCATCCAGGAGAAGAACCAGAGACCAGGGTTACCAAGGTCCCTGCAGCACCTCCCCGCCCCCCGACCACCCGAGAGGTTCCGATCTCGGCAGGCAGACATGCAGCAGAGTGAAACCACAAGCCCGCCAACCAAATAATAGCAAATAATAGCAAAGCAAATTGGAACTCCCACCCCGAACCCGTACTGATAGTGTTAACCCCTTTTGTACCGGAGACGTCTTTTATATTGTATTCTAGCTATAGTTAGTCTATTTTTGCAGTTTAAGAAGGATCTGTGTTAGTAAAAGGATTTGACCACTTGCGAGTTTTGGTGTATAAGAAAGTTGGAGCTGTGGTCATCAATATTTAGCAGAATTATAAGCTATGGACGTTGATTGAGAGACTCAGACCAAGAGTGAGAGCAGTGGAAATGAATTACTTAAGAAGTGCGTGCGGAGTTACATGGAGGTATAGACAGACAAATGAGGAAGTAAGAAGGTGTGGTGTGGAGGTAGATGTGCTGGAAAGTGTGAAAAGGAACAACTTGAGATGGTTCGGCCATATGGAACGTATGGAAAGCGAGAGAATGACTAAGAGGGTGTACGAGAGCGAGGTGGAGGGACAGAGGGAGAGGTAGACCGAAAGAGAGGTGGAAGGATGGAGTGAGGAAGTACATGAACGAAGGCGGTGCTGGTTGGGGGGAGGAGCATCGACTGACTGGGGACAGAGGTGCATGGGGGCGGTTCGTTCGCGGCCACCCCTTCGGGGATCACGGCGTCAGGCAATAGATAGATAGATAAGCTAAAATACGGTCATAATACATATATAAATACATAAAACCAAATTGCTCATGCTTTTTATTCATCAGAAAGCCAGATTATTATTACATTTCTCTTTAAATTAATATCGATGTTCACGGCTCCAACTTCCTTATAGCCTGAAACTCGCAACTGGTCAATTTAGCTACTTTCATGCTAGATCTATAGGTATTTAGTTTAATCGTTCAGAGAATAGATGAATAGCCATGGTGAATACTGAATACTGATAACAGTAGCCTATGTTACGAAAACCTGTTATTAGGTAAAATAAATAAGTTAGCCATTTAATATAGGTTTTTCTATAATGTTATAGTTCTTAAGAAAACTAGATTAGAACAATAACTATTATATAATTGTTAATACCTTGATAATTTTACATATTTAATTTGCGTTTTTTTAGCATACTTTGACAATATATATGCAAGAATATTCTAAAATAGATAGAGCATCAATTTATAATGAAAATTTGTCTTTAGATGACCGACTTGAGAGAAAATAATGATCTGTCGCAATGTCTATGTTTTAGAGCAGCTTATATTACAACCTCCTCCTACTCCAGATCATTGTTACTCTTAGTTTCACAAAGACGAGACGTGAATTACGCTTCTAGTCATATTGCCTTCAGGCGCCGAAGTTAAAAAGCACTGTTCATTGAATAAGATAATTAATTGTTCCGTAAACAATTACTTGAACTATACACCCGTCAAATTATATATAAATATCTTCACTCAGTCAAAAGTATAGATCTGTTGGATATGTCTTGCAAATAAGCATTATCCCTCCAAGTGTACTTATCCATAGTGTTAACTATTCTCCGCCGACTTCCTCATATGTGGGGAAGTTGCCAAAAACACTCAAAATAAAATGTCAATGTAAACCACAAAAATGGAATACATTTAACATATTTAAAACAGATACGCTATTAAATTTGAATGAATCAAAATGGGTGTTAAGCAACTACCAACTCGTGTATTGTTTTGACCAAGGGATAAAAGTAACACAGCTTTCAAACAGTTTCACCAAAATTAAAATTAAATTAAAAAGGGGCCGACAAACATTGAACACGTTTATAATTGACATAAAAACCGATCAGGACCAGGTGACCCCCTGCGTGGGCCAGGTGACCCCCTGCCTGGGCCAGGTGACCCCCTGCCAGGACCAGGTGACCCCCTGCCAGGAACAGGTGACCCCTTGCCAAGGCCAGGTGACCCCCTGCCAGGACCAGGTGACCCCCGGCCAGGAACAGGTGATCCCCGGCCAAGACCAGGTGACCCCCTGCCAGGACCAGGTGACCCCATGCCAGGAACAGGTGGCCCCCTGCCTGGGCCAGTTGTACCCCTGCCAGGACCAGGTGACCCCCTGCGAGGAACAGGTGACCCCCTGCCAGGACCAGGTGACCCCCTGCCAGGACCAGGTGACCCCCTACCAGGACCAGGTGACCCCCTGCCAGGAACATGTGACCCCCTGCCAGGACCAGGTGACCCCCTGCCAGGAACAGGTGACCCCCTGTCAGGAACAGGTGACCCCCTGACAGGAACAGATGAACACTTCCCGAGATCGGGTAACCCCATGCCAGGACCAGGTGACCCCCTGCCAGGACCAGGTGAACCCCTGCCAGGACCAGGTGACCCCCTGCCAGGACCAGGTGACCCCCTGCGAGGAACGGGTGTACCCAATGCCAGGACCAGGTGAACCCCCCTGCCAAGACCATTTGAAGCCCTGGCCAGGATTGGGTGAGGACCCTGCGAGGACCGGGTACCCTCTGCCAGGACCGGGTGCCCCCTTGCGAGGAACGGGTGACCCCCTGCCAGGACCAAGTTGAGCCCCTGCCATGACTGGGAGAGCCCCTCTGAAGGACCGGGTAACCCCCTGCCAGGCCCATGTGAGCCACTGTGAAGTTGCGGTTACAACTATAACATATTTGGCCCCCCCCTCACAAGGCTTCAGCAAAGTCATAAAGCAAGTAATTCTGAAAGTTGTCCAATTGTTACGAAAGTCATTTATAGACAAATATTTAAAATTATAAATCCCGACAACACCGGAGATGCCGCCGGGCCTTATCCAAGTCGCAAAAAATCCAACCAGAGAAATAAGAGGAGGGAGAGGCTCATAAAGGAAGCCGAAAGGTGGTGTAGAGATAAGGGTGTGGAGTCCTTGGACAAGGATCTGGCAGCGGCCGACACAGAGCGAGTGGAGGTGGGGTCCTGATGGTCAAAAACTGTAATCAAGTTAATGGATGCCAAAACCCTGGGCCGGCCAGTACCCCCCCTTACATGTCTTGTGAGTACACATAGAGTCAACAGGGGATCTATGACCAATACAGGCAAATATTCCCTGACCTCTCCCTAATGCGCGAGGGTGCTCACAAAATCGAAAAAAAAATCGGCGGCGAACTGAAATTCGGACACATAAGGCACTGCGCGATGCGAGAGGCTTTGGTGTAAAAATAATCATTTATTCCTTATATTTTGATTATTGAAAGGATTTTGATTTAATTTGGGGGGGGGGGGATACATTTATATTTAACGAATTTTGAAAGGTTTGTCTTTTAACTCTCAACGTTATTATTTCCTTATATGTGTGTAGTATTTGGTAACAATATAATACAACTTCTTTCTAATGTATATTTAGACACAAAATGACTTTGTTGGTATTCTTAACCCCTTCTGTACCGGTGATGTACTTAAACATTTAATTCCAACTATATTTAAACGTGTTTGTGCAGTTTACGAAGGACCTGTGGTAGTAAATAAGGTTAAGTGAGATAGTTCCAAGCCTGTTAACCTGCTTACAAGCCCTTTTTAAAATTGAATAAAATCGGCTAGTAGTTAGCCAGAATAAAGCTAAAAGCGACGTCATCGGTACAGAAGGGGTTACTCCGTACAGTACCGGTGCCGTCATTTTCATTATTTGTTCTGGAAACTATTAGACGATTTTATTCAGTTTAAGGAAGGGCGTATATCCATTAAAAGGGGCTACATACTATCTCAATGCAGCCTTTCAGCTACCATATATATCCTTCCAAAGCTTCATAAAATCGTCTAAATTGAGCTGCCATCAAATAACTATAAGACGTCGTCGGTACAGAAGGGGTTAAGGGGGGTTACCGGCTTGTTTTTTTTTTTTTTTATCTTTTCTCTCCTTTTTCTCTCTTTCCCTGGCTTGTATCCATTCGACACCCCATTCAGCCAACCGTTTTTAAGAGGTTTTTCCCCATCCAGGTGTCCGATTTCTTTCCTGGCGCGCGATAGCGAGACAGCATTGTATGGAGAAATCCGGCTTTCCGCCGGGGACATTTTTCTATCGGGGAAAAAATTTACAAATTTAGCTTGCTGTCAAAACAAAAATATATATGTGCTGGGTCGCTACCGCTCGCCAGGAAAATATTAACACCTCGATGGGGGGAAACGTCTTAAAACAGAAGGCTGGATGGGGGCGCATGGATATCCACCAAAGAGAGAGAGTGAGAGGTGTAATAGGTGTAATAGGGGTGGCATTATTGGGTAAGGTGGAATGCTTCTATTCTGAGTAATATCTATTAACCGCTTGAAGCTCTGACGCGTTTTAGAAGTTTATTTTGGCTATCATTTGACGATTTTATTATTGCAGCTTAGGAAGGTATCTGTGGGTATGAAAAGGGTAAATACTCTCTCAATCAACCCTCGGAGGACTTCCCATATACCCTTCCTAATTTGAATAAAATCTTTCTAATAGTAGCCAGAAAAAAGAAAAAAAAAACAGAACAGAAACGCGTATTGGAGCTTGAAAGGGTTTTTTAAAATGTAACAAACACTTGGCAAACTAAACACACCAAAACTGGGACAAAGACAATATAAAGTCAAATTAACCGATCAACATTCGCTATGTGGAAACCCACGCTTACTATAATGAAAAACACGCAGAACAAAAATAATAACATAAAAACAAAAAATAAAACCTCTTTGTTAGGCGATGCACTAAGATACATGTTAGAGAAACCAATCCTTTATACATATACCAATATACCGGAGTGAAACTATTATATAATACATAATTATACATGGTACGGTATCCCACAACAAAATTGTAATGCATGGATTTACTATCAATACACTAACTAGCATTTACCCCGTTTTTGTCTGTTAACCCGCACAGTACCAATGACGTCCTTTATATCGTATTCCTGGCAACTATTAGACAATTGTAACCAGCTTAGGAAGGACCTCTAGCCATAAAAAGGGCTTCGAACTATCTCCAACAACCCTTTCCACCACCACAGCTCCTTCCCAAGCTGCATAGAGTTAGAATACCCTATAGCTCACGTCCGCTGGGTACTCAAAGGGTTAATACTTTAAATATGAGCGTAAACAATGTAATATGTTCTTGGCTAAAAGACAAGCAGAGGAGTACAAGTTAAGGGGAGGCGGACCGTTTTTCTGGACCCCCTTCTGCCTCATGGTTAGCCCCACTAGTTTTGAGATTTGAAGATGTGCGGCCCATTAGTTTGGCGATTTTAATACCTTTCGCCCCATTTCGTTATCAATTTTAAGACCTTTTCTAATCATTTAGGTGTCGATTTTTCCTGACGAGCGATAGCGAGCCTGCAATTAAAGAGGAATCGGTCTTTGGTCGGGGGAACATTTTTGTACCGGAAAAATGTACAAATTTATCTGGAAGGGGGGTCTAAGGGGTGTTTTTCTAAGCTTGAATGGAGGTCTATTGAGCAAACTAAAAACTATATATGAATACAATGCATTGATAGACCAAACAAACGGTCCATCTCCCCTTAATACTTAAATATGAGCGTAAACAACGTATATGTCCATGGCTAAAAGACAAGCGGAGGATGACAAGTTTAAGAGGAGACACACCGTTTTTTGTTTTGGTTTTTTTGGGCTATTAATTCATGTTCCTTAGTTTTCCCTCGCTAGACCCCCACCAAGCTTAGAAAAACACCCCCTATACCCCCTTCAAGATAAATTTGTACATTTTTCGGTACCGGCCGTAAGGCCGGTTCCCCTTAACATTTCAGGCTCGCATAAACCGCTCGCCAGGAAATAATCGACATCTAAATGGTAGGGGGGGGGGGGGAGGGGGGGGGGGGGGGGGGGGGGGGGGGGACGAAATTTCTTAAAATTCACAACGAAATGGGGCTAACTGTGTAAAAATCGGGGGGCCAAACTAATGGTCCCGAACGTCTTATAATCTAAAATAAATGGGGCTAAACATGAGGGAGAAGGAGGTCCAGAACAAAGGTCTGCTTCCCCTTACCCTACACAATGATTATTAGGAGAGTACAGACCCCGCCCCTCTCCGCTCTCTCTCTCTCTCTCTCTCTCTCTCTCTCTCTCTCTCTCTCTCCGTCTCTCTCTCTCTCTCCAACAACTACAAATGCCTGATTACTCTGGTTAGACTACACACATGCCTTGCCCACTATACAAACAACCTTACAAAGCCGGAATAAGCCACCCTGGTGAGGCAAATATTAAATGAAGTTGTCATCGCCGTCCCCACGTCAACCAATGAAAGGTGATAATGAGAATGGCATACTTAAGCCGGTAAATCACACGAGAGCTTTTTATAGTCCCAACATTCGATGATCAACATTTTTTTCGGGCAAAAATTTTCTGGAATATTTTTGCACCTGTATCGGAAACTAGACTGATGGTCAGAGGAATTTTAGACAACGGAAATATTTCAAATGTTGAACCTCATCAAGCTGCCAGACCAGTGTTGATGATAAATGTTGATTGCAAAAACGCTCGTGTTGATACTGGCCTTTACGAGAACCCCTTTATCTTAACCCTTTTCAATAACGACGTGTTTTTTTGTTAATGTATCTTGCTAACACTTAGATGGATTTTATAGCTTAGGAAGGACCTCTAGCAATCAAAAGCGTAAAACTCGATCTCAATTAACCTTTTTTGCCCTCCCCACAGAGCCTTCAAAAACACCTCATGTTGTGCGATTAGTTTTTGCTTGGGAACCAGATTGGACTTGCTCATATGATCCACCCTATTGTGGTGGATTGTGTTATTTTTTTAAAATCATTTTTTTTATTATTTTTTTAGGTAAGCGGTTGTTTCCAACAAGCTATTTTTGAATCAGTTAGTTTTGCCATTTAAATTGTCCTTTGTCCCCAGTTTTTTGGTTTTTTTTTAGTTTTGCAAGTTTTACATTTAAAATAAGTGCCTGGCCTCTTAAATGCAAAGAATGCTTCAATGCTATACTGAAAGAGTTAATAAAGAAATACAAAAAGACCTAAACAACGGCCAGAAAATTCGCCTCTCTTTTTGTGTGGGATGTAAGCCGACAACGAAAGGCGGTTGGGTTAGACACAACAACACACCCACACAGCCCCCTCTATGTCGCCCTCCAGACCAACCTTTTTTCCCGCCAGCCAAAACCCCCGCTCCATCTTCCCTGCCTTTTACGGGGTAAGCATAACGAGGTTGAGTTGCTGTACAAAACCCACAAACCAGCACGCGCGAGAGAGAGGGGGCTTTTTTTGAGTACCATAGAGACCTGACAACTATTCACCTAGACGCCATTTTGGATTACTCGAAAACGTAGATTCCATAATGGCACCATCCCGTGGGTAAACGCAAAAAAACAAGACATAACCATTGCAATGTGTATAGGATGTGTGTGTGTG
>CM064503.1:15028843-15170777 GCA_032716605.1 Paralithodes platypus
ACATTTTTTGCTCAACATGGTCTGGCAGCTTATGCGAACTCAACATTTTAACTATTGCGGTTACGTAAATTCATCTACCACCAGTCTAGTTTCCAATACCAGTTCAAATTATTCCAGAAATGTTGCCAGAATTTTTTTGATTATCGAATGTTGACTATAAAAGCTCTCCTGTGATACTGGCTTTGGTCACGTATGCTTCGTGAGACTACAGTAGAGGTTCGGTAAAGGTTTGAATATCATGCCGCTTCATCTTGTCTAGAATATGGCTATTAGACAAGTGCTTCCTAGCTAAAATCCTAAACCTGACCTTTGATTCCTGCCTATAAGTGACTTAAGGGGGGTCACTGGATTTTTTGTTTATCTTTCTCTCCTTTTCTCTCTTTCCCTGGCTTGTGTCCATTCGGCCAACTGTTTTAACGCCCCCCCCCCCAAGACATATTCCTTACGAAGTTTAGTGGTTTGCCCGAACGCGCCCGGTACTTCCCCCACCACAACAGTCTTTCTCACACTGAG
Source organism: Paralithodes platypus (assembly GCA_032716605.1). Taxonomy (NCBI): domain Eukaryota; kingdom Metazoa; phylum Arthropoda; class Malacostraca; order Decapoda; family Lithodidae; genus Paralithodes; species Paralithodes platypus. Next base: position 15,029,357 of record CM064503.1, read on the forward strand.
GGACCCGTTATGAAGTTCGGAAGGAATTTGGGGTTGCCATCAACCGACAGATTATGATCTAACTTACCTAACTTACTGAGCTCAATATGACGCAAATCGCGTCATAAATTTATTATTGAGCTATTTCACTAAGTTCATATGACGCGATCGCGTCATATGATACTTTTGGCCGAAACCGCCATATGACGCAATCGCGTCATATACGACGGAGGGAGTTAAGACGTTTATCCCCATCCAGGTGTCGATTTCTTTCAGGCGAGCGATAGCGAGCCAGCATTGTTTGGAGAAATCCGGCTTTGCCGGAGAAATTTTTCTATCGAAAAATGTACACATTTAGCTTGCTGTCAAAACAAAAAATATATATGCTGGCTTGCTACCGCTCGCCAGGAAAATATTGACACCTAGATGAGGGTAAACGTCTTAAAACAGTAAGCTGAATGGGGCCGAATGGATACAAGCCAGAGAAAGAGAGAAAAGGAAAGAAAAAAAGCAGGTGACCCCCCTTAAAACCAATCAGAACTCTTTCAGATAGATTGACTAATCATTTGTCAAAGGGGCGTAACTAACTTTTGTTGTTGTTGTTGTTGTTGTTGTTGTTGTTGTTCCCCAGGCTGCCTGGCCGAACAGCTACTAAATAATGTAACTCTGACATACTTACAAGTGTATAATTGTATTTTAATATTATATGTCAATCTATAATACATTAAGAGTAATAGTCCCATACAAGATATGTAAATGTATTGCGTACAAATAAAAATCTCTCTCCTTGACCAAAATTCGAACTGAGAACATCAGGGATGAAGTCTCTGCCACGATATCCACTACACCAAGAGTACTCAATATATATAGATATATATATATGTATATATATATATATATATATATATATATATATATATATATATATATATATATATATATCTATATATATATATATATATATATATATATATATATATATCTATATATACCTATATAATATATATAATATAATTAACACTACTAATACTATACCGACCTTTCCACATTTATCACAGCAGTCACAGAAGTCTTTCACCTCCCCATAAGGACAGTAACCAGGGTCAGAACAGGTGTAGGAACCACAAGGCTTACACCGATAGCCCACCACGCTGTTGGGAACGAAGGGTAATGGGAGCCCACCTCGCTTTTTTTCTCTTTCTCTTCCTCTCTCTTTGGCTTGTATCCATTCGGCCCCATTCACCCTACTACGTTTACCCCCATCCAGCTGTCAATATTTTCCTGGCGAGCGGTAGCGAGCCAGCATATATATATATATATATATATATTTGTTTTGACAGCAAGCTAAATTTGTAAATTTTTCGATAGAAAAATTTCTCCGGCGAAGCCGGATTTCTTCATACAATGGTGGCTCGCTATTGTTCGCCAGGAAGAAATCGACACCTGGATGGGGATAAACGTCTTAAAACAGTTGGCTGAATGGGGCCGAATGGATACCAGCCAGGGAAAGAGAAAAGGAGAGAAAGATACAAAAAGCCGGTGACCCCCCTTAATGAAAAATTGTCTTGTTTTGCTATTATCTAACAATGTATTTTAGTTTGTCCTCTAGGCTAATAAAGACGCCTTCCCAGACTCCCTTCAAACAAAACAAATACAATATTTATATAATACAAATAAAAGGATAAATCAATCAATCAAATAAACACCCAAACCCCTTTTAGGCTAAATTCGTCACTGCATGGAATTCACTGCATAAAATTCAGACAAATTGGATTTTCGGTCACGTATGGGATATAATGTTCTAAATGTGTACTATAGCTCTGTCATAGTGTATTAGTCACCGCAATATATGCCCTTACCGCTGCAGATTAAATTATTTTTCCTTAGACTTTGTGGGTTAAATAAGGGTGGAAGGAAAAATTGCAGCCATCTTGGATAAGCTGAGAACTAATATTTTTCACTTTTTTACCGTATTTTTAGTATTTTGTCATATTCTATATCAATGCTAACCCAGCGGGGGTCTGGGGGCGGCAGGCCCCAGGTTAGGTTAGGATAATGATAAAATATAGTTTTAGGGGGCATGTTTTAATATTGCAAAATAATGGGTAAAAAAAAAATTGCAGAAGGAAAAACACCTTAAAACACATTAATCAATGAAGGAAGTGATGAGAAAAAGGATTATAATACAAAAAACACATACTGACCGAAAATCCAATTTGACCTAAAATTCTTTACTACATTGAATTCATCACTGCATAAAATTGATCACTAAATCAAATTGACCACATTAAATTCATCACTATATTAAATTCATCACTACATCAAATTAATCACTACATCAAATACATCACTACATTATATTTACTACATTAAATTCATCACTATATTAAATTAATCACTACATCAAATACATCACTACATTATATTTACTACATTAAATTCATCACTACATTAAGTTCATCACTGCCTTATATTCACTACATTAAATAAATTAAATTCATCACTACTTTATATAAGTCACTACATTAAATTCACCACAGCATAAAATTCATTACTACAATTGTCTTCGGCCGGGACAATTTTCTTTCGAATTATGTAAACATTTAGCTTGGAGGTCTGGAATTATGTAAACATTTAGCTTGGAGGTCTGGAATTATGTAAACATTTAGCTTGGAGGTCTGGAATTATGTAAACATTTAGCTTGGAGGTCTGGAATTATGTAAACATTTAGCTTGGAGGTCTGGAATTATGTAAACATTTAGCTTGGAGGTCTGGAATTATGTAAACATTTAGCTTGGAGGTCTGGAATTATGTAAACATTTAGCTTGGGGGTCTGGAATTATGTAAACATTTAGCTTGGGGGGCTGGAATTATGTAAACATTTAGCTTGGAGGTCTGGAATTATGTAAACATTTAGCTTGGAGGTCTGGAATTATGTAAACATTTAGCTTGGAGGTCTGGAATTATGTAAACATTTAGCTTGGAGGTCTGGAATTATGTAAACATTTAGCTTGGAGGTCTGGAATTATGTAAACATTTAGCTTGGAGGTCTGGAATTATGTAAACATTTAGCTTGGAGGTCTGGAATTATGTAAACATTTAGCTTGGAGGTCTGGAATTATGTAAACATTTAGCTTGGAGGTCTGGAATTATGTAAACATTTAGCTTGGAGGTCTGGAATTATGTAAACATTTAGCTTGGAGGTCTGGAATTATGTAAACATTTAGCTTGGCGGTCTGGAATTATGTAAACATTTAGCTTGGAGGTCTGGAATTATGTAAACATTTAGCTTGGCGGTCTGGAATTGATTATTATATATAACCCCTTATGTACCGGCGACCTCGTTTTAAGGGGGGTGACCTGTTTTTGTTTTGTCCTTTTTCTATCTTTCTCTGGCTTGTATCCATTTGGCCCCATTCATCCTACTGTTTTAAGATGTTTATCCCCATCCAGGTGTCAATTTCTTACTGGTGAGCGGTAGCGAGCCAGCATAATTTAAATTTTTGTTAGACAGCAGGCTAAATTTATACATTTTTCGATAGAAAAATGTCTCCGGCGAAGCCGGATTTCTTCATATAATGCAGGCTCGCTATCGCTCGCCAGGAAGAAATCGACACCTAGATGGGGATAAACGTCTTAAAATAGTTGGCTGAATGGGGCCGAATGGATACAAGCCAGAGAAAAGGACAGAAATAACAAAAAGCAGGTCACCCCCCTTAACTTGATTCTGGCTGCTATTGGACGATTGTATTCAACTGCAAAGGACTTCTAGAAAGTAATCGGCTTTGAACTATCTTCCATAATCCTTTTCACTACCCCAGATCCTTCTTAAACTGCACACAATCGTCTAAATATAGCTAGCATATTAAAAAGACGTCGCCGGTACAGAAGAGGTTAAGGGAGCCCACCTCGTTTTTTTGTTTCTTTCTCTGCCTCTCTTTGACTTGTATCCATTCGGCCCCATTCAGCCTACTGTTTTAAGACGTTTACCCCCATCCAGGTGTCAATATTTTTCTGGCGAGCGGTAGCGATCGATGCATATATATATTTTTGTTTTGACAGCAAGCTAAATTTGTACATTTTTCGATAGAAAAATTTCTCCGGCGAAGCCGGATTTCTCCATACAATGCTAGCTCGCTATCGCTCGCCAGGAAGAAATCGTCACCTGGATGGGGATAAACGTCTTAAAACAGTTGGCTGAATGGGGCCGAATGGATACAAACCAGGGAAAGAGAGAAAAGGAGAGAACAAAAAAAGCCAGTGACCTCCCTCAAAAGAAGTCTGGAATGTCGTTCTTGTTAGCCTTGGGGTACAAGAATATCTACTCGGTTAAGGAGAGGTATTCAGTTTTTCTGGACCCCTTTCTCCGTCATGTTTAGCCCCATTAGTTATGAGATGATAAGACGTTCGCACCATTAGTTTGACATTTATGAAACTTTTTGCCCTACTTTTTTGGGGGGGTCAATATTAAGACCTTTCGTGCGATTTAAGCCGGTATCACACGAGAGCTTTTATAGTCAACATTCGATCATCAACATTTTTCTGGCTACATTTCTGGAATATTTTGAACTGGTATGGGCAACTTGACTGGTGATAGATGAATTTAGGCGACAAACGTTTTAAATGGTTAGCCTACCTCATAAGCTGTGATGAGCGATCGTGTGCTTTAGGTGTCGATTTTTTACTAGCGAGCGATAGCGAGCCTGTCATTTTGTAGGAACTACCAACAAATTTAAAGTTAATCTCGAAAAGGGGTCTTGGGGGTGTATTTTAAAGGTCTAGGAAGCAAACTAATATACCATATATATATATATATACTGTAGGCCTAGTATATAATTATACAGTATATGGTATATTAGTTTGCTTTCTAGACTTTTAAAATACACCCCCAAGACCCCTTTTCGAGATTAACTTTACATTTGTTGGTAGTTCCTAACATTACAGGCTCGCTATCGCTCGCTAGGACATATATATATATATATATATATATATATATATATATATATATATATATATATTATATAGGATGTCAGAAACAGAGAAATTTTAGTGCGTAGTGTGCAAAGGCGAGCTTGTGTTAAGTGATGATCCTGTGGCTGTGAACTTTGGAAATGAGTCATTGGAGCTGGTGGACAAGTTTTCTTACCTAGGAGATACCATCTATGCCGGTGGTGGGGCCGAGGCTGTCACTGTCGCTAGAATTAGATGTGGCTGGGGTAAGTTCAGAGAACTGCTGCCAATTCTGACCATGAAAAGAATGCCTCTCCCCCTGAAGGGAAAGGTGTATGCCTCATGTGTTAGAAGTGCAATGACGTATGCCTCAGAAACATGGGCCGTTAAAGTAGAGGATGTCAACAGAATGGAACGTAATGAGATGAGAATAGTGAGATGGATGTGTGGGGCCAGGCTGCAGGATAGAATAACAAATGATGAGTATTAGCGAGGTGATGCGTATAAGTAGACTGGGATGGTATGGACATGTGGAGAGAATGGATGAACAAAATTGGGTGAAAAAATGCAGGTCTGTGATTGTGGAGGGAGCTGCACCAAGGGGTGGATCGAGGAAGACCTGGGATCGGACTATGCGTGCCGATCGCAAATCCAAAAACTTGACAAGTGAAGCAGCCCTGCTGCCCTTAACAGGGTTGCCTGGAATGCCGCCATTAGGACAAGAGACTGAAACTGTACGTATGTGTGGAGCACTCAGTCTTAAAATGTTATGCACATATATATATATATATATATATATATATATATATTATAGAAAATCATGAAATAAAAACTAAAACCAAAAATAACTCTCTTAATTTCCTGTCTCTGATAATATAATGTAAGGCATACTGTAGTGTTGGCAGCGGTAGGGGTTATTTGTACATTTGTAGGCTACATTATTCGATTAATAAATGTATGTCCAGGCCGATATCCGATTTCTTCTAAGTTACACGCTCGCTCATAAAATATCCCCAAACTAAATAATATAAACGTCTAATAATGTCCAAACTAATGGAGCGCAACAGGGGAAGTCCAATTAGATCTCCCTCGATAGAGTTAATACAGTGACGATTTAACTGATGTAAACTTTAACTGTAAACTACTATTGCTTACCTGGCCACGACGACTAACATGAAGACTAATGAAGGTGAAGTGCCTCATGACTGGATATTATCACCACAGAACGGAGGAAAGCCGATTATATGACAAGGTGTGGAGGAGAAGAGCACACGTCTGATCCCTGCTATGTCTTGATAGCTACTGAGTAACTGAGGAAAACCGAGGATGACGAGGTGTGGAGGAGAAGAGCACACGTCTGAACCCTGCTGAGGAAAGCCGATGACCAGGCGGAATTTCGTAAGAGAAGGACACACGTCTTCACCCTCCTGTGTCTGGATTGCTACTGGATTCAGTGGATTGTTCATTTGCTTGTGTGAAGTTGTGTTGTCGGCTGTTCGGCTGCAACTTCACCTTCGATTATTACGTTTGAAGCAAAATTTTCCTGGTTTAGGTTTGCGGGCTATTTCCCCGAGTGGTGATTATAATACGTTGGCTTCGTCCTACTTTCTTTTGCTTTCAAATCCGTGTTGTTGTCTCTTTCCCTCACTTATTTCTTCGTTAGTTCTCTCTCTCTCTCTCTCTCTCTCTATATATATATATATATTTATATATATATATATATACCGGTATATATATATATATATATATATATATATATATATATATATATATATATATATATATATATATAGAGAGAGAGAGAGAGAGAGAGAGAGATAAGGTATAATAGATAAGGTCATAGACTACAGTAGATCTGGACTTGACTCGGCATACCCAACTCTGCGATGGGTTATCATCATCACAAGTATTACTATCATCAATCATACTATCACCATCATCACTTCTACTGCCATCCTCACTATAACTGCACCATCATCACTACTATTGTCATCATCACCATTATTATGATGATCATCACTACTACTATGACAAATACTATCACAATCACCAACATGTGTGTGTGCCCCTGCGGGGCACACACACACAAGCATACAGACACAGTGATTTCATCACTAAAACTACAACCATCATCACTACTATTATCACCATCATCACTACTATTACCATCATCCCCACTATTACTACCATCACTTCTAATGTGAACTAAACTAACTGAACCTAACTTAACCCGACAAATGCAGGGCGAGTTGTTTTCAGCCCCATATCGAAGGTGTTCCCCATCATTGATGGTGGGAGGGGGGGGGGGGGGGGGGGGGCATGACGGGGGTAAAACCATATTTTGGATCTAAAATCATAACTATTGCACAAATTAAAAAAATATTTTTTGACTGACATTCGCATTCACCCAACAAATGTTTGTGAAATTTGGTGAAAATCCGTCCAAAGGTCTAGGAGCAGTTCCGGGACAGACGGAAGACGACATCGACAACATCGACATCGACAACGCCACATTATTTTCTGATGGTACCCACTATACGGGGGGGGGGGGGGGGGGGGGGGGATACCAAACTCTGCTTTCGCAGAGTTGAAAAAAAAAAATACATAGATGAGAAAATAAATACGCCCATCCCCCCTTAACCCTTAAAAGATCCGATGACGCATTTCTTACCGGTTTGCTGACTATTGTGAGACGATTTTATTCAGATTAGGAAGGGCATATGGAAGTCAGAGGGTTAATTGAGATAGTCGTTACCCTTATAATTCCCACAGATCCTTTCTAAGCTGCTTAAGATCGTCTAATGATAGCCAGAATAAACGGCCAAAATGCGTCATAATCTTCAAAGGGTTAACCTTGAGGATTATGCTATCACTGTACGAGTTTATACAGCTTAAGAAGGACTTGTGGGGATTAAAAGGATAAAGACTATCTCACTTAAGGGGAGCTTTTTAGTTTGTTCCCTAGACCTCCACCAAGCTTAAAGTTACACCCCCTTGATCTCCTTGCAAGATAAATTTGTACATTTTTCGGTAGAAAAATGGCCGAAAAACTACAGGCTCGCTATCGCTCGCCAGGAAAAAATAACATCTAAATGGCACGAAAGGTCTTAAAATTGACAGAAATGGGGTAAAAGTTCCTAAAATCGCCAAACTAATGGGGCGAACGTCTTAAAATCTCAAACGCAATGGGGCTAAACATGAGGGAGAAAGGGGTCAAGAAAATAATCCGTCAAGTGGAAATCTTCCCTTAATCCTCTAGAGCCTTAAACACAAACCCTTCCTAATCTAAATCAAATCGCTTAACCCCTTCTGTACCGGCGACGTCTTATCGATTTTATTCCAGCTAGTATTTAGACGATTTTGTGCAGCTCAAGAAGGATCTGTGGTAGCAAAAAGGGTTAAGGGAGACACCTTGATTGCTGTGGTAGCAAAAAGGGTTAAGGGAGACACCTTGATTGCTGTGGTAGTAAAAAGGGTTAAGGGAGACACCTTGATTGCTGTGGTAGCAAAAAGGGTTAAGGGAGACACCTTGATTGCTGTGGTAGCAAAAAGGGTTAAGGGAGACACCTTGATTGCTGTGGTAGCAAAAAGGGTTAAGGGAGACACCTTGATTGCTGTGGTAGCAAAAAGGGTTAAGGGAGACACCTTGATTGCTGTGGTAGCAAAAAGGGTTAAGGGAGACACCTTGATTGCTGTGGTAGCAAAAAGGGTTAAGGGAGACACCTTGATTGCTGTGGTAGCAAAAAGGGTTAAGGGAGACACCTTGATTGCTGTGGTAGCAAAAAGGGTTAAGGGAGACACCTTGATTGCTGTGGTAGCAAAAAGGGTTAAGGGAGACACTTTGATTGCTGTGGTAGCAAAAAGGGTTAAGGGAGACACCTTGATTGCTGTGGTAGCAAAAGGGTTAAGGGAGACACCTTGATTGCTGTGGTAGCAAAAAGGGTTAAGGGAGACACCTTGATTGCTGTGGTAGCAAAAAGGGTTAAGGGAGACACCTTGATTGCTGGCAGTAAAAAGGGTTAAGGGAGACACCTTGATTGCTGTGGTAGCAAAAAGGGTTAAGGGAGACACCTTGATTGCTGTGGTAGCAAAAAGGGTTAAGGGAGACACCTTGATTGCTGTGGTAGCAAAAAGGGTTAAGGGAGACACCTTGATTGCTGTGGTAGCAAAAAGGGTTAAGGGAGACACCTTGATTGCTGTGGTAGCAAAAAGGGTTAAGGGAGACACCTTGATTGCTGTGGTAGTAAAAAGGGTTAAGGGAGACACCTTGATTGCTGTGGTAGCAAAAAGGGTTAAGGGAGACACCTTGATTGCTGTGGTAGCAAAAAGGGTTAAGGGAGACACCTTGATTGCTGTGGTAGCAAAAAGGGTTAAGGGAGACACCTTGATTGCTGGCAGTAAAAAGGGTTAAGGGAGACACCTTGATTGTGGCAGTAAAAAGGGTTAAGGGAGACACCTTGATTGCTGTGGTAGTAAAAAGGGTTAAGGGAGACACCTTGATTGCTGGCAGTAAAAAGGGTTAAGGGAGACACCTTGATTGTGGCAGTAAAAAGGGTTAAGGGAGACACCTTGATTGCTGTGGTAGTAAAAAGGGTTAAGGGACACCTTGATTGCTGGCAGTAAAAAGGGTTAAGGGAGACACCTTGATTGTGGCAGTAAAAAGGGTTAAGGGAGACACCTTGATTGCTGTGGTAGTAAAAAGGGTTAAGGGAGACACCTTGATTGCTGGCAGTAAAAAGGGTTAAGGGAGACACCTTGATTGTGGCAGTAAAAAGGGTTAAGGGAGACACCTTGATTGCTGTGGTAGTAAAAAGGGTTAAGGGAGACACCTTGATTGCTGGCAGTAAAAAGGGTTAAGGGAGACACCTTGATTGTGGCAGTAAAAAGGGTTAAGGGAGACACCTTGATTGTGGCAGTAAGAAGGGTTAAGGGAGACACCTTGATTGCTGGATACCCTTTTTAAACTGTACACAAATCGTCTAATAGTAGCCAGAATAAAGTTAAGGGGGGTCACCGGCTGTTTTTTCTCTTTCTCTCCTTTTCTCTCTTTCTCTGGCTTGTATCCATTCGGCCCCATTCAGCCAACTGTTTTAAGACGTTTATCCCCATCCAGGTGTCGATTTCTTGCTGGCGAGCGATAGCGAGCCAGCATTGTATGGAGAAATCCGGCTTCGCCGGAGAAATTTTTCTATCGAAAAATGTAAAAATTTAGCTTGCTGTCAAAACAAAAATACATTTATGCTGGCTCGCTACCGCTCACCAGGAAAATATTGACACCTGGATGAGGGTAACAGTCTTAAAAAAGTAGGCTGAATGGAGCCGAATGGACACAAGCCAAAGAGAGGGAGAGAAAGAGAAAACAAACAAGGTGGGGTCCCTTAACCCTTTTGTTTTGGCTGTTATTAGATCTCTTACTTGCTCTTGCTCTTTTATATACAGTACCTCACAAATACACGTGAGCTATTAAATGTGTATATACTCCCAGCCAGACTCGAACCTACGACATTCTGAACGAGTGTCCAAGTTTTTAATCCATTACACCACGGCGTGATAAAGGAATCTTAACTTTTTCCTATTTAGAATGTCGTAGGTTCGAGTCCGACTGGGAGTATATAAACATTTATTAGCTCACGTGTATTTGTGATATATACTTGATATTAATGACTCGTGTTTTTAACATAATTCATCAATTACAAACCCCAATGTACTTGAATAAACTAATGAAAGCATATGGTCCTGCCGGGATTCGAACTCGGGACACCACCCCCAGAACATAAACATCCTGCAATATGGGTCCTGCGACTTGTGTATAAATTGAAATACATTCTCCAAGTAGGATTTCCCTTCTGAGTATAAATAGAAAAAGGTTAAGATTAATTTATCACGCCGTGGTGTAGCGAATTAATAGCTTGGACACTCGTTCTGAATGTCGGAGGTTCGAGTCCGGCTGGGACTATGTATGTATATATATATATATATATATATATATATATATATATATATATATATATATATATATATATATATATATATATATATATATATATATATATATATATATATATATATATATATATATATATTATATATATATATATATATATATATATATATATATATATATATATATATATATATATATATATATTTTTTTTTTTTTTTTATATAATACTGTAACTCCAGTGATGTAAATTAAGTTTGGACAATATTACTGTGTTAATAATTATGTTAACACATCACTCCACATTCCACAGGCACGCTCAGGGGCCTTAATTGGGGTGAGGGAACTTGTCACTAACCTTATTCACTTTTTGGGCAATTTTTGCATGTATTCATTATTTTTCTAGTTTCCTCCCTTAGTTTCCTCCCTAGACCTCCATCAAATTAAAAACAAAAAAAACATCCATTAGATCCCCGTTTTAGATTAATTTATAAATTTCCCGGCCGAAGGCCGGTTCTTCTAACATTACAGGCTCACTATATCGTTTGTCAGTGAAAAAATCGACACCTAAATAGCACGACAGGTCTAAATATTGACGAAGAAATTGGGCGAAAGGTCTTAAAATCAACTAATTAATGGGGCAAACATCTTAACATCTGAAAACTAATGAGGCTAAACATGAGGGAGAAAGTGGTTCAGAAAACCGGCCCATCCCCCTTGTGAATTACGTTAGCACACACTTCAATTAATTTCAATGGAGGTGTTTGGTGTTGTGGTGAAATTAATACAAATGTAAATAGGGTGTGCTGGGGGTAGGGAAGTGTCATAAATTATTACTCAGGCCCAATCCCCACTTTTCCTATTATTGATTGTTTTCTTTTTCCCTCTTTTCCTTTTTTTTTTCTTTTTTGGGGGCTGGCCGACTCAAGACAGAGCCAGAATAGGGACAACACAACAGAAAACAACGAACACACAAACACAAAATACAAATTCACACACATCTAGGTCATCCAGGAGAAGATCCAGAGACCAGGGTTACCAAGGTCCCTCCAGCACCTCCCCGGCCCCCGACCACCCGGAGAGGTTCCGATCTCGGCAGGCAGACATGCAGCAGAGTGAAACCACAAGCCCGCCAACCAAATAATAGCAAATAATAGCAAAGCAAATTGGAAACTCCCACCCCGAACCCGTACTGATAGTGTTAACCCCTTTTGTACCGGAGACGTCTTTTATATTGTATTCTAGCTATAGTTAGTCTATTTTTGCAGTTTAAGAAGGATCTGTGTTAGTAAAAGGATTTGACCACTTGCGAGTTTTGGTGTATAAGAAAGTTGGAGCTGTGGTCATCAATATTTAGCAGAATTATAAGCTATGGACGTTGATTGAGAGACTCAGACCAAGAGTGAGAGCAGTGGAAATGAATTACTTAAGAAGTGCGTGCGGAGTTACATGGAGGGATAGACAGACAAATGAGGAAGTAAGAAGGAGGTGTGGTGTGGAGGTAGATGTGCTGGAAAGTGTGAAAAGGAACAACTTGAGATGGTTCGGCCATATGGAACGTATGGAAAGCGAGAGAATGACTAAGAGGGTGTACGAGAGCGAGGTGGAGGGACAGAGAGGGAGAGGTAGACCGAAAGAGAGGTGGAAGGATGGAGTGAGGAAGTACATGAACGAAGGCGGTGCTGGTTGGGGGGAGGAGCATCGACTGACTGGGGACAGAGGTGCATGGGGGCGGTTCGTTCGCGGCCACCCCTTCGGGGATCACGGCGTCAGGCAATAGATAGATAGATAAGCTAAAATACGGTCATAATACATATATAAATACATAAAACCAAATTGCTCATGCTTTTTATCCATCAGAAAGCCAGATTATTATTACATTTCTCTTTAAATTAATATCGATGTTCACGGCTCCAACTTCCTTATAGCCTGAAACTCGCAACTGGTCAATTTAGCTACTTTCATGCTAGATCTATAGGTATTTAGTTTAATCGTTCAGAGAATAGATGAATAGCCATGGTGAATACTGAATACTGATAACAGTAGCCTATGTTACGAAAACCTGTTATTAAGGTAAAATAAATAAGTTAGCCATTTAATGTAGTTTTCTATAATGTTATAGTTCTTAAGAAAACTAGATTAGAACAATAACTATTATATAATTGTTAATACCTTGATAATTTACATATTTAATTTGCGTTTTTTAGCATACTTTGACAATATATATGCAAGAATATTCTAAAATAGATAGAGCATCAATTTATAATGGAAAAATTTGTCTTTAGATGACCGACTTGAGAGAAAATAATGATCTGTCGCAATGTCTATGTTTTAGTGCAGCTTATATTACAACCTCCTCCTACTCCAGATCATTGTTACTCTTAGTTTCACAAAGACGAGACGTGAATTACGCTTCTAGTCATATTGCCTTCAAGCGCCGGAGTTAAAAAGCACTGTTCATTGAATAATATAATTAATTGTTCCGTAAACAATTACTTGAACTATACACCCGTCAAATTATATATAAATATCTTCACTCATTCAAAATAATATAGATCTGTTGGATATGTCTTGCAAAATAAGCATTATCCCTCCAAGTGTACTTATCCATAGTGTTAACTATTCTCCGCCGACTTCCTCATATGTGGGGAAGTTGCCAAAAACACTCAAAATAAAATGTCAATGTAAACCACAAAAATGGAATACATTTAACATATTTAAAACAGATACGCTATTAAATTTGAATGAATCAAAATGGGTGTTAAGCAACGACCAACTCGTGTATTGTTTTGACCAAGGGATAAAAGTAACACAGCTTTCAAACAGTTTCACCAAAATTAAAATTAAATTAAAAAGGGGCCGACAAACATTGAACACGTTTATAATTGACATAAAAACCGATCAGGACCAGGTGACCCCCTGCGTGGGCCAGGTGACCCCCTGCCTGGGCCAGGTGACCCCCTGCCAGGACCAGGTGACCCCCTGCCAGGAACAGGTGACCCCTTGCCAAGGCCAGGTGACCCCCTGCCAGGACCAGGTGACCCCCGGCCAGGAACAGGTGATCCCCGGCCAAGACCAGGTGACCCCCTGCCAGGACCAGGTGACCCCATGCCAGGAACAGGTGGCCCCCTGCCTGGGCCAGGTGACCCCCTGCCAGGACCAGGTGACCCCCTGCGAGGAACAGGTGACCCCCTGCCAGGACCAGGTGACCCCCTGCCAGGACCAGGTGACCCCCTACCAGGACCAGGTGACCCCCTGCCAGGAACATGTGACCCCCTGCCAGGACCAGGTGACCCCCTGCCAGGAACAGGTGACCCCCTGTCAGGAACAGGTGACCCCCTGCCAGGACCAGGTGACCCCCTGCCAGGAACGGGTAACCCCATGCCAGGACCAGGTGACCCCCTGCCAGGACCAGGTGACCCCCTGCCAGGACCAGGTGACCCCCTGCCAGGACCAGGTGACCCCCTGCGAGGAACGGTGACCCAATGCCAGGACCAGGTGACCCCCTGCCAAGACCATTTGAGCCCCTGCCAGGATTGGGTGAGACCCTGCGAGGACCGGGTAACCCTCTGCCAGGACCGGGTGCCCCCTTGCGAGGAACGGGTGACCCCCTGCCAGGACCAAGTGAGCCCCTGCCAGGACTGGGAGAGCCCCTCTGAGGACCGGGTAACCCCCTGCCAGGCCCATGTGAGCCACTGTGAAGTTGCGGTTACAACTATAACAGATTTGGCTCACAAGGCTCAGCAAAGTCATAAAGCAAGTATTCTGAAAAGTTGCAAAATTGTTACGAAAGACATTTATGACAAATATTTAAAATTATATCCCGACAACACCGAGATGCCGCCGGGCTTATCCAAGTCGCAAAAAATCCACCAGAGAAATAAGAGGAGGGAGAGGCTCATAAAGGAAGCCGAAAGGTGGTGGAGAGATAAGGGTGTGGAGTCCTTGGACAAGGATCTGGCAGCGGCCGACACAGAGCGAGTGGAGTTGGGGTCTGATGGTAAAAACTGTAATCAAGTTAATGGATGCCAAAACCCTGGGCCGGCCAGTACCTCCCCTTACATGTCTTGGGAGACACATAGTCAACAGATCTATGACCAATACAGGCAAATATTCCCTGACCTCTCCATAATGCCCGAGGGTCTCACAAAATCGAAAAAAAATCGGCGGCGAACTGAAATTCGGAATAAGGCACTGCGCGATGCAGAGGCTTGGTGGAAAAATAATAATTAATTCATATATTTTGATTATTGAAAGGATTTTGATTTAATTTATACATTTATATTTAACGAATTTTGAAAGGTTTGTCTTTACTCTCAACGTTATTATTTCCTTATATGTGTGTAGTATTTGGTAAAAATATAATACAACTTCTTTCTAATGTATATTTAGACACAAAAGGACGTTGTTGGTATTCTTAACCCCTTCTGTACCGGTGATGTACTTATCATTTTATTCTAGCTATATTTAAACGCTTTTGTGCAGTTTAAGAAGGATCTGTGGTAGTAAATAAGGTTAAGTGAGATAGTTCGAAGACTGTTAACTGCTGGAAGCCCTTTTAAAATTGAATAAAAGCGTCTAGTAGTAGCCAGAATAAAGCTAAAAGGACGTCATCGGTACAGAAGGGGTTAACCCGTACAGTACCGGTGACGTCATTTTCATTATTGTTCTGGAAACTATTAGACGATTTTATTCAGTTTAGGAAGGGCGTATATCCATTAAAAGGGGCTACATACTATCTCAATTAATCCTTTTAGCTACCATATATCCTTCCTAAGCTTCATAATATCGTCTAAATTGAGCTCCAATCAAATAAATAAAAGACGTCGTCGGTACAGAAGGGGTTAAGGGGGGTTACCGGCTGTTTTTTTTTTATCTTTCTCTCCTTTTCTCTCTTTCCCTGGCTTGTATCCATTCGACCCCATTCAGCCAACTGTTTTAAGAGGTTTTCCCCATCCAGGTGTCGATTTCTTCCTGGCGAGCGATAGCGAGCCAGCATTGTATGGAGAAATCCGGCTTCGCCGGGGACATTTTTCTATCGAAAAATTTGCAAATTTAGCTTGCTGTCAAAACAAAAATATATATATGCTGGCTCGCTACCACTCGCCAGGAAAATATTGACACCTCGATGGGGGTAAACGTCTTAAAACAGTAGGCTGAAGGGGGCCGAATGGATACAAACCAAAGAGAGAGAGTGAGAGGTGTAATAGGTGTAATAGGGTGGCATTATTGTGTAAAGGGGAATGCTTCTATTCTGAGTAATATCTATTAACCCCTTGAAGCTCTGACGCGTTTTAGAAGTTTATTTTGGCTATCATTTGACGATTTTATGCAGCTTAGGAAGTATCTGTGGGTATGAAAAGGGTAAATACTCTCTCAATCAACCCTCTGACTTCCATATACCCTTCCTAATTTGAATAAAATCGTCTAATAGTAGCCAGAAAAAAGAAGAAAAAAACAGAACAGAAACGCGTATTGGAGCTTGAAAGGGTTAAAATGTAACACTTGCAAACTAAACACACCAAAACTGGGACAAAGACAATATAAAGTCAAATTAACCGATCAACATCGCTATGTGGAAACAACGCTTACTATAATGAACGCAGAACAAAAATATAAACATAAAAACAAAAAATAAAACCTCTTTGTTAGCGATGCACTAAGATACATGTTAGAGAAACCAATCCTTAGACATATACTAATATACCGGAGTGAAACTATTATATAATACATAATTATACATGGTACGGTATAACACAACAAAATTGTAATGTATGTATTTACTATCAATACACTAGCATTTACCCCGTTTTTGTCTGTTAACCCGCACAGTACCAGAGACGTCCTTTATATCGTATTCTGGCAACTATTAGACAATTTGATGTAGCTTAGGAAGGACCTCTAGCCATAATAAGGCTTCCAACTATCACAACCAACCCTTTTAACTACCACAGATCCTTCCTAAGCTGCATAGAGTTAGAATACCCTATAGCTCACGTCGCTGGTACTCAAAGGGTTAATACTTAAATATGAGCGTAAACAATGTAATATGTTCTTGGCTAAAAGACAAGCAGAGGATTACAAGTTAAGGGGAGGCGGACCGTTTTTCTGGACCCCCTTCTGCCTCATGTTTAGCCCCACTAGTTTTGAGATTATAAGACGTTCGGCCCATTAGTTTGGCGATTTTAACACTTTTCGCCCCATTTCGTTGTCAATTTTAAGACCTTTCAAGTCATTTAGGTGTCGATTATTTCCTGGCGAGCGATAGCGAGCCTGCAATTTTAAGAGGAATCGGCCTTCGGTCGGGACATTTTTCTACCGAAAAATGTACAAATTTATCTGGAAGGGGGGTCTAGGGGGTGTTTTTCTAAGCTTGATGGAGGTCTATGGAGAAAACTAAAAAAATATATGAATAAATGCATTAATAGACCAAACAAACGGTCAGTCTCCCCTTAATACTTAAATATGAGCGTAAACAACGTATATGTCCATGGCTAAAAGACAAGCGGAGGATGACAAGTTAAGAGGAGACACACCGTTTTTTGTTTGTTTTTTGGGCTATTAATTCATGTTCCTTAGTTTTCTCGCTAGACCTCCACCAAGCTTAGAAAAACACCCCCTAGACCCCCCTTCAAGATAAATTTGTACATTTTTCGGTACCGGCCGAAGGCCGGTTCCTCTTAACATTTCAGGCTCGCTACCGCTCGCCAGGAAATAATCGACATCTAAATGGTACGAAAGGTCTTAAAATTGACAACGAAATGGGGCGAAAGGTGTTAAAATCGCCAAACTAATGGGCCGAACGTCTTATAATCTAAAATAAATGGGGCTAAACATGAGGGAGAAGGAGGTCCAGAACAAAGGTCTGCTTCCCCTTAACATACACAATGATTATTAGGAGAGTACCCCCCCCCCCCCTCGCTCTCTCTCTCTCTCTCTCTCTCTCTCTCTCTCTCTCTCTCTCTCTCTCTCTCTCTCTCCAACAACTACAAATGCCTGATTACTCTGGTTAGACTACACACATGCCTTGCTCACTATACACACAACCTTACAAAGCCGGAATAAGCCACCCTGGTGAGGCAAATATGAAATAAGTTGTCATCGTCCCCACGTCAACCAATGAAGGATGATAATGATGATGGCATACTTAAGCCGGTATCACACGAGAGCTTTTATAGTCAACATTCGATGATCAACATTTTTTCGGGCAAAATTTCTGGAATATTTTGCAACGGTATCGGAAACTAGACTGATGGTAGATGAATTTAGACAACGGAAATATTTCAAATGTTAACCTCATAAGCTGCCAGACCAGTGTTGAGGATAAATGTTGATTGAAAAAACGCTCGTGTGATACTGGCTTTACGAACCCCTTTATCTTAACCCTTTCAGTAACGACGTGTTTTGTATTGTATTCTTGCTAACACTAGATGATTTTATAGCTTAGGAAGGACCTCTAGCAATCAAAAGCGTAAACTCGATCTCAATTAACCTTTTGACTCCCACAGAGCCTTCATAAACACCTCATGTGTGCGATCAGTTTGCTTGGGAACCAGATTGACTTGCTCATATATCCACCCTATGTGGTGGATTGTGTTCTTTTAATTCATTTTTTTATTATTTTAGTAAGCGTTGTTTCCACAAAGCGATTTTGATCAGTTAGTTTGCCTTTATATTGTCTTTGTCCCAGTTTTGGTTTGTTTAGTTTGCAAGTTTTACATTTTAATAATTGCCTCTTAAATCAAAGAATGCTTCATGCTATACTGAAAGAGTTAATAAAGAAATACAAAAGACTAAACAACGCAGAAAAGTAGCCTCTCTTTTTGTGTGTATGTGAGCCGAAAGAAAGGCGGTGGGTGAGACACAACAACACACCACACAGCCCTCTAGGTGGCGCTCATACCAACCTTTTTCCCGCCAGCCAAAACACCCGCTCATCTTCCCTGCCTTTTACGGGGTAGCATAACGATGTTGAGTGGCTGACAAAACCCACACCACGCGCGAGAGAGAGGGGGCTTTTTAGAACATAGAGACCGGACAACTATTCACCTAGACGCCATTTTGGATTACTCGAAAACGTAGATTCATAATGGCACCATTCGTGGGTACGCAAAAAAACAAGACATAACCATTGCAATGTGTATAGGATGTGTGTGTGTGTGTGTGTGTTTTGTTTTTTGTTTATTTTTTTAAATAATACAAATTATAATGTTGTCTTTGATAAGACAAATCTGATCGAAATACGAAGATGGACAGCATTGAAAGGGTTTTATATTAAAGGTACGGATTTGGGAAGGCCTATGTAGAAATCCCGAGTGGGAGGACCTGTGAGGGCCCTAGAAGTGAACCCAGGAGGGACCCAGGTAGGGGGCCCAGTGGAAGTGCCCCAGAGTTAGCTAGGGGTCCATCATTTGAGAAGATCTACAGGCCAAACATTGTGACCCCTAACCTCTGTAACTCAATAAGGGGTAGAACAAATGGGCTATACATTTTCACACCTATTCCTTTTCTGACTCTTCCCAAATGGTGGAAATAATAGTTCGATTACTCTAGTCGGTTTTTAGTTATAGAGGTTAGTGGTCAAGATTTCTGGCTAAAATATAATTAAGAGGAGATGGGTCGTTATTCTAGATCCCCTTCTCCCTAATGATTAGCCCCATTAGTTTTCAGATTTTAAGATGTTTGCCCATTAGTCTGTCGATTTTAAGACCTGCCCCATCTCCTTGTCAATATTAAGACCTTTCGTGCTATTTAGGTGTCGATTTTTTCCCTGGCGAACGATAGTGAGCCTGTAATGTTGGAAGAACCGGCCTTCGGCCGGAATGTTTTTCTACCGAAAAATGTACAAATTAATCTAGAAGGGGGATTTAATGGATGTTTTTGTTTAAATTTGATGGAAGTCTAAAGAGGAAACTAGAAAAATATTGAAAACATGCAAAAAATCGCCAAAAAACGTGAACCATCCCCCCTTAACCCTTTGAAGATTATGACGCATTTTGACAGCTTATTCTGGCGATGCTTAGACGATATCATACAAGTTAGGAAGGATCTGTGGGAATTATAAGGGTAAACACTATCTCAGTTAATCGTCTGGCTTCCACATACCCTTCCTAATATGACTAAACTCGTCTAAGAATAGCCAAGAAACCAATAGAAATGCGTCGTTGTATTTGCTAAGGGCTAAATGGGTAGATTATTATTATGGCATTGCAATTACCTTTGTTTATACTCGTAATATTTTACAATGTATGTTTGGAAAACAAAAATACAAAAAAGACACGGGGAGAGCAAAAAATAAATAAATAAATAAATAAAAACAAATAAATGAGAGGGAAGTCTTGTGTGTGTGTGGTGACGTATACAACTCAGCTTAGAAAGTACTTCTAGCACTCAAAGGGGTAAACAGATCTCAACTACCACTTTAACGTCCACACACCGTTCCCGAGCCAATTAAAATGGCCTAATAATGGCCCAAAATGAACTAAAATCAACGCGTCCTTGTATGTTGAAAGGGTTTAAGTCGTCCCCCTAGACCAGTGCCCAGCCTCAGTTTACTAAAGGGTTAAAGTCGTCCCTCTAGTGCCCAACCTCAGTTTACTAAAGGGTTAAAGTCGTCCCTCTAGTGCCCAGCCTCTGTTTATTAAAGGGTTAAAGACGTCCCTCTAGTGCCCAGCCTCTGTTTATTAAAGGGTTAAAGACGTCCCCCTAGTGCCCAGCCTCTGTTTACTAAAGGGCTAAAGTCGTCTCTCTAGTGCCCAGCCTCTGTTTATTAAAGGGTTAAAGACGTCCCTCATATATATATATATATATATATATATATATATATATATATATATATATATATATATATATATATATATATATATATATATATATATATATATATATATATATATATATATATATATATATATATAATATATATAATATATATATAGATCTGGACTTGACTCGGCATACCCAACTCTGCGATGGGTTATCATCATCACAAGTATTACTATCATCAATCATACTATCACCATCATCACTTCTACTGCCATCCTCACTATAACTGCACCATCATCACTACTATTGTCATCATCACCATTATTATGATGATCATCACTACTACTATGACAAATACTATCACAATCACCAACATGTGTGTGTGCCCCTGCGGGGCACACACACACAAGCATACAGACACAGTGATTTCATCACTAAAACTACAACCATCATCACTACTATTATCACCATCATCACTACTATTACCATCATCCCCACTATTACTACCATCACTTCTAATGTCAACTAAACTAACTGAACCTAACTTAACCGACAAATGCAGGGCGAGTTGTTTTCAGCCCCATATCGAAGGTGTTCCCCATCATTGATGGGGGGGGGGGGGGGGTCTGGATGGGGGTAAAACCATATTTTGGATCTAAAATCATAACTATTGCACAAATTAAAAAAATATTTTTTGACTGACATTCGCATTCACCCAACAAATGTTTGTGAAATTTGGTGAAAATCCGTCCAAAGGTCTAGGAGCAGTTCCGGGACAGACGGAAGACGACATCGACAACATCGACATCGACAACGCCACATTATTTTCTGATGGTACCCACTATACGGGGGGGGGGAGGGGGGGGGGGGATACCAAACTCTGCTTTCGCAGAGTTGAAAAAAAAATACATAAATGAGCAAATAAATACGCCCATCCCCCCTTAACCCTTAAAAGATCCGATGACGCATTTCTTACCGGTTTGCTGACTATTGTGAGACGATTTTATTCAGATTAGGAAGGGCATATGGAAGTCAGAGGGTTAATTGAGATAGTCGTTACCCTTATAATTCCCACAGATCCTTTCTAAGCTGCTTAAGATCGTCTAATGATAGCCAGAATAAACGGCCAAAATGCGTCATAATCTTCAAAGGGTTAACCTTGAGGATTATGCTATCACTGTACGAGTTTATACAGCTTAAGAAGGACTTGTGGGGATTAAAAGGATAAAGACTATCTCACTTAAGGGGAGCTTTTTAGTTTGTTCCCTAGACCTCCACCAAGCTTAAAGTTACACCCCCTTGATCTCCTTGCAAGATAAATTTGTACATTTTTCGGTAGAAAAATGGCGGAAAAACTACAGGCTCGCTATCGCTCGCCAGGAAAAAATAACATCTAAATGGCACGAAAGGTCTTAAAATTGACAGAAATGGGGTAAAAGTTCCTAAAATCGCCAAACTAATGGGGCGAACGTCTTAAAATCTCAAACGCAATGGGGCTAAACATGAGGGAGAAAGGGGTCAAGAAAATAATCCGTCAAGTGGAAATCTTCCCTTAATCCACTAGTGCCTTAAACACAAACCCTTCCTAATCTAAATCAAATCGCTTAACCCCTTCTGTACCGGCGACGTCTTATCGATTTTATTCCAGCTAGTATTTAGACGATTTTGTGCAGCTCAAGAAGGATCTGTGGTAGCAAAAAGGGTTAAGGGAGACACCTTGATTGCTGTGGTAGCAAAAAGGGTTAAGGGAGACACCTTGATTGCTGTGGTAGTAAAAAGGGTTAAGGGAGACACCTTGATTGCTGTGGTAGCAAAAAGGGTTAAGGGAGACACCTTGATTGCTGTGGTAGCAAAAAGGGTTAAGGGAGACACCTTGATTGCTGTGGTAGCAAAAAGGGTTAAGGGAGACACCTTGATTGCTGTGGTAGCAAAAAGGGTTAAGGGAGACACCTTGATTGCTGTGGTAGCAAAAAGGGTTAAGGGAGACACCTTGATTGCTGTGGTAGCAAAAAGGGTTAAGGGAGACACCTTGATTGCTGTGGTAGCAAAAAGGGTTAAGGGAGACACCTTGATTGCTGTGGTAGCAAAAAGGGTTAAGGGAGACACCTTGATTGCTGTGGTAGCAAAAAGGGTTAAGGGAGACACCTTGATTGCTGTGGTAGCAAAAAGGGTTAAGGGAGACACCTTGATTGCTGTGGTAGCAAAAAGGGTTAAGGGAGACACCTTGATTGCTGTGGTAGCAAAAAGGGTTAAGGGAGACACCTTGATTGCTGTGGTAGCAAAAAGGGTTAAGGGAGACACCTTGATTGCTGGCAGTAAAAAGGGTTAAGGGAGACACCTTGATTGCTGTGGTAGCAAAAAGGGTTAAGGGAGACACCTTGATTGCTGTGGTAGCAAAAAGGGTTAAGGGAGACACCTTGATTGCTGTGGTAGCAAAAAGGGTTAAGGGAGACACCTTGATTGCTGTGGTAGCAAAAAGGGTTAAGGGAGACACCTTGATTGCTGTGGTAGTAAAAAGGGTTAAGGGAGACACCTTGATTGCTGTGGTAGTAAAAAGGGTTAAGGGAGACACCTTGATTGCTGTGGTAGCAAAAAGGGTTAAGGGAGACACCTTGATTGCTGTGGTAGCAAAAAGGGTTAAGGGAGACACCTTGATTGCTGTGGTAGCAAAAAGGGTTAAGGGAGACACCTTGATTGCTGGCAGTAAAAAGGGTTAAGGGAGACACCTTGATTGTGGCAGTAAAAAGGGTTAAGGGAGACACCTTGATTGCTGTGGTAGTAAAAAGGGTTAAGGGAGACACCTTGATTGCTGGCAGTAAAAAGGGTTAAGGGAGACACCTTGATTGTGGCAGTAAAAAGGGTTAAGGGAGACACCTTGATTGCTGTGGTAGTAAAAAGGGTTAAGGGAGACACCTTGATTGCTGGCAGTAAAAAGGGTTAAGGGAGACACCTTGATTGTGGCAGTAAAAAGGGTTAAGGGAGACACCTTGATTGCTGTGGTAGTAAAAAGGGTTAAGGGAGACACCTTGATTGCTGGCAGTAAAAAGGGTTAAGGGAGACACCTTGATTGTGGCAGTAAAAAGGGTTAAGGGAGACACCTTGATTGCTGTGGTAGTAAAAAGGGTTAAGGGAGACACCTTGATTGCTGTGGTAGTAAAAAGGGTTAAGGGAGACACCTTGATTGTGGCAGTAAGAAGGGTTAAGGGAGACACCTTGATTGCTGGATACCCTTTTTAAACTGTACACAAATCGTCTAATAGTAGCCAGAATAAAGTTAAGGGGGGTCACCGGCTGTTTTTTCTCTTTCTCTCTTTCTCTGGCTTGTATCCATTCGGCCCCATTCAGCCAACTGTTTTAAGACGTTTATCCCCATCCAGGTGTCGATTTCTTGCTGGCGAGCGATAGCGAGCCAGCATTGTATGGAGAAATCCGGCTTCGCCGGAGAAATTTTTCTATCGAAAAATGTAAAAATTTAGCTTGCTGTCAAAACAAAAATACATTTATGCTGGCTCGCTACCGCTCACCAGGAAAATATTGACACCTGGATGAGGGTAACAGTCTTAAAAAAGTAGGCTGAATGGAGCCGAATGGACACAAGCCAAAGAAAGAGGGAGAGAAAGAGAAAACAAACAAGGTGGGGGTCCCTTAACCCTTTTGTTTTGGCTGTTATTAGATCTCTTACTTGCTCTTGCTCTTTTATATACAGTACCTCACAAATACACGTGAGCTATTAAATGTGTATATACTCCCAGCCAGACTCGAACCTACGACATTCTGAACGAGTGTCCAAGTTTTTAATCCATTACACCACGGCGTGATAAAGGAATCTTAACTTTTTCCTATTTAGAATGTCGTAGGTTCGAGTCCGACTGGGAGTATATAAACATTTATTAGCTCACGTGTATTTGTGATATATACTTGATATTAATGACTCGTGTTTTTAACATAATTCATCAATTACAAACCCCAATGTACTTGAATAAACTAATGAAAGCATATGGTCCTGCCGGGATTCGAACTCGGGACACCACCCCCAGAACATAAACATCCTGCAATATGGGTCCTGCGACTTGTGTATAAATTGAAATACATTCTCCAAGTAGGATTTCCCTTCTGAGTATAAATAGAAAAAGGTTAAGATTAATTTATCACGCCGTGGTGTAGCGAATTAATAGCTTGGACACTCGTTCTGAATGTCGGAGGTTCGAGTCCGGCTGGGACTATGTATGTATATATATATATAGATATATATATATATATATATATATATATATATATATATATATATACTGTATATATATATATATATATATATATATATATATATATATATATATATATATATATATATATATATATATATATATATATATATATATATATATATATATAATACTGTAACTCCAGTGATGTAAATTAAGTTTGGACAATATTACTGTGTTAATAATTATGTTAACACATCACTCCACATTCTACAGGCACGCTCAGGGGCCTTAATTGGGGTGAGGGAACTTGTCACTAACCTTATTCACTTTTTGGGCAATTTTTGCATGTATTCATTATTTTTCTAGTTTCCTCCCTTAGTTTCCTCCCTAGACCTCCATCAAATTAAAAAAAAAAAAAACATCCATTAGATCCCCGTTTTAGATTAATTTGTAAATTTCCCGGCCGAAGGCCGGTTCTTCTAACATTACAGGCTCACTATATCGTTTGCCAGTGAAAAAATCGACACCTAAATAGCACGAAAGGTCTAAATATTGACGAAGAAATTGGGCGAAAGGTCTTAAAATCAACTAATTAATGGGGCAAACATCTTAACATCTGAAAACTAATGGGGCTAAACATGAGGGAGAAAGTGGTTCAGAAAACCGGCCCATCCCCCTTGTGAATTACGTTAGCACACACTTCAATTAATTTCAATGGAGGTGTTTGGTGTTGTGGTGAAATTAATACAAATGTAAATAGGGTGTGCTGGGGGTAGGGAAGTGTCATAAATTATTACTCAGGCCCAATCCCCACTTTTCCTATTGTTGATTGTTTTCTTTTTCCCTCTTTTCCTTTTTTTTTTCTTTTTTGGGGGCTGGCCGACTCAAGACAGAGCCAGAATAGGGACAACACAACAGAAAACAACGAACACACAAACACAAAATACAAATTCACACACATCTAGGTCATCCAGGAGGAGATCCAGAGACCAGGGTTACCAAGGTCCCTCCAGCACCTCCCCGGCCCCCGACCACCCGGAGAGGTTCCGATCTCGGTAGGCAGACATGCAGCAGAGTAAAACCACAAGCCCGCCAACCAAATAATAGCAAATAATAGCAAAGCAAATTGGAAACTCCCACCCCGACCCCGTACTGATAGTGTTAACCCCTTTTGTACCGGAGACGTCTTTTATATTGTATTCTAGCTATAGTTAGTCTATTTTTGCAGTTTAAGAAGGATCTGTGTTAGTAAAAGGATTTGACCACTTGCGAGTTTTGGTGTATAAGAAAGTTGGAGCTGTGGTCATCAATATTTAGCAGAATTATAAGCTATGGACGTTGATTGAGAGACTCAGACCAAGAGTGAGAGCAGTGGAAATGAATTACTTAAGAAGTGCGTGCGGAGTTACATGGAGGGATAGACAGACAAATGAGGAAGTAAGAAGGAGGTGTGGTGTGGAGGTAGATGTGCTGGAAAGTGTGAAAAGGAACAACTTGAGATGGTTCGGCCATATGGAACGTATGGAAAGCGAGAGAATGACTAAGAGGGTGTACGAGAGCGAGGTGGAGGGACAGAGAGGGAGAGGTAGACCGAAAGAGAGGTGGAAGGATGGAGTGAGGAAGTACATGAACGAAGGCGGTGCTGGTTGGGGGGAGGAGCATCGACTGACTGGGGACAGAGGTGCATGGGGGCGGTTCGTTCGCGGCCACCCCTTCGGGGATCACGGCGTCAGGCAATAGATAGATAGATAAGCTAAAATACGGTCATAATACATATATAAATACATAAAACCAAATTGCTCATGCTTTTTATCCATCAGAAAGCCAGATTATTATTACATTTCTCTTTAAATTAATATCGATGTTCACGGCTCCAACTTCCTTATAGCCTGAAACTCGCAACTGGTCAATTTAGCTACTTTCATGCTAGATCTATAGGTATTTAGTTTAATCGTTCAGAGAATAGATGAATAGCCATGGTGAATACTGAATACTGATAACAGTAGCCTATGTTACGAAAACCTGTTATTAAGGTAAAATAAATAAGTTAGCCATTTAATGTAGTTTTCTATAATGTTATAGTTCTTAAGAAAACTAGATTAGAACAATAACTATTATATAATTGTTAAATACCTTGATAATTTACATATTTAATTTGCGTTTTTTAGCATACTTTGACAATATATATGCAAGAATATTCTAAAATAGATAGAGCATCAATTTATAATGGAAAAATTTGTCTTTAGATGACCGACTTGAGAGAATATAATGATCTGTCGCAATGTCTATGTTTTAGTGCAGCTTATATTACAACCTCCTCCTACTCCAGATCATTGTTACTCTTAGTTTCACAAAGACGAGACGTGAATTACGCTTCTAGTCATATTGCCTTCAAGCGCCGGAGTTAAAAAGCACTGTTCATTGAATAATATAATTAATTGTTCCGTAAACAATTACTTGAACTATACACCCGTCAAATTATATATAAATATCTTCACTCATTCAAAATAATATAGATCTGTTGGATATGTCTTGCAAAATAAGCATTATCCCTCCAAGTGTACTTATCCATAGTGTTAACTATTCTCCGCCGACTTCCTCATATGTGGGGAAGTTGCCAAAAACACTCAAAATAAAATGTCAATGTAAACCACAAAAATGGAATACATTTAACATATTTAAAACAGATACGCTATTAAATTTGAATGAATCAAAATGGGTGTTAAGCAACGACCAACTCGTGTATTGTTTTGACCAAGGGATAAAAGTAACACAGCTTTCAAACAGTTTCACCAAAATTAAAATTAAATTAAAAAGGGGCCGACAAACATTGAACACGTTTATAATTGACATAAAAACCGATCAGGACCAGGTGACCCCCTGCGTGGGCCAGGTGACCCCCTGCCTGGGCCAGGTGACCCCCTGCCAGGACCAGGTGACCCCCTGCCAGGAACAGGTGACCCCTTGCCAAGGCCAGGTGACCCCCTGCCAGGACCAGGTGACCCCCGGCCAGGAACAGGTGACCCCCGGCCAAGACCAGGTGACCCCCTGCCAGGACCAGGTGACCCCATGCCAGGAACAGGTGGCCCCCTGCCTGGGCCAGGTGACCCCCTGCCAGGACCAGGTGACCCCCTGCGAGGAACAGGTGACCCCCTGCCAGGACCAGGTGACCCCCTGCCAGGACCAGGTGACCCCCTACCAGGACCAGGTGACCCCCTGCCAGGAACATGTGACCCCCTGCCAGGACCAGGTGACCCCCTGCCAGGAACAGGTGACCCCCTGTCAGGAACAGGTGACCCCCTGCCAGGACCAGGTGACCCCCTGCCAGGAACGGGTAACCCCATGCCAGGACCAGGTGACCCCCTGCCAGGACCAGGTGACCCCCTGCCAGGACCAGGTGACCCCCTGCCAGGACCAGGTGACCCCCTGCGAGGAACGGGTGACCCAATGCCAGGACCAGGTGACCCCCTGCCAAGACCATTTGAGCCCCTGCCAGGATTGGGTGAGACCCTGCGAGGACCGGGTAACCCTCTGCCAGGACCGGGTGCCCCCTTGCGAGGAACGGGTGACCCCCTGCCAGGACCAAGTGAGCCCCTGCCAGGACTGGGAGAGCCCCTCTGAGGACCGGGTAACCCCCTGCCAGGCCCATGTGAGCCACTGTGAAGTTGCGGTTACAACTATAACAGATTTGGCTCACAAGGCTCAGCAAAGTCATAAAGCAAGTATTCTGAAAAGTTGCAAAATTGTTACGAAAGACATTTATGACAAATATTTAAAATTATATCCCGACAACACCGAGATGCCGCCGGGCTTATCCAAGTCGCAAAAAATCCACCGGAGAAATAAGAGGAGGGAGAGGCTCATAAAGGAAGCCGAAAGGTGGTGGAGAGATAAGGGTGTGGAGTCCTTGGACAAGGATCTGGCAGCGGCCGACACAGAGCGAGTGGAGTTGGGGTCTGATGGTAAAAACTGTAATCAAGTTAATGGATGCCAAAACCCTGGGCCGGCCAGTACCTCCCCTTACATGTCTTGGGAGACACATAGTCAACAGATCTATGACCAATACAGGCAAATATTCCCTGACCTCTCCATAATGCCCGAGGGTCTCACAAAATCGAAAAAAAATCGGCGGCGAACTGAAATTCGGAATAAGGCACTGCGCGATGCAGAGGCTTGGTGGAAAAATAATAATTAATTCATATATTTTGATTATTGAAAGGATTTTGATTTAATTTATACATTTATATTTAACGAATTTTGAAAGGTTTGTCTTTACTCTCAACGTTATTATTTCCTTATATGTGTGTAGTATTTGGTAAAAATATAATACAACTTCTTTCTAATGTATATTTAGACACAAAAGGACGTTGTTGGTATTCTTAATCCCTTCTGTACCGGTGATGTACTTATCATTTTATTCTAGCTATATTTAAACGCTTTTGTGCAGTTTAAGAAGGATCTGTGGTAGTAAATAAGGTTAAGTGAGATAGTTCGAAGACTGTTAACTGCTGGAAGCCCTTTTAAAATTGAATAAAAGCGTCTAGTAGTAGCCAGAATAAAGCTAAAAGGACGTCATCGGTACAGAAGGGGTTAACCCGTACAGTACCGGTGACGTCATTTTCATTATTGTTCTGGAAACTATTAGACGATTTTATTCAGTTTAGGAAGGGCGTATATCCATTAAAAGGGGCTACATACTATCTCAATTAATCCTTTTAGCTACCATATATCCTTCCTAAGCTTCATAATATCGTCTAAATTGAGCTCCAATCAAGTAAATAAAAGACGTCGTCGCTACAGAAGGGGTTAAGGGGGGTTACCGGCTGTTTTTTTTTTATCTTTCTCTCCTTTTCTCTCTTTCCCTGGCTTGTATCCATTCGACCCCATTCAGCCAACTGTTTTAAGAGGTTTTCCCCATCCAGGTGTCGATTTCTTCCTGGCGAGCGATAGCGAGCCAGCATTGTATGGAGAAATCCGGCTTCGCCGGGGACATTTTTCTATCGAAAAATTTGCAAATTTAGCTTGCTGTCAAAACAAAAATATATATATGCTGGCTCGCTACCACTCGCCAGGAAAATATTGACACCTCGATGGGGGTAAACGTCTTAAAACAGTAGGCTGAAGGGGGCCGAATGGATACAAACCAAAGAGAGAGAGTGAGAGGTGTAATAGGTGTAATAGGGTGGCATTATTGTGTAAAGGGGAATGCTTCTATTCTGAGTAATATCTATTAACCCCTTGAAGCTCTGACGCGTTTTAGAAGTTTATTTTGGCTATCATTTGACGATTTTATGCAGCTTAGGAAGTATCTGTGGGCATTAAAAGGGTAAATACTCTCTAAATCAACCCTCTGACTTCCATATACCCTTCCTAATTTGAATAAAATCGTCTAATAGTAGCCAGAAAAAAAAAAAAAAACAGAACAGAAACGCGTATTGGAGCTTGAAAGGGTTAAAATGTAACACTTGCAAACTAAACACACCAAAACTGGGACAAAGACAATATAAAGTCAAATTAACCGATCAACATCATCGCTATGTGGAAACAACGCTTACTATAATGAACGCAGAACAAAAATATAAATATAAAAACAAAAAATAAAACCTCTTTGTTAGCGATGCACTAAGATACATGTTAAAGAAACCAATACTTAGACATATACTAATATACCGGAGTGAAACTATTATATAATACATAATTATACATGGTACGGTATAACACAATAAATTATAATGTATGTATTTACTATCAATACACTAGCATTTACCCCATTTTTGTTTGTTAACCCGTACAGTACCAGAGACGTCCTTTATATCGTATTCTGGCAACTATTAGACAATTTTATGTAGCTTAGGAAGGACCTCTAGCCATAATAAGGCTTCCAACTATCACAACCAACCCTTTTAACTACCACAGATCCTTCCTAAGCTGCATAGAGTTAGAATACCCTATAGCTCACGTCGCTGGTACTCAAAGGGTTAATACTTAAATATGAGCGTAAACAATGTAATATGTTCTTGGCTAAAAGACAAGCAGAGGATTACAAGTTAAGGGGAGGCGGACCGTTTTTCTGGACCCCCTTCTCCCTCATGTTTAGCCCCACTAGTTTTGAGATTATAAGACGTTCGGCCCATTAGTTTGGCGATTTTAACACTTTTCGCCCCATTTCGTTGTCAATTTTAAGACCTTTCAAGCCATTTAGGTGTCGATTATTTCCTGGCGAGCGATAGCGAGCCTGCAATTTTAAGAGGAATCGGCCTTCGGTCGGGACATTTTTCTACCGAAAAATGTACAAATTTATCTGGGTGTTTTTCTAAGCTTGATGGAGGTCTATGGAGAAAACTAAAAAAAATATATGAATAAATGCATTAATAGACCAAACAAACGGTCAGTCTCCCCTTAATACTTAAATATGAGCGTAAACAACGTATATGTCCATGGCTAAAAGACAAGCGGAGGATGACAAGTTAAGGGCAGACCGTTTTTTTTTTTTTTTTTTTTTCCTATTAATTCATATGTTCCTTAGTTTACTCGCTAGACCTCCACCAAGCTTAGAAAAACACCCCCTAGACCCCCCTTCAAGATAAATTTGTAAATTTTTCGGTACCGGCCGAAGGCCGGTTCCTCTTAACATTTCAGGCTCGCTACCGCTCGCCAGGAAATAATCGACATCTAAATGGTACGAAAGGTCTTAAAATTGACAACGAAATGGGGCGACAGGTGTTAAAATCGCCAAACTAATGGGCCGAACGTCTTATAATCTAAAATAAATGGGGCTAAACATGTGGGAGAAGGAGGTCCAGAACAAAGGTCTGCTTCCCCTTAACATACAAAATTATTATTAGGAGAGTACCCCCCCCCCCCTCGCTCTCTCTCTCTCTCTCTCTCTCTCTCTCTCTCTCTCTCTCTCTCTCTCTCTCCAACAACTACAAATGCCTGATTACTCTGGTTAGACTACACACATGCCTTGCTCACCATACACACAACCTTACAAAGCCGGAATAAGCCACCCTGGTGAGGCAAATATGAAATAAGTTGTCATCGTCCCCACGTCAACCAATGAAGGATGATAATGATGATGGCATACTTAAGCCGGTATCACACGAGAGTTTTTATAGTCAACATTCGATGATCAACATTTTTTCGGGCAAAATTTCTGGAATATTTTGCAACGGTATCGGAAACTAGGCTGATGGTAGATGAATTTAGGCAACGGAAATATTTCAAATGTTAACCTCATAAGCTGCCAGACCAGTGTTGAGGATAAATGTTGATTGACAAAGCGCTCGTGTGATACTGGCTTTACGAACCCATTTATCTTAACCCTTTCAGTAACGACGTGTTTTGTATTGTATTCTTGCTAACACTAGATGATTTTATAGCTTAGGAAGGACCTCTAGCAATCAAAAGCGTAAACTCTATCTCAATTAACCTTTTGACTCCCACAGAGCCTTCATAAACACCTCATGTGTGCGATCAGTTTGCTTGGGAACCAGATTGACTTGCTCATATATCCACCCTATGTGGTGGATTGTGTTCTTTTAATTCAATTTTTTATTATTTTAGTAAGCGTTGTTTCCACAAAGCGATTTTGATCAGTTAGTTTGCCTTTATATTGTCTTTGTCCCAGTTTTGGTTTGTTTAGTTTGCAAGTTTTACATTTTAATAATTGCCTCTTAAATCAAAGAATGCTTCATGCTATACTGAAAGAGTTAATAAAGAAATACAAAAGACTAAACAACGCAGAAAAGTAGCCTCTCCTTTTGTGTGTGTGTGAGCCGAAAGAAAGGCGGTGGGTGAGACACAACAACACACCACACAGCCCTCTAGGTGGCGCTCATACCAACCTTTTTCCCGCCAGCCAAAACATCCGCTCATCTTCCCTGCCTTTTACGGGGTAGCATAACGATGTTGAGTGGCTGACAAAACCCACACCACGCGCGAGAGAGAGGGGGCTTTTTAGAACATAGAAACCGGACAACCATTCACCTAGACGCCATTTTGGATTACTCGAAAACGTAGATTCATAATGGCACCATTCGTGGGTACGCAAAAAAACAAGACATAACCATTGCAATGTGTATAGGATGTGTGTGTGTGTGTGTGTTTTGTTTTTTGTTTATTTTTTTACATAATACAAATTATAGTGTTGTCTTTGATAAGACAAATCTGATCGAAATACGAAGATGGACAGCATTGAAAGGGTTTTATATTAAAGGTACGGATTTGGGAAGGCCTATGTAGAAATCCCGAGTGGGAGGACCTGTGAGGGCCCTAGAAGTGAACCCAGGAGGGACCCAGGTAGGGGGCCCAGTGGAAGTGCCCCAGAGTTAGCTAGGGGTCCATCATTTGAGAAGATCTACAGGCCAAACATTGTGACCCCTAACCTCTGTAACTCAATAAGGGGTAGAACAAATGGGCTATACATTTTCACACCTATTCCTTTTCTGACTCTTCCCAAATGGTGGAAATAATAGTTCGATTACTCTAGTCGGTTTTTAGTTATAGAGGTTAGTGGTCAAGATTTCTGGCTAAAATATAATTAAGAGGAGATGGGTCGTTATTCTAGATCCCCTTCTCCCTAATGATTAGCCCCATTAGTTTTCAGATTTTAAGATGTTTGCCCATTAGTCTGTCGATTTTAAGACCTGCCCCATCTCCTTGTCAATATTAAGACCTTTCGTGCTATTTAGGTGTCGATTTTTTCCCT
The DNA here is from genome assembly GCA_032716605.1 of Paralithodes platypus. NCBI lineage: Eukaryota > Metazoa > Arthropoda > Malacostraca > Decapoda > Lithodidae > Paralithodes > Paralithodes platypus. Next base: position 15,062,907 of record CM064503.1, read on the forward strand.
GGCGAACGAAAGTGAGCCTGTAATGTTGGAAGAACCGGCCTTCGGCCGGAATGTTTTTCTACCGAAAAATGTACAAATTAATCTAGAAGGGGGATTTAATGGATGTTTTTGTTTAAATTTGATGGAAGTCTAAAGAGGAAACTAGAAAAATATTGAAAACATGCAAAAAATCGCCAAAAAACGTGAACCATCCCCCCTTAACCCTTTGAAGATTATGACGCATTTTGACAGCTTATTCTGGCGATGCTTAGACGATATCATACAAGTTAGGAAGGATCTGTGGGAATTATAAGGGTAAACACTATCTCAGTTAATCGTCTGGCTTCCACATACCCTTCCTAATATGACTAAACTCGTCTAAGAATAGCCAAGAAACCAATAGAAATGCGTCGTTGTATTTGCTAAGGGCTAAATGGGTAGATTATTATTATGGCATTGCAATTACCTTTGTTTATACTCGTAATATTTTACAATGTATGTTTGGAACAAAAAAATACAAAAAAGACACGGGGAGAGCAAAAAATAAATAAATAAATAAATAAATAAAAACAAATAAATGAGAGGGAAGTCTTGTGTGTGTGTAGTGACGTATACAACTCAGCTTAGAAAGTACTTCTAGCACTCAAAGGGGTAAACAGATCTCAACTACCACTTTAACGTCCACACACCGTTCCCGAGCCAATTAAAATGGCCTAATAATGGCCCAAAATGAACTAAAATCAACGCGTCCTTGTATGTTGAAAGGGTTTAAGTCGTCCCCCTAGACCAGTGCCCAGCCTCAGTTTACTAAAGGGTTAAAGTCGTCCCTCTAGTGCCCAGCCTCTGTTTATTAAAGGGTTAAAGACGTCCCTCTAGTGCCCAGCCTCTGTTTATTAAAGGGTTAAAGACGTCCCCCTAGTGCCCAGCCTCTGTTTACTAAAGGGCTAAAGTCGTCCCTCTAGTACCCAGCCTCTGTTTATTAAAGGGTTAAAGACGTCCCTCTAGTGCCCAGCCTCTGTTTATTAAAGGGTTAAAGTCGTCCCCCAAGTGCCCAGCCTGTTTACTATAGGGTCACCACAACACACTGGCCACAACGCTTCCCGGTACGTTATGTTGAGAGGGGACGAGTGTGTGTGTGTGTGTGTGTGTGTGATAGAGAGAGTGAGAGAGAGAGAGAGAGAGAGTGTGTGTGTGTGTGTGTGTGTGTGTGTGTGTGTGTGTGTGTGTGTGTGTGTGTGAATTATGTATACAACTCAGATTAGAAAGGACTTTAGTGAGAGAGAGAGAGAGAGAGAGAGTGGGGGTGGTGGGTGGATTCCATTAGCTCTTGCAGTACGATGACGATGTTCATATCTCTACTCTGGGTATCGTTACGTGGTTTTAATCAGCCAAGGAAGAAGCTATGGGAGGCAACAGGTTTAGGGTGGTTTGTGTGTTTTTTTATTACGGGCCCCCTTCTTCCTCATGTTTAGCCCCATTAGTTTTCAGATTTTATGATGTTCACCCCATTAGTTTGTCGATTTTATTCCATTTCTATTCCAGTATCAAGACCTTTCGTGCCATTTAGGTGTCGATTTTTTCCTGGCGAGCGATAGCGAGCCTGTAATTTTAATCTCGGTCTTCGGCGGAGACATTTTTCTATCGACAAATGTACATTATGTTGGTCATAAATCAATGGAAAACAAATATATAAATGTACTGGAAAGGCTAAATAAATATATTCTCGGTGTGCTCATACTAATAATTATATTCTCTGTGTGCTCATACTAATAATTATATTTTCGGTGTGCTCATACTAATAATTATATTCTCGGTGTGCTCATACTAATAATTATATTGTCGGTGTGATCATACTAATAATTATATTCTCGGTGTGCTTATACTAATAATTATATTCTCGGTGTGCTCATACTAATAATTATATTCTCGGTGTGCTCATACTAATAATTATATTCTCGGTGTGCTCATACTAATAATTATATTCTCGGTGTGCTCATACTAATAATTATATTCTCGGTGTGCTCATACTAATAATTATATTCTCGGTGTGCTCATACTAATAATTATATTCTCGGTGTGCTCATACTAATAATTATATTCTCGGTGTGCTCATACTAATAATTATATTCTCGGTGTGCTCATACTAATAATTATATTCTCGGTGTGCTCATACTAATAATTATATTCTCGGTGTGCTCATACTAATAATTATATTCTCGGTGTGCTCATACTAATAATTATATTCTCGGTGTGCTCATACTAATAATTATATTCTCGGTGTGCTCATATTAATAATTATATTCTCGGTGTGCTCATATTAATAATTATATTCTCGGTGTGCTCATACTAATAATTATATTCTCGGTGTGCTCATATTAATAATTATATTCTCGGTGTGCTCATACTAATAATTATATTCTCGGTGTGCTCATATTAATAATTATATTCTCGGTGTGCTCATACTAATAATTATATTCTCGGTGTGCTCATACTAATAATTATATTCTCGGTGTGCTCATACTAATAATTATATTCTCGGTGTGCTCATACTAATAATTATATTGTCGGTGTGCTCATACTAATAATTATATTCTCGGTGTGCTTATACTAATAATTATATTGTCGGTGTGCTCATACTAATAATTATATTCTCGGTGTGCTTATACTAATAATTATATTGTCGGTGTGCTCATACTAATAATTATATTCTCGGTGTGCTTATACTAATAATTATATTGTCGGTGTGCTCATATTAATAATTATATTCTCGGTGTGCTCATACTAATAATTATATTCTCGGTGTGCTCATATTAATAATTATATTCTCGGTGTGCTTATACTAATAATTATATTGTCGGTGTGCTCATACTAATAATTATATTGTCGGTGTGCTCATACTAATAATTATATTGTCGGTGTGCTCATACTAATAATGAGTAAAATCAGCTCATGAATAAAGACGCCATTAGGTGTATGGATTTTTTTTTTTTTTTTAGATTTGTGTATTTCCTTCTTCTATTCCTTTATTGGAATTACATAAATAGCCTATATAGTAAACAAACAAAATATAAGTTATTTATAAAAGTATTTTTGTTCTTCTCCAAAAGTCTATGGTGAGCCCCGTCATAATTCACTATTAATTCCGATTTACAGAATCAACAAAAATGTCTTTAATATGACCCTAAAATAAATAATTGTATTTTTCTTAATCAGTTAGACTTACTGTATATCATTAACCGGAAAATGTGATACCGATATCTGTTTGGGCAAATGGGAATCTTAACTTACTAATATTTATAATTGCCCGCCTTATAACTATTTAAGGCAAGCTATGAGTGTTTATGAATATGAATATGCAAGTACACGACTTTATAAACATATCTAGACTTGTTTATATGATGATATGAATAAGTTCCTTATATTGAAGGAAGCCAGAACAACGGATGTGAATATTAGTAAGGGTTTATTTATAGTTTGGTGGAAACGGATACTTAACTGTTGACTGACGAGTGGGAGAGGCTGTGTGTGTGTGTGTGTGTGTGTGTGTGTGTGTGTGTGTGTGTGTGTGTGTGTGTGTGTGTGTGTGTGTGTGTGTGTGTGTGTGTGTGTGTGTGTGTGTATTATGTGTGTGTATTATGTGTGTGTGCGTGTGTATGTGTGTGGGTACGTATGGGTGTGTGTACTTATGTGTGTGTATATGTGTGTGGTATGTACGTATATATGCGTGTGTACCATCAACCTCCGTGTACATGTGTAGGTATGACAGGGCCATATTCCAGGAGCTTATCCGGGCACCATGGTCGTGACCAAAGACTTAAGGGAGCCCACCTCGCTTTTTTATCTTTCTCTCCCTCTCTCTTTGGTTTGTCTCCATTCGGCCCCATTCAGCCTACTGTTTTAAGACGTTTACCCCCATCCAGGTGTCAATATTTTCCTGGCGAGCGGTAGCGAGCCAGCATACTGTATATATATATTTGTTTTGACAGCAAGCTAAATTTGTGCATTTTTTGATAGAAAAATTTCTCCGGCGAAGCCGGATTTCTCCATACAATGCTGGCTTGCTATCGCTCGCCAGGAAGAAATTGACACCTGGATGGGGATAAACGTCTTAAAACAGTTGGCTGAATGGGGCCGAATGGATACAAGCCAGGGAAAGAGAGAAATATAAAAAAAACGGTGACCCCCCTTAACCCTTTCTGTACCGATGATGTTTCTTTCATTTGGTTTTAGTCACGGTTAGATAATTTTATGATTCTTAGAAAGGATGTATGGAAGCTAAAAGGATGAATTAATATAGTCTGTACCCTTTTAATGAATAGATGTCCTTCCTAAGCTAAATAATATGGTCAAATAGTACCTGGAATGGAATGGAAATAGTATAACATTTACTATAGGGTCTCTCCTATTTAACCCTAGGAATGACACTCACATAATTGTCACCATAATTTAAGCCGGTATCACACGAACGCTTTTTCCCTGAACATTTATCCTCAACACTGGTCTGGCAGCTTATGAGGTAAACATATTAAAATATCTATGTCACCTAAATGCATCTATCATTAGTCTAGTTTACGATACCGATGCAAAATATTCCAGAAATGTTGCTAGAAATTTTGTGATTATCAAATGTTGACTATAAAAGCTCTCGTGTGTTACCGGCTTAACTCTATATCCATCACTTTATATACTGTATTTGTGTATCCATCTATCTATCTATCTATCTAGGCTCTATATCTATTTATCAATCTATATAATTTCATCTGTCAACTAAATATCTCGATCTATCTTTCAATCTATCCATCAATATATGTTAATATATCTATCTATCTATTTATCTATCTATCTATATATATATATATATATCCATCTATCTATCCATCTATATATCTATCTATCTATATATCCATCTATCTATCAATCTATCTAGCTATCCATCTATCTATAAATCATCGTTATGTTACCTTAGTGACGACACATGCGCATATCGTCACCACAAATCTATACAGCTACTGCAATGTATGTATCTATTTTGGTGTATATCTGTCTGCTTATCTTCTTTCATTTATCTGTATACAGATCTATCTATAATTATATATGTCATTATATCTATCTATATATTGTGTTGTATCTACTTCCATTTCAATCTATCTTTTTGTCTATCAATCAATCTATCTATCTATCTATCTATATCTCTCTCTCTCTCTCTCTCTATATATATATATATATATATATATATATGTTTGCCTGTTACCTTACCTTATGATGTGTTCGCCACTCTTCTAGCGGCACCAAGGAGCGCGACGCCCCTCGTTTTGGGTGGTGATTTGGTGCAGTAGACTGTTTGAAGCGACAGCTCGCTCCCTTGCGAGGATGGGCTCGTTTGGCTTCTTTTGCAGTTCGACATCCAGGGCTCTCTTGAAGCTGTCTAACGAGACGTCCCTCATGTCTCTTACTCGCCGTGGGAGTTTGTTGAAGAGACGTGGGCCTCTGTGTGATAACCAGCCCTCTCGCAGAGAGCCCATAGCACCCCTGTTATTCATCCGGGGGATTTCGCATTCCCAGCCTCTCCTATCACTGAATTTCATGACTATCGGAGTATGTAGGTTTGGTACTAAACCCTCTGCGATTTTCCACGTGTATATTATTAGGTAACGTTCTCTTCTACGTTCCAGTGAGTACAGATTCAGTGCTCTTAAACGCTCCCAATAGTGTAGCTGTTTTATCGAACTTATATGCGAAGTGAAATTTCTTTGTACACTCTCTACGTCATTTATTTCACCTGCTTTGTATGGGGATGTTAATACGCTACAATATTCAAGCCGCGGTAGCACTAGAGATTTGAAGAGCGTTATCATAGGTACTTCACCGCGTGTAAAGTACGCAGAATCCAACCCGTTAGACGTTTCGCAGCCGCCACTTTGACCTGGTTATGTACTTTGAAACCCATATTTTCAGACATTAATACCCCAAGGTCTTTCACACTGTCTTTCCGTTCTATTATGTGGTTAGATTCTGTTAAGTAATTTGTAATTTCTTTAACACCATTATTATCTCCATACCGTATTAATTGGAATTTTTCCTCATTGAATTGCATGTTGTTTTCCCTGATCCACTGGAACACTACATTCATGTCTTCCTGCAGTCGGCCCGTGTCTTCTTGTGTGTTTACTATCTTGCTTAATTTTGTGTCATCAGCAAAAGACGACACCGTACTGTGTCTGGTGTTGGTATCTATGTCGCAAATTAGTATGAGGAACAGAAGGGGCGCTAGCACTGTTCCTTGGGGCACTGAGCTTTTGACATCCGAAGGCTCAGATGTGACTTGGTTTACTGCTACCGATTGTTTTCGGTTTACGAGGAAATTGCACCGTCCGATTTTCCCAGTTATACCTTTTGCTTTCAGTTTGTGGGCTATTATACCATGGTCACATTTATCAAATGCCTTAGCAAAATCGGTGTAAATGACATCCACGTTTTTCTTTTCTTCTAGCGCTTTAAGAATTTTGTCATAGTGTTCCAAAAGTTGTGAGATACATGATCTTCCCGCTCTGAACCCATGTTGACCGGTGTTGTGTAGTTCATTTGTCTCCATGAATGTTGAAATTTTTCTTCCAGGACTCCTTCGAAAACTTTAATGATGTGAGAGGTTAGAGCTACCGGGCGGTAGTTTTTTGGTAGTGCTTTACTCCCTCCTTTATGCAGTGGGGAAATTATTGCGTTTTTAAAGCTATCTGGTATGTCACCAGTGTCTAGACTCCTTCTCCACATTATAGCCAGGGGTTTTGAGAGGTTATCCTTACATTTCTTCATTAGGATCGAATTCCATGAGTCCGGGCCTGGTGCCGAGTGGGATGGCATGTTGGAAATGGCCTCTTCTATGTCTTTTGGACCGAAATCAATATCCAGCATCTGAGGGGTTTCCGTGGGGGAGGTTTCCATGAAAAATATATTTTGGTCTCTGATGACTTTTGTTTCATCAGGCTCACTGAATGCCATTTCATACTGCCTGCTTAAGAGTTCGCTCATTTCCTTTTTGTCCCCTGTGAAAGAGCCCCCTTTGCTCAGTGGGCCGATGTTTGATGTTGTTTTAGCCTTTTGTTTGGCGTATGAAAAGAAGTATTTGGAATTTTCCTTTATACCTGCAATAGCTTTCCTCTCCTCTTCCATATGTTGTAGTTCATATGATATTCTTAGCCTTTGTTCAATTTCCACAATTTCTCTGTCTATTTCCGCCTTTTGCCTATCCTGTAGATTTTGATGTGTGCGTCTTTGTGTGAGTAATTTTCTTCTTCTGTACAGCCTCCTCCTTTCCCGATCTTGTTTGCTTCTTCGTTTTGTTTGTCTTGCAGGTATATGGTGGCTACAGATTTGGGTCATGGTTTCTGTTATTAAGACTAGACATTCTGCTGGTGTCAGGTTATTCATTAAATCTTCCCAGTCTATTTCCTCCATTTCTTGATTTACCTCTTCCCACCTAATGTTTTTGTTATTGAAGTTAAATTTACTGAAGGGGCCGGTTTTTGTTCTCGATTCTGAGGTTGTCTGTACACTTTCTAAGGTTGTTTTGATCTCAATTAATTTATGATCTGAGTATGTTGTGTCCGATATGTTAATGATGTGTACTAGAGAGTCGTTGTTAGTGAAGACCAGGTCTAAGATATTTATTTGTCAACCAGCATTATATTATATAGTTAGGTTAAATATGACTCCCACCTATCACCACCTGACCTAAACTCTACCTATCTATCCCCCTATCATTATCCATATCCACCTATCCATCATCCATCAGTGCTCTCGCTTACCATATTTACTTTCCTATCTTTAAGGGGACGTTATATTACTTATATATATTTATGGTCTAGTATTACCGGTATTGACTGTATATTTGTTTTCATTTGCTCCCTAGACCTCTATCAAGCTTAAGGGGAGATTTCCACTTGAGGGATTTTTTGCTTGACTCCTTTCTCCCTCATGTTTAGCCCCATTGCTTTTCTAATTTTAAGACGTTCGCCCCATTATTTTGACGATTGTAAGAACTTTCGACCCATTTCTGTCAATTTTAAGACCTTTCGTGCCATTTAGGTGTCGATTTTATCCTGGCGAGCGACAGCGAGCCTGTAATATAAGAGGAACCGGCTTTCAGCCCGGAGTGTACAAATTTATCTTGAAAGAGGGTCAAGGGGGTGAAATTTTAAGATTGCTGGAGGAGTAGAAAACAAACTAAAAACCTCCCCTTAAGACATAAACATTACAAAGACTCCCCTTCTCGATAAATTTGTACATTTTTCGGTAGAAAAAAACAGCTGGTTCCTTCTAAATTACAGGCTTGCTATCGCTCGCCAGGAACAAATCGACACCTAAATGCCCCGAAAGCTTTTAATATTGACGAAGAAATAGGCGAAAGTCTTAAAATGTGCCAACTAATGGGGCTAAACATAAAGGAGAAGGGGGTCCAGAAAGACATTAAATACTTCCACTTAAAACAAGCACATCTTCACGCTATGACACACACACAGGTACACTAATAAACACACAGAGATACAAAGACACACCCCATTAACTCACTTCAACACATACAGACAATGATCATTTAACAACACACATTCACACACACGTTATGAAAATAGGTGACACACACACACACACACACACACACACAACCCCCCCCCCCCCCCCACACACACATACATATATATATACACACACACACATACATACCTCCCCTCCCCATCTCCACACAAACACAAACACTGACCTATGGATCCTCAAACAAATACACACAAACACACACATATGCCTCTACGGATGCCCAACCTAACAAAGAAACACACACACACACACACACACACATATAGCCACACGTATGTATATACACAAATAACCTCCTTGTCTATCTCTCTATTCCCAGACAGTGACCAAAACAGACATCCTGACAGACACACATATTAGCTAATGTATCTTGATTTATTGTGATGTGTGTGCGTGCGTGTGTGTATGTATGTGTGTGGTGTGTATGTGTGTGTGGTGTGTGTGTGTGTGTGTGTGTGTGTGTACAGAAGTCGTGCATCACACCCACAACTACATCTCAATCTTCGTCACTTACTAGAACAAAACATAACCCCTTCTGTAACGGCGACGTCTTTTAACTCTATTCTGGATACTATTAGACGATGTTATTGTTTAAAATGGGCCTCTAACAATCAACAAGCTTCAAACTATCGCACTTAACCATTTGTACTACCACATATCCTTCTTAAGCGGCACAAACTATCGCACTTAACCATTTGTACTACCACATATCCTTCTTAAGCGGCACAAACTATCGCACTTAACCATTATTATTTTGTACTACCACATATCCTTCTTAAGCGGCACAAACTATCGCACTTAACCATTTGTACTACCACATATCCTTCTTAAGCGGCACAAACTATCGCACTTAACCATTTGTACTACCACATATCCTTCTTAAGCGGCACAAACTCATATAAATACAGCTAGAATGAAAGTAATAAGACATCGCCGGTACAGAAGAGGTTAATTTGGCGGACCTGGGCAAAGTTTGGATAATGATAGAAGCAATGTTCAGGCGCACAAAACAGTCAAGTATACCTACTATTTATAAGAGGATAATTGTAATCGAGGTTGTAGAGGTGAATGAAGATTATTGTTGCCGCCTGTTCAGTCTATATAAATAAGTCTCACAGCATCACAACGCAACACACCACAACAACCAATTTATGTAAAACCAATTACATTCATAAACCCCTTCTGTACCAGCGATGTTATCTTCATTTGATTTTAGGTACATTTAGACGATTTTATGAAGCTTAGGAACGATATATGGTAGTTAAAAGGAATAATTGAGATAGTCTGTAGTCTCTTAATGGGTAGACTTCATTCCTAAGCTGCGTAATATTAGCTAATAGTTTCCAAAATATAATGAAAAGGACGTCACCGGTATTGTACGGGTTCATAATTCACGATAGTTGCATTTGGTGGAGAACGGACTTTTTACGAGTGACTGTACGTATAGAAAACGAAGTGACGATTACCACCACCACCACCAGCACAACAACAACAACAACAACAACAACAACAACAACAACAACAACCAGTGCTTTCTGTGCACAACCATTTGCAACACATCAACGCAATGCACAACAATAACACAACACCACAACAACAACAAAAACACTACAACAGAGCATTCTGCGTTTAACCCACACACCCACTTGCAACACATCAACACAACACAATACCGTAGCAACACCAATCAACACCACCACAACATTGATTTTGGTGCTTTACCCCACATAACCACTTACAACACGTCAACACAACACCACAAGAACAACAACACCACCACAACAATAGTGCTTTCTGTACTTTACCCCACACAGCCACTTGCACACATAAACAAATCAATACAACACTACATAACATCAACACACTATCACAACACCAACACCAATAACACCACCACAACAATAGTGCTTTCTGTACTTTACCCCACACAGCCACTTGCACACATAAACAAATCAATACAACACTACATAACATCAACACACTATCACAACACCAACACCAATAACACCACCACAACAATAGTGCTTTCTGTACTTTACCCCACACAGCCACTTGCACACATAAACAAATCAATACAACACTACATAACATCAACACACTAACACAACACCAACACCAATAACACCACCACAACAATAGTGCTTTCTGTAGTTAAACCCACACAGCCACTTGCCACACATCAACACTATACACAACACCACCACAATACAACATACACAACACAACAATAGTGCCTTCTGTAGTTAACTCCACACACAGCTACTTGCCACACATCAACCCTGTACACAAAAACAACACAAAAACAAACAAACAACCACACAATAACACAACACAACACAGCACAAAACACAATAATAGTGTTTTAACCCCCACAACACACAGCCACTTGCCATACAACAACACTGTACACAACACAACACAGCACACAACAATAGTGCTTTAACCCCCCACAACACACAGCCACTTGCCACACAACAACACTGTACACAACACAACACAACACAGCACACAACAATAGTGCTTTAACCCCCACAACACACAGCCACTTACCATACAACAACACTGTACACAACACAACACAGCACACAACACAACAATAGTGCTTTAACCCCCCACAACACACAGCCACTTACCATACAACAACACTGTACACAACACAACACACAACACAACAATAGTGCTTTAACCCCCCACAACACACAGCCACTTACCCACAACACCAACACAACACAACACCACCAACAATAGTGCTTTAACCCCCCACACACAGCCACTTGCCACACAACAACACTGTACACACAAACCACACAACAACACAGCACACAACAAATGGTTTAACCCCCCACAACCAGCCATTGCACACAACACTGTACACAACACAACACAACACAGCACACAACAATAGTGCTTTAACCCCCACAACACACAGCCACTTACCATACAACAACACTGTACACAACACAACACACAACACAACAATAGTGCTTTAACCCCCCACAAGACACAGCCACTTGCCATACACAACAACTGTACACACACAGCACACAACACAACAATAGCTTTAACCCCCCACACAACAGCCACACTTACCATAACACTGTACACAACACAAACACAGCAACCAACAATAGGCTTTAAAACCACACACACAGCCACTTACCATACAACAACACTGTACACAACACAACACAACACAACACAACACAACACAGCACACAACACAACAATAGTGCTTTAACCCCCCACAACACACAGCCACTTACCATACAACAACACTGTACACAACACAGCACACAACACAACAATAGTGCTTTAACCCCCCACAACACACAGCCACTTACCATACAACAACACTGTACACAACACAACACAACACAGCACACCCCCCACAACATAAACACACTCCCAACAACACACACAGAACTTACCATACAACAACAATTGATAACCAACACAACACACAACACAACAAAAATATGTACACAAAACAAAACAAGAAACACACACTGTCAACAACAACACCAAACAAAAAAAACAACACCCATACACAACAAACACTCAACACACTGTACACAACACACCACCCACGAACACACACAACACAACCCAATACACAACAACAATAGTGCTTTAACCCCCCACAACTCACAGCCACTTACCATACAACAACACAGCACACAACACAACAATAGTGCTTTAACACCCCACAACACACAGCACACAACAACTGGTACCACACAACACAACACATCAATACAAGACAACACAACACAACACCACCAACACCAACAATAGTGCTTTAACCCCCCACACACTTTTGCCACACACAACACCACCACAACACCACACACAACACAACACAACACACCACAACAATAGTGCTTTAACCCCCCACACACAGCCACTTGCCACACAACAACACTGTACACAACACAACACCAACACAACACACCACAACAACAATAGTGCTTTAACCCCCCACACACAGCCACTTGCCACACATCAACACTGTACACAACACAACACAACACAACACAACAACAATAGTGCTTTAACCCTCCACAATACACAGCCACTTACCACACAACAACACTGTACACAACACAACACCAACACAACACACCACAACAACAATAGTGCTTTAACCCCCCACACACAGCCACTTGCCACACATCAACACAACACTGATAAATACAGCTGATCAACTACACACAACTCTTTACCACACGTGTGAACCCTACAACATCGATCACGACAAAAAGTTCTGAACCCTTTCAGACATGAAATCCGTAGCGCTCACTGATTACTCAAGGTAAATACTACCTCAACAAATCTGTTTGTTTTCTGGCTATTATTCGACGATTTTATTCAGATTAGGAAGGATATATGGAAGTCAGAGGGTTTATTGATATAGTCTTTACCCATTTAATACCCACGGATCCTTCCTAAGCTGCATAAAATCGTCTAATGATAGCCAAAAATAAACTGCTAAAACGCGTCAGAGCTTCAAGGGGTTAAATTGTATAAAAACAGTCTAATGTTAGGCAAAACAATGAGCCAAGTAGGCGCAATCATGCTAAAACAGTTAAAATAATAAATTCGGCATACCTACCTCTGGTCCCCCCCCCCCCCCCCACCCCAACCTCAACTCCTGCGGGTGACAAACTGTCTCAACCCCTTCAGTACCGGTAACGTCCTTTTAACTTTATTCTGGCTACTATTAGACGATTTTATTCAGTTTAAAAGGGGCCTCCAGCAATTTTCAGGCTTCGAACTATCTCACTTAACCCTTTTTGACTACCACAGATCCTTCTTAAACTGCACACATTCCTCTAAATATCGCTAAAGTAAAATTAAAAAAGACATTGCCGGTACAGAAGGGGTTAACCATTTCACCATATAATTCTGGCTAGCATTACACGAATTTATCCAGTTTCAGAAGGCCCTCTAGGAAGCAAGGGAAGGAAGCCTATCTCCAATAACTCTCCGACTCCCAAAAGGTCTTCCTAAACTGAATAAACTGAATAAACTGAATTAGAAAAGCGTCATCGGGATTAAGGGGTTAGTGTCTGTTTTTTGGTCAATCTATTCATTTAATTATATGTTTCATAGTAACCTCGATAGACCTCCATCAAGCTTAAAAAACACCTACTAGACCCGCCTTCAAGATAAATTTGTACATTTTTCGGTAGAAAAATGTCCCGGCCGAAGGCCAATTCCTCCTATAATTACAGGCTCGCTATCGCTCGCCAGGAAAATATCGACACCTAAATGGCAGGAAATGTCTATATATTGACAAAGAAATGGAGCAAAAGGTTTCAGAATCGCCAAACTAATGGAACGAACGTCTTATAATCTCAAAGCTAATGGGACTAAACATGAGGGAGAAAAAGCAACCACCTCCCCCTTAATCGACTACCGACTGCCGAGAGCGTGACAAGTTGTATATATATATATATATATATATATATATATATATACTCGATTCCTGGCCCCAGCGATCATACGGGTCACTAGAAACAATATATAAACGACACGTCACACTTTGGGCAGTAGGAGTTCGATGAAGGGGAGACTGACCGTTCGTTTGGTCTATTAATTCATTTATTCATACATTGTTTTAGGTTCCTCCCTAGACCTCCATCAAGCTTAGAAAAACACCTCCTACACCCCCCCCCCCCCCCCTTCAAGATAAATTTGTACATTTTTTAGTGAATTTCTAGGACGCAAACGATCGCCAGTAACCTTTCCTTCCTTCCCACACCCACCTGTCCTAAATAGAATATAAGCGACTATGCCCTGTTCCAAATAGGTAGGCCAGAAATCCTGAACCCTAACCTCTGTAACTCAAGAAAGGCTAGCACAAATGGGCTGTCAAATTCCACACCTATTCCCTGACTGACCCTTCCCAATTAGTAGATATATTAGCTTGATTACTCTAATGGGCTGTCAAATTCCACACCTATTCCCTGACTGACCCTTCCCAATTAGTAGATATATTAGCTTGATTACTCTAATGGGCTGTCAAATTCCACACCTGTTCCCTGACTGACCCTTCCCAATTAGTAGATATATTAGCTTGAGTACTCTAATGGGCTGTCAAATTCCACACCTGTTCCCTGACTGACCCTTCCCAATTAGTAGATATATTAGCTTGATTACTCTAATGGGCTGTCAAATTCCACACCTGTTCCCTGACTGACCCTTCCCAATTAGTAGATATATTAGCTTGATTACTCTAATGGGCTGTCAAATTCCACACCTGTTCCCTGACTGACCCTTCCCAATTAGTAGATATATTAGCTTGATTACTCTAATGGGCTGTCAAATTCCACACCTTGATTACTCTAATGGGCTGTCAAATTCCACACCTGTTCCCTGACTGAATTAGTAGAACAGGTATTAGCTTGATTACTCTAATGGGCTGTCAATTAGTAGATATATTAGCTTGATTACTCTAATGGGCTGTCAAATTCCACACCTGTTCCCTGACTGACCCTTCCCAATTAGTAGATATATTAGCTTGATTACTCTAGTCCTTTGTGAGTCATAAAGGTTAGTATTCGAAGGTGTTGGCCTACTAATTTAGAACAGGGTATAATAATAATAATAATAGCCATATATAAAAGGAAAAAACAGTTTGATCGTACCGTACTATAGAAGATGATGTACTTATAAGGGTGTGATCAGTGACGACGGTATAAGGGGGGAGGGTTCGTTTGTCTGGACACCCCCCCCCCCTTCTCTCTCATGTTTAGCTTGATTAGTTTTGATATTTTAAGACGTTCGTTCCATTAGTTTGGCGATTTTGAGACTTTTCGCCCCATTTTTCTGTCAATATTAAGATCTTTCGTGCCATTTAGGTGTCGATTTTTTCCTGGCGAGCGAAAGCGAGCCTATAATTATAGAAGGAATCGGCCTTCGGCCGGGACATTTTTCTACCGAAAATGTACAAATTTATCTTGAAGGGGGGTCTAGGGGGTGTTTTTTTTTAAAGTTTGATGGAGGTCTAGCGAGGAAACTAAAACAAATATATGAATAACTGAATACATAGACCAAAGACTTAAAACAAAATATTATAAAGATAAATAATTAATGAAATAAATCCGCCTCTCCCCCCTTAATACTGGTACGCCCGAGACCACAAGCACCAAGAGATACTTAACATTCCACAAGGAGAGAAACTTGACTTGATTTAATAACCTATATTTACTGTCCCTACAGAGTGGATGGATGCAGGCAATACAACATTTCGATGCAATTATTGTTAGTAATACAATAATTCAGTTACAATTGTGCACACACTATCCATGTCTTGGTCATGTGCAACAAGGGCTTATTTTACTAATCATAATATCAATACCGGTACAGTCGGCCTAATAAGTGATATCTCGGCACCAAGTATGTATTGATCAATAATTAGTATCAGCAATATCTAAAACTTGATATATTCGTTTCGAGTGAAATATACAAACATGTTCCTACACTTACCTATCTGACAGACATTATTACAGCACAGAGCGAGCCAAACGTAAAGACAGCTGAGACCTGACTTATTAGCGCTACCGTTCAGACAGTACAGTTTCTTAAAATAAGTTTCCAAGATAAAACTCTTTCACAGGAAAACGTGACAACAACTTGCAAAGTAAGAGAGAGAGAGAGAGAGAGAGAGAGAGAGAGAGAGAGAGAGAGAGTGAGAGTGAGTGAGAGAGTGAGTGTCTGAACAAATGGCGCACACTATCTAAGATTTTAAGTCAACCCGATTTCTTATATTTGCATCCTGAAAATTATAAGAATTCCTCGATGTGGTATGAATGACTGTACCTCATCACAGTGGCTTATTCTGGCTTGGTAAAGGTGTATGACATTGTATAATATAAAGAAGGTATGGAAGCAACAGAGGGATGTTCTAGTAGCTATATAATCACAATAAAACACACATATTCATGGACAATATTTGTGTTTATGTTATGCAGGAAATATAGACAAGTCATCAAATATACACCACCTTGGACTTCACAACAATCCACTTAAACCAGGTCTCTAGTTACTGCCAGGTAAACTGAGGTACAGTCGTGATCATAAGTACTTGAACATCTCCTAATGCTAAAACAAGATAGTGTATTCATTATAAATAGGCCAAAATCGTAACCAGTAACCTCTGCAACTCCTAAAGGGCTCGAGCAAATGGGCTGTAAATGTCCACATGTGCCTATTCACTGGCTGACCTATCTTAAATGGTGGAAGTATTACCTTGATTACTCTAGTCGCGTATGAGTTATAGAGCCTTATAGAGCCTATAGAGGTTAGTTATAGAGCCTTATAGAGGTTAGTTATAGAGCCTATAGAGGTTAGTTATAGAGCCTTATAGAGCCTATAGAGGTTAGTTATAGAGCCTTATAGAGCCTAGAGGTTAGTTATAGAGCCTATAGAGGTTAGTTATAGAGCCTATAGAGGTTAGTTATAGAGCCTTATAGAGCCTATAGAGGTTAGTTATAGAGCCTATAGAGGTTAGTTATAGAGCCTATAGAGGTTAGTTATAGAGCCTATAGAGGTTAGTTATAGAGCCTATAGAGGTTAGTTATAGAGCCTATAGAGGTTAGTTATAGAGCCTATAGAGGTTAGTTATAGAGCCTTATAGAGCCTATAGAGGTTAGTTATAGAGCCTTATAGAGCCTATAGAGGTTAGTTATAGAGCCTATAGAGGTTAGTTATAGAGCCTTATAGAGCCTATAGAGGTTAGTTATAGAGCCTTATAGAGCCTATAGAGGTTAGTTATAGAGCCTTATAGAGCCTATAGAGGTTAGTTATAGAGCCTTATAGAGCCTATAGAGGTTAGTTATAGAGCCTTATAGAGCCTATAGAGGTTAGTTATAGAGCCTTATAGACCCTATAGAGGTTAGTTATAGAGCCTTATAGAGCCTATAGAGGTTAGTTATACAAATATTTGGCCTACTTATAATGCATAGACTAGTGAATCATAGTAGTATAATTGTCGTGGTTCAAACAGTCTTTCTAATAGTTTGTCAGAGTATCATAATTGTGCTTTTAAACACTGTCCAGAAAATCCCAATCACGACAATACAGGGTGCAAGTAGACTACCCATCCGTCTCGGCCCATTATTATGTTTTTTCCACCAACCAACTTCACCTCTAAACTCAATTAATGAAATCAACAAATACATGTACAAAGGAGTACAAAGGAAATCAAGCAACAACAGATCTAGTGACCCTTCTAGGTTGCTTGTCCTCCAAAACACTGAGGATCAAGTGTCCAAACAGTGGTTTAGAGTGGGTAAGGGAACATTGGAAAGGGAATTACTGCCCTGGAACTAATGTCCGTGGCAGGATTAGGAAGTTAGTAGAGGACAGATGGGTTAGTAACTGAGGAGGGGATAAAATAAAGTTATTCATTTACAAACGCAGTCAGTCGCGGGTTTGATGAGAGATATTTGTCTAGGCGGAGTTTAAATGAATCAACGGTGATGCAGTCTATAACGTTTCGGGGAAGCCCATTCCACAAGTTGACAACTCGATTGAAGAAGAAATTCTTAGATTCGTGCGAGTTAAAAGATTTACCAATAATTTTGCAACCGTTTCCCCGCGTGTAATTAGATTGGTCGATAGTGAAGTACTTACTACAGTTCATATTGTCGATGCCTTTGATGATTTTGAACACTTGAATTAAGTCACCTCTTAATCTGCGCTGGGTTAAAGGAAATAGATTGGCACTCCAAGGACTCGAACCTAGGATACTCACATCGAAATTCTGCGCACTTACGACTTCAGAGGCTATCAACCCTTCAGGATAATTAAGCCAGCACACTGTATAAGTCAAGAATGGCGTCAGGACTGGAGCCCCTTTTCTAGAATTCCAGTCCAGTTAGTCCCGGCCAGACCCAGATGGCTGGAGCAAAGTAGGAAAGAAGAGTAATTGAACAGAGGAAGAACAAGCTGAGAAGTGAGAAGTAAAGTAGAAGACTGAAAGTTCTCGGGCTCAACCAAGTTGCTTCATTGCCAGATCAGACCAGATGGCTGGAGTAAAGTAGGAAAGAAGAGTAATTGGACAGAGGAAGAACAAGCGGAGAAGTGAGAAGTACAGTTGTCTCGGCTGATGATGATGATGATGGCTCTAGGAAAAGTAGGAGATTAGAGAGTTTGGGACAGAGGAAGAATAAGTTGATAAATAGGAAGTACAGTAGAAGATAAAACTCGCCCTATATGTTCTACTATTCATATAACCAAGACACTGATGACTTACAGGTACATAATGTTGACAGGTCGGGGGGGGGATGTAACAAAGTTGATCAATTGCCACACTTGTAATGTGCCGTGTTAGTGATTACGGTGATGTGACCTTGACATACCCTAAGTGAGAGAGAGAGAGAGAGAGAGAGAGAGAGAGAGAGAGAGAGAGAGAGAGAGAGAGAGAGAGCATGAGCATAATTATATAGTTACATCGGAAAGAGTAACTAAAGCCTAAGAGTAAATTAATTTCAGATGTGGGTAAAAAAAAAAAAAAAAAAAATCAACGGCGCTCAAAATGCCTCAAGATCGTGTAACATTCCTTGTTTATAGAGTGGGGCATTAAGGGGAGGCAGACCGTTTGTTTGGTCTATTAATTCATTTATCATATATTTTGTTTAGTTTCCTCCCTAGACCTCCATCAAGCTTAGAAAAACACCTTCAAGATAAATTTGTACATTTTTTGGTAGAAACATTTCCCGGCCGAAGGCCGGTTCCTCTTAAATTTGCAAGCTCGCTTTCGCTCGCCAGGAAATAATCGATACCTAAATGACACGAAGGTCTTAAAATTGACAACGAAATGGGGGGAAAGGTGTTAAAATCGCCAAACTAATGGGCCGAACGTCTTATAATTTCAAAACTAGTGGGGCTAAACATTAGGGAGAAGGGGGTCCAGATAAACGGTCTGCCTCCCCTTAAGAGATAACAGGAGAGTATAGAAGGAAAGACCACAATATATTATTATACAGTCAGGTTTTCCTTTCGCCCAATAAGGTCCCATCCACTCACCCATTTTAGTCGCCTCTTAGGACGTGACGTACAATCGGGGGTATGAAGTGTTGTCATAGATTCCAGTGGTTGTCGCTCAAAAAGTGTTACTGGTATCTGTATAGTTACTGGGAAAAGTGCTTATCCCTCAGAGTATTAGTCAGTGTCCGAAACTTTGTGAAATATCTGACAACACTTATTAACCTCGACTGTACAAAAGTATTATTGATCCTCTCCAGGGGAAATCCATGCCCCTGGGGGAAGAGTGAGGAAAGGGAGAGACGTGAATTATGTAATTATTCCTATACGTTATATCTCCATACCTGAACATGTTGAGCACCTTGCCACCGAGTGCTCCGACATGCTGTATAAGGAGACGTGTGACAAACGTCTTAAAGGTGGGGGCTCATGGGTTAAGATAAACATGGAATGATAATCGCCAAGCTGTACATAATTATCTTGCAAAATGCAATGGCACTGACATAATTATTAACAATGGTATAAAGCATTTTGTGGATCGTCTATACCGGGTCTGTGACGTCACAAGAGTGTAAGTCCACCATCCAGTCTAGGCTAAGGATACTGGTGTGACGTTACTATGACGTCACAGGCCCGGTATAGACGATCCGCAAAATCCTTTATACCATTGTTAATAATTATTTCAGTGACATTGCATTTTACAAGATAATTATATGCAGGTTGGCGATTATTTTTCCATGTTTACCTCAACCCATGAGCCCCCACCTTTAAGGGGGGATGGGCCGGTTTTCTGGACCACTTTCTCCCTCATGTTAAGCCCCATTAGTTTTCAGATGCTAAGATGTTTGCCCCATTAGTTAGTCGAGTGTAAGACCTTCGCCCCATTTCTTCGTCAATATTTAGACCTTTCATGCTATTTAGGTGTCGATTTTTTCCCTGGCGAACGATAGTGAGCCTGCAATGTTGGAAGAACCGGCTTTCGGCCGGGACATTTTTCTACCGAAAAATGTACAAATTAATCTAGAAGGGGGATCTAATGGATGTTTTTTTTTAAATTTGATGGAGGTCTAGGGAGGAAACTAGAAAAATAATGAATACATGCAAAAATCGCCCAAAAATTGAACCATCCCCCCTTAACATAATCTAACACCTTATAAGAAAACGCTTCAAGATAGGGTGGAGATGAGATAAGGAAAAGCAATAAGAAAAGAGGGAGGGAGAGAGTTGACGAGAAGCAAAGAAATAAATATATGATAACAAGAAGAGGAGAGAGAAAACGAGAAGGTGAGTGCCCCGATGAGAGGCGTCTGTCCAGTGTCACTCCACCCTCACCACCACCACCACCCCTCCCTCTCGCCCCCTCTCCCTCCCTCCCTCACCACCACCACCACCCCTCTCTCTCACCCCCTCTCCCTCCCTCCCTCACCACCACCACCACCACCCCTCCCTCTCACCCCCTCTCCCTCCCTCCCTCTCGCCCCCTCTCCCTCACCACCACCACCACCCCTCCCTCTCGCCCCCTCTCCCTCCCTCCCTCACCACCACCACCACCACCACCCCTCCCCCTCTCTGACCACCACCACTACCACCCCTCCCTCCCTCCCTCCTTCACCACCACCACCACCACCACCACCACCCCTCCCTCCCTCCCTCCCTCCCTCCCTCCCTCACCACCACCACCACCCCTCCCTCTCACCCCCTCTCCCTCCCTCCCTCACCACCACCACCACCACCACCCCTCCCTCTCGCCCCCTCTCCCTCCCACCCTCACCACCACCCCTCCCTCTCGCCCCCTCTCCCTCCCTCCCTCACCACCACCACCCCGTCTCACCACACTACTCTGGTGTTGATCATTAGTGGTGATAAGGCCACACACACACACACACACACACACACACAGCCCGTAGCCTAGTAGGTAGAGCTCTCGTCTCACACACGAGGGTCGGGGGTTCAATCCCCGGCCGGGCGGAGACAAATTGGGCTTGTCTCCTTTCATGTGTTAGCCTCAGTTCACCTAGCTGTAAATAGGTACCTGGAATAAGTGGACGACGTTGTGACGTCCCATCTGGGGTTGGCAAAAATGGTACAAGGCGAGATGGGTATCATATGGTTCACCTAAGCTGATGGCTACCTAAGCCTTCGGGCGAGACGGTACCGTCTATAGTGAGAATGGTACCATACAGATCCACCCTAAGCCTTCGTTTCCGATGTCGCCAATTGGCTAAAATACAGACTACACACACATCCACAGCCATTCCAACAGTACATAAAACACTTAACATGCATTTCACGCAATACATTCCCAGTTAAGGAGGCGCGATAATAATGAGCTTAGCTCGCATTGCGTGGATTCCCCTTGACGAACAAGTAACTGAGTAACACACACACACACACACACAACATACCGCTACACAGAGGCAACCTTAATAGTAACGGTACATGCACTCACCCTTGAATAATTTAACCGAATATATATATATATATATATATATATATATATATATATATATACTGTGTGTGTGTGTGTGTGTGGATACCACTGGATTTACATGGAATTATTAACATGCTCTGTAGATAATCTTGCACAAAGAAAACATAATAAGGGTCCATGAGCCTTTATGAGTGACTGAGGTTAACGTCAACCGGAGCGAACAATAGCTTAAGCTATTCGCTCCAACATACAGTACTATTAATTTCCACTGATTCTATTAATGCCAAGCCTGTGTGTGTGTGTGTGTGTGTGTGTGTGTGTGTGTGTGTGTGTGTGAAGGGGCGGCCACATCCGTTCATAACAACAGTAATGATGATGATGATGATGATGGTGGTGGCAGGGAAGTTTACGGACACATTGATAATGGACATATAACTAAGGGGAGGTGGGTCGCTTTTCTGCTCCCCCTTCACCCTCATGTTTAGGCACATTAGTTTTCAGATTTTAAGAAGTTCGACCCATTAGTTTGACAATTTTAAGACTTTTCACCCCACTTCGTTGTCAATATTAGGATTTTTCGTGTCATTTAGGTGTCGATTTTTTCCTGGCGAGCGATAGCGAGCCTGTAATTTTAAGAGAAATCGGCCTTCGGCCGGGACATTTTTCTATCGAAAAATGTATACATTTATCTTGAAGGGGGGGGGGGGGGCGGGGGGTACAGGGAGTGTTTTTGTAAGCTTGATGGAGGTCTAGGGAGGAAACTAAAAATATAATAAAACGATACATAAATAAGGCAATAAATACGCCCATCCCCCCTTAACGCCCAAATTGCTAATGGTGCTATAATTAAGTGAAGTGGGCGTGCCATGATGGTCAGTGATTGTACTGCCAGGAAATTGTGATTAATTGTGTTGGGTGAGGGAACACTTGAATCAACACGCGCGGTCACAATCGTATGTTTGACAATTTTAGTTTGATTCGTTTGATTGATTCGTTTGATTGATTTGTTTGATTCGTTTGATTGATTTGTTTGATTCGTTTGATTGATTTGTTTGATTCGTTTGATTGATTTGTTTGATTCGTTTGATTGATTTGTTTGATTCGTTTGATTGATTTGTTTGATTCGTTTGATTGATTTGTTTGATTCGTTTGATTGATTTGTTTGATTAGTTTGATTGATTCGTTTGATTGATTTGTTTGATTCGTTTGATGGATTTGTTTGATTCGTTTGATGGATTCGTTTGATTGATTTTCTTAGAGTGATTGATTGACATATGGGCCTTAATGACCATCATAAGCCTTGCCAGATGGGACTGTAACGTACTTTGAAATTGGCTCCCTAGATTTTTTTTTGTGTTTTTTTTTTTTTTGGTGAGGGGAGTGTGGGGGGGGGGGGGGGGGGATATGCCACTTGTTACTTTACCTTTTGCCTCTTTCATACACATATGAACAAATAACTCCATAGATAAACTAACCAACATCCCCCGTGCTCTACATTACTCTTGTTACTATATTTACCTTATTTTATTATATTTAGTTATATTATTTTGAGGATTGTGTGAGTGTGGGAGGGGGGTGGAGGTTAGAAGGATGTCAACTACAATATACCTCCACCTAAACCTCTATAACAGAATAGAAGAACAAACAAACAGTTACATATAAGTTGTATAATAGCTAATGGGGGAAGTGCACCACTAATAAATGAATTACCTGTGAGATATGATTGTGAACATCAATGAAATACAGTATATATATATATATTATAAACTGTATTTATATATATATATATATATATATAATATATATATATATATATATATATATATACTGTATATATATATAGATATATATATATATCTATACACGCTATATATATATATATATATATATATATATATATATATATATATATATATATATATATATACTTAAGTAGAGAGCTTCATAGATATAAAGGAATGTTATTAAGCATAGCGATCAAGCAGTATTTGATTAGGTATGCATTAGAGACAAGTAAATAACCTCATAAATATGGATGTGGTCTAGTGATGGTGCACCACTAACATAATAAATCCCAGTGAGAGGTAAATGGATTAATAAATTAGATAAAGCTGAATGATGGTATGTGTGTGTGTGTGTGAGTGATTAACCCTTTCAGACCATGAGTTACTTTATACATATATCTTTCAGTGGGGAGATTGTAGGCACCAATCGAGAAGGGCAATCCTCAGGGGAGGCCTATAGGCCTTTGATAAGGAGTTGCTGGAACTCCTGTTTCATTTGTCTGGCTTAGTTTACTGTTTCTTTTTGTGCCTTACCTACACAGAGTAATCCAGCTAGCTCTCACAAACACCTACTCCTGCTATCTACTTCACTACACTAAACAACCACACCACACTTGTTTGTGCCACAAACACAAAAAGAAAACAAAACTCCCTAAATATATTAACAATCCCTGATTTTGTCCCTCTCACTCTTTCAACTCTGGGGGAGTCACTTGTCACAGGCAGTTCTGCCTTTTGTCTACCCCATCCTCATAGAAACTAACAAATTTTGGCTAGCATTACATGATTTTATTCGGCTTACGAAATACGTTTAAGAATCACAAGAGGTACACCCACGGACAAACTCGAACGTCAAATAAAATGTTCATCTTGGCTTAATACAAAAATACTCCTGAACCACACTGAACAAACATTAATGTCTATTAATGCTATGTTTCTACACACAATCTGGAGGCACATGACGATATTTGAACCTGAATGTACCCACTAACTTAACGAACCTCCCCCCCCCCCTCAACTCTTAACAGTAAAACCATAACATGCAAGGCAACATTAAAGAGGCACTCGGTAGAACGCTTATCTCCACCTGTGCTGGCTGGTTCTTTATCATCAAATATCATAGGCCAACATTTTCTTCTGGACCTGGGTTCCAGGATATTACATTTGGAATCCCATTACACCATCAGACAGTACACTAGGACCATAGGGCTGGGAAAGTGTAGATAGAGGAAGCTGTTGGAATGGCTTTGGTATGTGTGTTATTAGTCTGTATACGTCGTCGAGGTCTGGGTGCAAACATGAAACGTGATTTTCCGGTCCCGTCGCAAGACCACCGTCTCAACCGAGCCGTCGCAAGATCATCACAAGACGGGAAAAACAACACAGGCTTGCTCCAAGCCAGCGCACCATTTTACAAATATACCTGTATAGGCTAGGCTATACAACTTCCATTTCATCGGAATAACATTCACCGCCAATTTAATTATAAGAATTATATAAATGCAATTCTGATGTGAAAAAACAATCGGTAAATAGCATAGTCACAGCTGGGGTTTGTTGTTGTTTCGTGGACAAAATCTAACCAAGCGTACTGTCCGACATTATTTTATTATCAACAATTGAATATTCGTTACTGTGGGCTCTTATTACTCTACTTCCTAATAATAGGCAAGTAAATTATAAGATCATGTTTGGATAAACAAATATACCGAAATAAATTAGAATGAAGAAACAGTAAGTTGAGTGAGATGTTTCAGCTTGCCGTCAACCCAGCTCCGGAGCTCTCTTGCCGTCGCAAGATAATATTGGTGTCTCGCTTGCTAAAGGTGGGCTTGCGACGGGACCGGAAAAACAGTTTTCGGGGTAGATCTTGCGACGATGGTCTTGCGACGGGACCGGAAAATCACGTCTTTGATATACATGCTAGGACGTACTACGGAACCCACTAAAAGTCCGCCTTGGCTGGGATCGAACACAGGTCAAGCAGATTCACACGTGAGCGTGCTCTCCACTCGATCGCCGCGGCTCTAATAATCCAGATCACCTCCTAAATTGAATAACTTCTTCCTTGGCGCATATCCTATCTGCCCATCAAATTGCGTGAAAATCAGTTCAACACTTGGTGAGATATCTTGTTTATAAACAAACAGAGCAGAACACAAAACCTCCGTCCAACTTCGTCGATGGAGGTAATAAAACGAAAGAATGCGTGAGGGTATAATAAAAGGGTTAATAAATAAGATAGAGAGGAGGGTGCGAGTAATTAGATAATGTAGTTACGTAATGAGGGAGGGGGTTGGGGGGGTTAGTGGTGTAGTTGGGGGGGTGGGGGGGCACTTGGTAATACTCATGGATCACCGCATTACCCTATACGATCTGCAGGGGGAGGGGGGAGGGGGGGGGGGAGTTAAAGGGTAAAGGGAGGGGGGGGGGGGTAAGGGGGACGATTAATTTTCAGGTCGATTTTTTCTTTTATTTTTTATTTTTCTAGTTTCCTCCCTAGACCTCCATGAAACTTGCAAAAACATCCATTAGATCCCCTTTCTAGATTAATTTGTACATTTTCCGGTAGAAAAATGTCCAGGCCGAAGGCCGATTCTTCCAAAATTACAAGCTCACTGTCGTTCGCCAGGACAAAAACCGACACCTAAATAGGACGAAAGGTCTTAATATTGTCAAAAGAATGGGGCGAAAGGTCATAAAAACGACAAACTAATGGGGCAAACATCTTAAAATCTGAAAAGTAATGGGGTAAACATAAGGGAGAAGGGGGTCTAGAAATACAACCCATCTCCCCATAAAGGGTAAAGGGAAGGGGGGTGGTGGTGGTGGTTGGGAAGGTTAAAGGAAGGGTGGGGGGGGGGGAGGGGGGACCAGGAGGGTAACATAATATACGCACAATACATTACATACACCACATACACATACATAATATACACACAATACATTATATACACCACATACACATACATAATATACACACAATACATTATATACACCACATACACATACATAATATACACCCAATACATTACATACACCACATACACATACATAATATACACACAATACATTATATACACCACATACACATACATAATATACACACAATACATTATATACACCACATACACATACATAATATACACACAATACATTATATACACCACATACACATACATAATATACACACAATACATTATATACACCACATGCACATACATAATATACACACAATACATATACACCACATATACATACATAATATACACACAATACATTATATACACCACATGCACATACATAATATACACACAATACATTATATACACCACATATACATACATAATATACACACAATACATTACATACACCACATACACATACATAATATACATACACTACATACACATACATAATATACACACAATACATTATATACACCACATACACATACATAATATACACACAATACATTATATACACCACATACACATACATAATATACACACAATACATTATATACACCACATACACATACATAATATACACACAATACATTATATACACCACATACACATACATAATATACACACAATACATTACATACACTACATACACATACATAATATACACACAATACATTATATACACCACATACACATACATAATATACACACAATACATTATATACACCACATACACATACATAATATACACACAATACATTATATACACCACATACACATACATAATATACACACAATACATTATATACACCACATGCACATACAACATGAGGGGTATGAATGTAGGGGTATCATGTAGGTATTAGTAGATACCTTCATGGTAGGTATAGCTACACGCCTAGACGTACATAATAATAAAACACACACGTCTTTGATAATTCGGTAAATGTATTGCAAGTAAAACTGACTGACGGTGTTTCAAGACCTCGAAATATATATATATATATAATGTGTTTCTGTGTTTGTGTAAGCCACTGAGGAGTTAAGGCTACTGAAGCCAACACTCTCTCTCTCTTATTCAATCATGTACACATCAACACTAACAACACCACCACAAGATGGTATAGTGACAGACGTACATGGCAGTCATACACACACGTATACATCTCACTGAGGTACACACGCACACACACGCATACACACACACGCCAATAAGGTACACACACACATGCCACAAGGTACACACACACACGCGCCACTAAAACACACACACACACATACCTTCACCTACACACATATGCCAGTACTTACATACATACACAACATAAAAACTCGAACACTTAACCACAAGTACTGCAACTTGCACATTCACATGCTTAGAATGATATATATACTGCACACACACACACACATATATATATATATATATATATACCGGTATATATATATATATATATATATATATATATATATATATATATATATATATATATATATATGAAAGGGTGAAGGATAACTGTAAGGGAGATATTATAGTTAGTGATTAAAAAGAACTAATTGATACAGTATATCATTAGCGAAAACTGGTTGAGTGGTCCTCCTCATATGGCGTTGTTATCCATGTTGTTAACTCTTCGGCCTTTACACTAAGGGGGGTTGGATTGTTTTTTCTGGACCCCTTCTCCCTCGTGCTTAGCCCCCTTGGTTGATAGATTTTAAGACGTTCGGCCTATTAGTTTCGCGATTTTAAGACTTTACGCCCCATTTCTTAGTCAATATTAAGACATTTCGTGCCATTTAGGTGTCGATTTTTTCCTGGCGAGCGCTAGCGAGCCTGTAATTTTAAAGAGTACATTTTTCTACCAAAAAAATGACCAATGTACTTCTTATGTTATTCTATGCCGGGCGCCCCGTAAGCACTTGGTGATATAAATACCAAGATATAATATAGACTAATAGTGAGTGTATAATAGTCTATAGTCTATATATCTTGGTAAATACAAGGATCCCAGCAGCACGGCGCTTCCTTCACACCCACACACACGCCCACACATTTATCTTGAAGGGGGGTGGGGGGGGGGGGGCTAGGGAATGTTTTTTTTTAAAGCTTGATGGAGGTCTAGCGAGGAAACTAAAACATAAATTAGTGTATACATAAATACTCAAAAAAAAATAATAATAATAATCCCTGTTCCCTTAACCCGCACAATAGTTGGCATGGGGTAGCCGTGTATGTACTATTGACACCCTGATTATTATAAACGAGACTTTGCTTGAATTTGTGTCAAGTGGCTTCTTGACTTTTGAGTTGAAAGGTACCTGGTTATTGTGTGTGTGTGTGTGTGCGTGTTTGTGTGTGTTAGTGAGTGTGTGTGTGTGAGTTGGGTAGTGTGTGGGTGAGTTTGTGTGTGTGTTAGTCGTGGGTGTGTGTGCGTGTGTTAGTGTGTGGTGTGTGTGTGTTAGTGTGTGTGTGAAGGTTCATCAAAGTGGCTATGTGTACTGTATGTGCTGACTACATGCGGTTTCATTTCAGCTGATGGTAAATTGAATCCCTTCAGGGGGTAGTGTTTTTTTTTTTTTTTTTTTTTTTTACCCCTTCTCCCTCATGCTTAGCCCCATTAGTTTTGATATTTTAAGACGTTCGGTTCATTAGTTTGTCAATTTTAACATCTTTCGCCCCATTTCGTTGTCAATTTTAAGATCTTTCGAGTAATGTTGGTGTCGATTTTTTCTTGGCGAGCGATAGCGAACCTGTAACTTTAAGAGGATCCGACCGGGACATTTTTCTACCGAAAAATGTACAAATTTATCTTGAAGGGGGTCTAGGGGGTGTTTTTCTAAGTTTGATGGAGGTCTAGCAAGGAAACTAAAAAAATACATGAATACATGAATTAATAGCCCTAAAACCAGCCACTATCCCCTAAACCGATTGTTCGATACTTAACGGAATACTATGCATCTACAACGTCTCTGCGTCGTATTGATGCCAAGTTTTCATATATAATCAACAACACATTTCGCTGCCAAGTCTCCGTAATAGCTGAGTAACCAAGATAGTAACATGGCAATTTACCCTCAGCTGGAAAACATTAACTAAAATGTGTGTGTGTGTGTGTGTGTGTGTGTGTGTGTGTGTGTGTGTGTGTGTGTGTGTGTGTATTTATGTGCGTTCGTACAATCCGACAATTTAATGTACTTAACCCGTACAGTACCGGTGACTCTCTTTTACTTCACTTTCGCTACATTTAGACGATGTTATGAAGATTAGGGAGGATATGTGGTAGCGAAAAGGATTAATTGAGATAGTCTGTATGTAGCCTTTCAATGGGTATAGACGTCCTTCCTAAGCTGAATATAATCGTCTAGTAATGGCCAGAATATAATGAAAAGGACGTCGCTGGTACAGAATGGGTTAAGGGGAGATTTCCACTTGAGCGATTTTTTTCTAGACCCCTTTCTCCCTCATGTTTAGCCCCATTGCTTTTGATCTTGTAAGACGTTCGCCCCATTAGTTTAGCGATTTTAAGAACTTTCGCCCCATTTCTGTCAATTTTAAGACCTTTCGTGCCATTTGGGTGTCGATTTTTTCCTGGCGAGCGATAGCGAGCCTGTAATTTAAGAGGAACCGGTCTTCGACCGGGACATTTTTCTACCGAAAAATGTACAAATCAATCTTGAAAGGGGGTTAAGGGGGTGTAATTTTAAGTTTGATGGAAGTCTTGGGAACATGCTAAAAACCTCCCCTTAACCTGACTAAGTGCATTCATGTATGAAATACAAAAGTAGGTGCTACGTCTCCTTATGTCATTTTTTTTTCTCACCCGATTTAAGGGGAGATGGGTCGTTTTTCTGGTCCCCTTTCTCCCTCGTGTTAAGCCCAATTGGTTTTGAGATTATAAGACGTTCGAGCACTTAGTTTGGCGATTATAACACCTATCGCTCCATTTCGTTGAGAATATCAAGACCTTTCGTGCCATTTAGGTGTCGAGTTTTTAGCGAGCGATAGCGAGCCTGAAATTTTAGGAGGAACCGGCCTTTGGCCGGGAATTTGTTCTACTGAAAAATGTACAAATTTATCTTGAAGGGGGGTCTAGGGGGTGTTTTTCTAAGCTTGATGGAGGTCTCGCGAGGAACTAAGAAATACAGGAATAAATTAAATAATAGACCAGCAAAACGGCCCATCTGCCCTAATGTTATCAGAGCATAATAATTTAACATTGAAAATAATAATAAAACCAAACTGTAAACCCTAGCAAAAGGAGGAACTGCAGCCCTCCACCTTTTACTCTTCTATTGGGCTACTTCCTTCCTCCTTCCCTTCTCTCTCTGAATCTTTAAGACCTCTCACCTTCCCAGCCTGTCTATCCCCCTTCAACTTTAAGGGGATATGGGCCGTTTTTTTGGTGCCCTCTTCTTCCTCGTGTTTAGCCCCATTAGATTTCAAATATTATGACGTTTGTAGATTTTAAGACCTTTTGACCCATTTCTTTGTCAATATTAAGACCTATCGTGCAATTTAAGTGTCGATTTTATCCTGGCGAACGATAGTGAGCCTGTAATTTTGGAGGAACCGGCCTTTGGCCGGGAAATTTTTCTACCGAAAAGTGCACAAATTAATCTAGAAGGGAGATCTAATGGATGTTTTCTTATGCTTGATGGAGGTCTAGGGAGGACACTATTAAAATAATAATAAAACAAAAAAATCAAATAAATACGCCTATCTCCCCTTAACTTTAAAGTTAAAACAAACCTTACGATGATAAACACAGAATGATCAATATACGTTCAGGTAATGTCAATCATACTTATCAGTGGCTTTGCTGCAGAATATTGACGTTATCTGCACACCCCAAACAATGATCCTGTTGTCCCTATCTTGCAAACCCTCTGTGTGGTCTGAGGATAAAGCCGGTATCACACGAGCGCTTTTATAGTCAACATTCGATGATCAACATTTTCCTGGCAACATGTCTTGAATATTTTGCACCAATATCAGAAACTAGACTGACGGTAGATGAATTTGGGTAATCGAAATATTATAAATGTTAACCTCATAAGCTGCCAGACCAGTGTTGAGGTTAAATGTTGAGGGAAAAAAGCGCTCGTGTGATACCGGCTTAAGACAAGCCACAAGTAGCAGTCTTCAGTTATAGTTGGAGGTTGACAGATAAACAGCTAGACCATTTTCTCAGAACGCCACAAATCAAAATTGAGGATATCAGAGGCAATTTACTTACAGAGAGAGAGAGAGAGAGAGACGCGAACACTCACTCACACAAATGTACTGATAATTTGTATATGTCTCTCTTTCACACACACACACACACACACACACACACACACAAGGCCACTAACATAATTATAAACGACCCGAGTTTTTTTTTTGTCATTCAATATTAAGTTTTTCAGTGCGTTGATTCTGGCTAACAATAAACGAATGTATTAAGATTAGGGAAGACTTCGCATTGGAACGTTGAAAGTTATCCTCCAATATTATATTTATTTGCCACCTAATATATATATATATATATGCTTGGTGTGACGAGGATTTAAATGTGATATGAAATGTGAGAGGTATATAATAAAGGAATAATGAAGTTATAAATGGCAACCATAGAACAAAATATATACAGTATATATGTGAGTACACAACACTAACATAGCCACTGCATTAACCCCTTCCGTACCGGCGACGTCTTATTTATTTTATGCTAGCTATATTTAGACGATATTATACAGCTTAACCCTTTCTGTACCAGCGACGTAATTTTATATTCTTCTAGCTACTATAAGACGATATTATTCAGTTTTAAAAAGGCCTCCAGCAATTTACAGGCTTTGAACTTTCTTAATTAACCCTTTATACTACCACAGATCCTACTTAAGCTGCACAACATCATCTACATATAGCTAGAATAAAATGAAAAAGACGTCGCGGTACAGAAGGGGTTAAGAAGGATCTGTGGTAGTAAGCAGGGTTAAGTTAGATAGTTCGAAGCCCCTTAATTGCCTGTCGGTCCTATTTAAACTGAATAAAATCGTCTAATAGTAGTCAGAATAAAGCTAAACAGACGGTGCCGGTACAGAAGGGGTTAATTGCATTATGTTGAGTTTGTTGATTTATTTCGTATTCTATTTCCACTCGCGGGACCAAAGTTGGATCACATTTTCAATTCACCTTTAGTCAGAGCGGAAAGGCTAAGGCTGCAATGTGTTTAGTGCTGGGTGACTGGTGGCTGAGTGGGTAAGAGCTCTGTGCACTGGTCTGGTGAAGGTCGGGGTGCAGTGTGGTGGTGGGATCGAGTCCTTCTCTGGCTTGTCGACTTTGTGGGGTGCAGGGGGTGGAATCTCATATGATAAGGAAGTAGTGCTTCTTTTTTGGCCTACATATTTAATGATTAACTGTATTTTTTAGTTTCCTCGTTAGACTTCCACCAAGCATAAAAAAACACCCAGTAGACTCCATTCAATATAAATGTCCCGACCGAAGGCCGGTTCCTTCAGAAATTACAGGCTCGCTATCGCTCGCCAGGAAAAAAATCGATAGCTAAATGGCACGAAAGGTCTAAATATTGACATAAAATGTGGCAAAAGGTCTCAAAATCGTCAAACTAAGGGAACGAACGTCTTAAAATATCAAAACTAATACGCTAAACAGAAGGGAGAAGGAGTACCAGAAAAAGCGACTACCTCCCACTTAACGTTTAGGGAGTATCACACGCGGTTTAAAAACATTTTTTGCTTGCTTAGAAGGAATGTGAAAACTGTAAAGGAATTTCCAATGAATAAGTCTGATGCGAAGGAATGTGAACTGAATTGAACTCAATTCAATTCAATTCCTTTATTTCATAACATAATTATACAGTATACACATTACACATATACAGTATACACATTACACATATACAGTATACACATTACACATATATACAGTATACACATTACACATATACAGTATACACATTACACATATACAGTATACACATAACACATATATACATTACATAATTCGAATTAATACACTAGGCTGCACTGTAATACACACACAAAATATTAATCAGAAACATTGATAAGGATATATTGTAGGTACTGTACGATCGATCGCACTAGTAAGTCATGTCTCAGCGGTCATTACGTGTGGCTCGCTCTGTGCTGTATTAATGTCTGTTAGATGTTGAATAGGGTGGGAAAGTGAAGGAATATGTTTGTATACTCTACTCGATAGGAAGAAATGAGGCTTAGATATTGCTGATACCAATTATTGATCAAAACATACATGGTGCCGAGATGACTTATTAGCGCGACTGTACGTGAAGGCCGTGTGCCGTGTGTGGGTGAGGGCGATGACCTGGTGATGACGACCCCCAACAGTGCCACATCCTTTAGTAGTGTGTCTGTTGCTGGTGCCACATCCCAATATTTTCAGTTTTGATGACGTTCGACACATTAGTTTGACGATTTTAATACCTTTTGCCCGATTTCGTGGTCAATTTTAAGACCTTTCGTGCCATTTAGGTGTCGATCTTTTCCTGGCGAGCGATAGCGAGCCTGAAATTTTAAGAGTAACCGGCCTTTGGCCGGGAAATTTTTCTACCGAAAAATTTACACATTTATCTTGAAGGGGTTGTTTTTCTAAGCTTGATGGAGATCTAGCGAGCAGAATAAACACAAAAACAAAATGAATACATGAATTAATAGACCAAAAAATCGGCCGTTGACCTGGTGATGACGACCCCCAGCAGTGCCACATCCTAGTAGTGCCTGCTGCGGGTTCCACACAACAAGGCGGCTCATACCCCTGCCTGACCTACCATGGCCTGCTTTATATATATATATATATTATCACCCTGTAGATGCCGCCGAGTAGGACAGAGGAAGGCCGAGGCACACTGTCAAAAATCTAGGGTATAAGAAACGTATATAAAATCATTGGGTATATTGATAGTATTTACCTGTCTATCCTTATATTAGATGGGCTTATTAATACAAATATATCTGCGCAAGAGTATATTATCATGACCGCCTTAATTACCCTTTTCATACCTTCCTAAACCCCGTAAACGTTTTGTTAGTGTAATAGAGGAGCCCAGGACCCGGCCAGGAGGGGTCTTGTGGGACGGGCTGGGAGTTATGTTGCTTGGAAAGTTAGCTCCACACCACCACCACCACCACCACCACCACCACTGATCAGGCACAGATACTGTGTGCTCATTCTATTACCTCTAATATATATATATACTGTATATATATATATACAGTATATATATATATATATATATATATACATATATATATATATATATATATATATATGGAGATGGAGACTGTTTTCTCCAAAACGTTTGATAACCAATAAAGATAAGATGTGCGCTACTACGCTGGTTCTCCTTTTCCTTGTGAGACTTCGATTCCCAAGAGGAAGCTCCATTGCAGAAATTATATATATATATATATATATATATATGTATATTTATATGTATATATATCCAGTATATACTGTATATATATATATATATATACTGTATATATATATATATATATATATATATATATATATATATATATATATATATATATATATATATATATATATAGTGTAGTGCTTCTTGTCTATGATTGCTAGACCAGAAGGGTAAACAATGATAGCTAACTTTAGCATAGTATTTTGGAGCGCTCGTAAAATGCACATGATTTGATATCGCCCTGCTAAAATTTGATATCGCCCTGCTAAAATCGATGAGCAGACTCCTCCTCCTCCGGCATATTAAGCATGTGTCCCATTTAATCTTCCGTCACACGAGGAATTTTAACGACGTCACAAAATCCGAGTCAGAATTATGTGGTAATTGAGTATATGACTACTGTCCGATGATGTCTTCAGTCCTCTGGTACACAGTCAACAATTATGGGTATATAAAAGGTAACTAAAGTGTCCATAATAATGTTTCCTATTTAAAAGGTATAATGGTGGTATTTATCCTAGGTAGAGAGGTAAATCACTACCCAATGATCTTATAAACCTTGTTCATACTCTGAATTTTGTAGACTGCATATCATAAGCTAAAAAAAAAAAAAATGTCTTGCAGAGAAAATCTAGACTCTGATACTTTTACTCCCGCAATGTGACCATGTGACACCGGCTTAAGGGGAGATGGGTCGTTTTTCTGGTCTCCCTTCTTCCTCTAGTTTTCAGATTATAAGACGTTTGGCCCATTAGTTTGGCGATTTTAAGACATTACCCACCATTTCTTTGTCAATATTATAACTGTTCGTGTCAATTAGGTGTCAGTGTTTTCATGGCGAGTGATACGCGAGCCTTTAGTTTTAGAGGAACCGGCCTTAGGCTGGAACATTTTTCTATCGACAAATTTACAAATTTATCTTTAAGGAAGGTATTGGGGGGAGGGGGGGGGGGGGGGATGGAGGTCTAGGGAGGAAACTAAAAAAAAATTATATACAGTATATATATATATATATATATATATATATAATAAAAAAATATAAAGATACATAAAGGAGCCAATAAATACGGCCATCTCCCCTTAGCTTAGTATACACGGCAGCCTGGACTTTGGACGGTTGGTATATAATGCACCTGACTCTAATACCGTCCTGCTAAAATGGAAGAGTTGCCCCCCAAAGAACCAACGCCCATCTGTACCCACACCACCCCGCCCACACATTAAGGGGAGGTCTCCACTTGAGGTATTTTTTTCTTGACTCCTTTCTCCCTCATGTTTAGCCCCATTGTTTTTCTAATTTTAAGACGTTCGCCCCATTATTTTGAAAATTTTAAGAACTTTCGACCCATTTCTGTCAATTTTAAGACCTTTCGTGCCATTTAGGTGTCGATTTTATCCTGGCGAGCGATAGCGAGCCTGTAATGTAAGAGGAACCGGCTTTCAGCCGGGAAATTTTTCTACCGAAAAATTTACAAATTTCTCTTGAAAGGGGCTCAAGGAGGTATAATCTTAAGCTTGGTGGATATCTAGAGACCAAACTAAAAACCTCCCCTTAACCCTATCTGGTGCAGGGGGGCTATTTTGGACCCTCCCTGTAGCACTCCATTTGTTTGGAAATTTTAACACATTTCAATGTTCAACTCATTAGTTTGGCGATAATATGTTTCACCACATTCACCACATTCACCCACCACATTCACCACATTCACCACACTCACCACATTCACCACATTCATCACATTCACCACATTCAGATGGCGATGATTATTCTGGGTAAACGATAACGAGCCTGCAATTTAGGAGAATCGACCTTTGACCACAATCCTAAACGGCCACAATCCTAAACGGCCACAATCCTAAACAGCCTAGGTTTGATTAGGTTAGATTAAGCTAGCCTTCGTTTAGGGTTAGTTAATTTCAGGAGAGGTTAGGTTAGCTCTGCTTAGATAAATATTAGATAGAGTAAATTGGTATATTGCTAGGTTAGGAGGCTGGCCGTTCTGGTTGTGGCCGTTTCGGAGTGTGGCCGTTTCGAAAAAATCGTTTAAGTGAATCCGTCTGTATTATATGAAGACTAATGATGTTGCAGATTGTGGATAACCAATGTAATGTGCCTGTTGCCCTTATAAGACCCACTGGCATCAATGAAGTGACTTTGCAGGTTGTAGTTCATTCACATGCTAGACTCGGCATATATACCTCTACCAAAACGGCCACACCCCGAAACAACCACACCCCAAAACGGCTACATCCCGAAACGGCCACATCCCGAAACGGCCACACCTCGTAAAGGCTACACCCCAAAACAGCCACACCTCAAAATGACCATGCCCCGAAATGGCTAGTCTCTTAACCTAACCTCACTCAATTTAACCTATGCCTCATCTTACCTACTGACACCGACTGAGTGATTTATACCAATATTGTTACAGCTGACAAACCTAATAAGACACACAATATACTGTAAATCTAAAAGTCTATTCGCTGGAAGTAGGCGAGAAGTCATGACCTCCATCCTCTGTAACTCAAAAAGGGCTAGAGCAAATTGGCTGTAAATATCCACATCTATTCCTTGACTGACTCTTCCAAAATGGTTGAAATATTAGCTCGATTACTCCAGTCGATTTTGAGCTACAGAGGTTAAAGGTCATGATTTCTCGCCTACTTACAACGAATAGACTATAGCTTATCTCGAAATCACTTTATGACGTCAAAAATGAAGATACAATGATGATGCATCTTATTATTATTAATATTTCCAACCTGCAGCGTAAGATAATCTGAGACCTACATAAGCTCTTCAAACTAAGCTATAAGAAAAAAGAATAAATAAAAAAAAAAAAAAACGTGACGGTGTACTAAAAAGGTTACGACATTAAGGGGGGGGCACCGGTTTTTATTTTTTATCTTTCTCTCCTTTTCTCTCTTTCCCTGGCTTGTATCCATTCGGACCCATTCAGCCAACTGTTTTAAGACGTTTATCCCCATCCAGGTGTCGATTTCTTCCTGGCGAGCGATAGCGAGCCAGCATTGTATGTAGAAATCCGGCTTCGCCGGAGAAATTTTTCTATAGAAAAATGTATAAGTTTAGCTTGCTGTCATAACAAAAATATATATATGCTGGCTCGCTCCCGCTCGCCAGGAAAATATTGACACCTGGATGAGGGTAAACGTCTTAAAACACTAGGCTGAATGGGGACGAATGGATACAAGCCAAAGAAAGAGGGAGAGCAGGATAAAACAAGCGAGGTGGGCTCCCTTAAGTGGGTTAGTGAGGCTGTGATTGGTAAGTGGGTGATGTACTGCTTTTCATACCATGTACTGTAGACCTATTAGGGGTAGTGGTATGGTGGTGGTATATGGGCCTAGTGTGGTGGTTGTGGTTGTGGTAGTGGTTGATGAAGTTAGGGTGGTGGTATTTGTGGTGGGTGGTTGGTAGTGGTATATAGGCCTAGTGTGGTGGTTGTGGTTGTGGTAGTGGTTGATGAAGTTAGGGTGGTGGTATTTGTGGTGGGTGGTTGGTAGTGGTATATAGGCCTAGTGTGGTGGTTGTGGTTGTGGTAGTGATTGATGAAGTTAGGGTGGTGGTATTTGTGGTGGGTGGTTGGTAGTGGTATATAGGCCTAGTGTGGTGGTTGTGGTTGTGGTTGGTGGTAGTGGTTGATGAAGTTATGGTGGTGGTATTTGTGGTGGGTGGTTGGTAGTGGTATATAGACCTAGTGGTGTGTGTGGTGGTAGTAGTGGTGATGAAGTTATGGTGGTGGTATTTGTGGTGGGTGGTTGGTAGTGGTATATAGGCCTAGTGTAGTGGTTGTGGTTGGTGGTAGTGGTTGATGAAGTTATGGTGGTGGTATTTGTGGTGGGTGGTTGGTAGTGGTATATAGGCCTAGTGTGGTGGTTGTGGTTGGTAGTAGTGGTTGATGAAGTTATAGTGGTGGTATTTGTGGTGGGTGGTTGGTAGTGGTATATAGGCCTAGTGTAGTGGTTGGGGTTGGTGGTAGTGGTTGATGAAGTTATGGTGGTGGTATTTGTGGTGGGTGGTTGGTAGTGGTCTATAGGCCTAGTGTAGTGGTTGTGGTTGGTGGTAGTGGTTGATGAAGTTAGGGTGGTGGTTGTTGTTGTTGTTGTTGCTGTTCCCCAAGCTGCCTGGCCGAACAGCCCCAAGGCCCCGAGCAAGGCCAAGGCCATAACCGAGCGCCTCCACAGAACCCTCCCCGCCGACCACAATAAAGCCTGGGTGACCGAAGCCACTCCATGGTGGGGAGCTGAGGAGGGTGCGGAAACGCCCGGGAAACCAAAGCCCAACCCAGGGCCCTGTGCCCTTCAGCAATTATGAAGAGAAAGTTGAGGGGCAAAGGAAAAATGTGACGCTTTGGCTTCCAATCTTGGTAGATTGGGAGGTCAATCTACGGAAGAGACGCCGTCACTCGAGATCTAGAAAATATATAAGTAAAAGGAACAGTCAGAGTAAGCT
The DNA here is from genome assembly GCA_032716605.1 of Paralithodes platypus. NCBI lineage: Eukaryota > Metazoa > Arthropoda > Malacostraca > Decapoda > Lithodidae > Paralithodes > Paralithodes platypus. Next base: position 15,102,587 of record CM064503.1, read on the forward strand.
ATGGGTATGGCAGAGATCGCTCAGTTCTCACTCTGATAGACCAGCCCATGGTTGTGGTTGGTGGTAGTTATGTGTTGGTTTATGGCACATAGGCCTCGTGTGGTGGTTGTGGTTGTGGTTGGTGGTAGTTATGTGTTGGTTTTGGCACATAGGCCTCGTGTGGTGGTTGTGGTTGTGGTTGGTGGTAGTTATGTGTTGGTTTATGGCACATAGGCCTCGTGTGGTGGTTGTGGTTGTGGTTGGTGGTAGTTATGTGTTGGTTTATGGCACATAGGCCTCGTGTGGTGGTTGTGGTTGTGGTTGGTGGTAGTTATGTGTTGGTTTATGGCACATAGGCCTCGTGTGGTGGTTGTGGTTGTGGTTGGTGGTAGTTATGTGTTGGTTTATGGCACATAGGCCTCGTGTGGTGGTTGTGGTTGTGGTTGGTGGTAGTTATGTGTTGGTTTATGGCACATAGGCCTCGTGTGGTGGTTGTGGTTGTGGTTGGTGGTAGTTATGTGTTGGTTTATGGCACATAGGCCTCGTGTGGTGGTTGTGGTTGTGGTTGGTGGTAGTTGTGTGGTGGTTTATGGCACATAGGCCTCGTGTGGTGGTTGTGGTTGTGGTTGGTGGTAGTTATGTGTTGGTTTATGGCACATAGGCCTCGTGTGGTGGTGGTGGTTGTGGTTGTGGTTGGTGGTAGTTATGTGTTGGTTTATGGCACATAGGCCTCGTGTGGTGGTTGTGGTTGTGGTTGGTGGTAGTTATGTGTTGGTTTATGGCACATAGGCCTCGTGTGGTGGTTGTGGTTGTGTCTGGTGGTTATGTGTTGGTTTATGGCACATAGGCCTCGTGTGGTGGTTGTGGTTGGTGGTAGTTATGTGGTGGTTTATGGCACATAGGCCTCGTGTGGTGGTTGTGGTTGTGGTTGGTGGTAGTTATGTGGTGGTTTATGTCACATAGGCCTCGTGTGGTGGTTGTGGTTGGTGGTAGTTGTGTGGTGGTTTATGGCACATAGGCCTCGTGTGGTGGTTGTGGTTGTGGTTGGTGGTAGTTGTGTGGTGGTTTATGTCACATAGGCCTCGTGTGGTGGTTGTGGTTGTGGTTGGTGGTAGTTGTGTGGTGGTTTATGGCACATAGGCCTCGTGTGGTCGTTGTGGTTGTGGTTGGTGGTAGTTGTGTGGCGGTTTATGGCACATAGGCCTCGTGTGGTGGTTGTGGTTAGTGGTAGTGGTTGTAGTTGTAGTGGTTGTGGTAGTGGTAGTTATGGTGGGTGGTTCATGGTATATAGGCCTAGTGTGGTTAGTGGTTGTGGTTGTATTGGTAGTGGTGGTTGTGGTAGTAGCGATTGTATTAGTAGTGGTAGTTGTGGTGGTTTATGGTATATAGGCCTAGTATAGTAGTTGTGGTGGTTATGGTAGTTACAGTAGGTAGTTGTGGTATTGGTGGTAGTTGTGGTAATTATGGTATGTAGTAGTGGCGGTGGTAATGGTGGTGGTTATTCTAATTACTCGTGCAGGTTATGTTGGTAGTTGTGGTACGTAGTTATGGCGGTGGTAGTAGTAGGGAGGTTTCTAGTGTGTTGCTTAGACCTCCATCAAACTTAAAATTACATCCCCTAGACCCCCTTTCAAGATAAATTTGTACATTTTTCGGTAGAAAAATGTCCCGGCTGAAAGCCGGGCCAGGCTCGCTATCGCTCGCCAGGATAAATGAGACACCTAAATGGCACGAATGGTCTTAAAATTGACTTAAATGGGGCGAGGGTTCTTAAAATCGTCAAACTAATGGGGCGAACGTCTTAAAATCTCAAAAGCAACGGTGCTAAACATGAGGGAGAAAGGGGTCCAGAAAAAAATCCTCCCGGTGGATATCTCCCCTTAATAGGTAGGTTTGGGTGGTTATTCCAAATAGACCAAGAGGCAATGTTGGTAATTGTGGTGTTAGTGATAATTGTACTATATATGGTGGTAGTTGTGGTTGATGGTGGTAGTTGTGGTTGCTGGTGGTAGTTGTGGTTGTTGTGGTTGCTTTTAAGTATGATGGATGGAACTCATTTGTTACAACCCCTTCTCTCTCTCTCTCTCTCTCTCTCTCTCACACACACACACACACACACTCATTTTGTAAATATTACTGTTAATAGTTTATATATCAATGTTTATATATTTACAAACTAACTCTGCATGTCGTTCTATTAATCAAGTATTGTTGTTTCTTTCTGCACACACACACACACATACACACACACACACACACACAAGCACATACACATTTATGTATACTTATATTTTAAACCCCCATCCGCAATCTCTCCCCCCTTACTCACTCTCTCTCTCTCTCCCTTGCCTTATATACCAACCAAAGTATGGCGCCTGTGCTTGCCGCTAAGTGCCTCCCTTTATATAATGTGTGTGTATGTGTGTGTGTGTGTGTGTGTGTGTGTAATAATAATAATAATAATAATAAACGGTTTATTAAAGAATGGCAGCCTCATGAGCTGAAAATGTGTGTGTGTGTGTGTGAGAGAGAGAGAGAGAGAGAGAGAGAGAGAGAGAGAGAGAGAGATGTGCATAATTTATGTACGGTGTGTAAGTGATTTTGTTACTGTATGTATGTATGTATGTGTGCGTGTGTGTGTGAGAGAGAGAGAGAGAGATGTGCATAATTTATGTACGGTGTGTAAGTGATTTTGTTACTGTATGTATGTATGTATGTATGTGTGTGTGTGTGTGTGTGTGTGTGTGTATGTGTGTGTTTGTGTGTGAGAGAGAGAGAGAGAGATGTGCATAATTTATGTACGGTGTGTAAGTGATTTTGTTACTGTATGTATGTATGTATGTGTGTGTGTGTGTGTGTGTGTGTATGTTTGTGTGAGAGAGAGAGAGAGAGATGTGCATAATTTATGTACGGTGTGTAAGTGATTATGTTACTGTATGTATGTATATATGTGTGTGTGTACTTACTCTAGTTGTACTTACTCTAGTTGTATTGCGGGAGTGAGCATGCTCGTTATTTCCCGCCTCCTATATGTGTAGGTGTTATATGTATCGTTGGAATGGCTGTGGATGTGTGTGTAGTCTGTAATTTTAGCCAATTGGCGACATCGGAAACGAAGGCTTAGGGTGGATCTGTATGGTACCATTCTCACTATAGACGGTACCGTCTCGCCCGAAGGCTTAGGTAGCCATCAGCTTAGGTGAACCATATGATACCCATATCGCCTTGTACCATTTTAGCCAACCCCAGATGGGACGTCACAACGTCGTCCACTTATTCCAGGTACCTATTTACAGCTAGGTGAACTGAGGCTAACACATGAAAGGAGACAAGCCCAATTTGTCTCCGCCCGGCCGGGGATTGAACCCCCGACCCCTCGTGTGTGAGACGAGAGCTCTACCTACTAGGCTACGGGCTGTGTGTGTGTGTAATAATAATAATAATAATAATAATCGGTTTATTTCAAGCCGGCAGCCAATGGGGCTGAAAATACACAGACTTAACCTAGATCTTATCCTAATGGATCAACAGACTGACCCTGGCAGCTAACGAGAGCGCCTACATACTCCCAAGGGAGTAGGACGTGGGCAGGAGACTTTTTGGGTCCCCCGAGACGATCCGCCCAGATCTTGCCTTCACGGCCAGGGAAAGTTTTTGAGAGAACTTCCCCTGCCGGCGCCTGGGATTGAACCCCCGACACCAGAGCTAGCGCTCCCAATACAGAGTACTAAGCGCGCTCGGCCACCGTGTGTGTGTGTGTGTGTGTGTGTGTGTGTGTGTGTGTGAGAGAGAGAGAGAGAGATGTGCATAATTTATGTACGGTGTGTAAGTGATTTTGTTACTGTATGTATGTATGTGTGTGTGTGTGTGTGTGTGAGAGAGAGAGAGAGATGTGCATAATTTATGTACGGTGTGTAAGTGATTTTGTTACTGTATGTATGTATGTATGTGTGTGTGTGTGTGTGTGAGAGAGAGAGAGAGATGTGCATAATTGATGTACGGTGTGTAAGTGATGTTGTTACTGTATGTATGTATGCATGTATGTATGTGTGTGTGTGTGTGTGTGTGTGAGAGTACAAAGGAGTACAAAGGAAATCAAGCAACAACAGTTCTAGTGACCCTTCTAGGCTGCTTGTCCTCCAAAACACTGAGGATCAAGTGTCCAAACAGTGGTTTAGAGTGGGTAAGGGAACATTGGAAAGGGAACTACTGCCCTGGAACTAATGACCGTGGCAGGACTAGGAATTTAGTAGGGGACATATGAGTTAGTAACTGAGGGGAGGATAAAATAAAGTTATTCATTTACAAACGCAGTCAGTCGCGGGTTTGATGCGAGATATTTGTCTAGGCAGAATTTAAATGAATCAACGGTGCTGCAGTCTATAACTTCTCGGGGAAGCCCATTCCACAAGTTGACAACTCGATTGAAGAAGAAATTCTTAGATTCGTGTGAGTTAAAAGATTTACCAATAATTTTGCAACCGTTTCCCCGCGTGTAATTAGATTGGTCGATAGTGAAGTACGAAATAGATTTAATTCTCTAAGACGCTCTTCGTATGGCTTGTTCTTTAGGCTAGGTATCATTTTGGTAACTCTACGTTGAACTCGTTCTAGCTTGTTTATGTCTTTTTGGTAATAAGGGCACCAGCATTGAACGCAGTATTCCAGAAGAGGGCGGACTAAGGAATTGTAAAGGGTTAGGATAACGTCTTTGGATTTATGCTCAAATGATCTGCCTATAAAGCCAATTATTTTGTTTGCCTTCTTAACAACTTCTGAACATTGTTGACTCGGTTTTAGGTTACTCGATATTGTTACTCCCAGATCGGTTTCTCTGTTTACATTCTAAGCTGAGTGCCATTCATCGAATAGTTTGCTTTCTCATTAGGTATCCGATATGTAGTACTTTACATTTATCCGCATTGAAACTCATTTGCCAAATTTGGGCCCAATGTGACAATTTATCTAGATTGTGTTGCATATCGTCAACTTGATCTTTTGAGAGTACGCTATTTGCAATTTTTGTATCGTCAGCAAATTTTGAGATTGTACAGGTGAGACCCTCATCTATGTCGTTGATGTAAATTAGAAAGAGAATTGGTCAGAGAGAGAGAGAGAGAGAGAGAGAGAGAGAGAGAGAGAGATGTGCATAATTTATGTACGGTGTGTAAGTGATTTTGTTACTGTATGTGTGTGTGTGTGTGTGTGTGTGTGTGTGTGTGATAGAGAGATGTGCATAATTTATGTACGGTGTGTAAGTGATTTTGTTACTGTATGTATGTATGTATGTATGTATGTATGTATGTGTGTGTGTGTGTGTGTGTGTGTGTGAGAGAGAGAGAGATGTGCATAATTTATGTACGGTGTGTAAGTGATTTTGTTACTGTATGTGTGTGTGTGTGTGTGTGTGTGTGTGTGTGTGTGTGTGTGTGTGTGTGTGTGTGAGAGAGAGAGAGAGAGAGAGATGTGCATAATTTATGTACGGTGTGTAAGTGATTTTGTTACTGTATGTATGTATGTATGTATGTATGTGTGTGTGTGTGTGTGTGTATGTGTGTGTGTGTGTGTGTGTGTGTGTGTGTGTGTGTGTGTGTGTGAGAGAGAGAGAGAGATGTGCATAATTTATGTACGGTGTGTAAGTGATTTTGTTACTGTATGTATGTATGTATGTGTGTGTGTGTGTGTGTGAGAGAGAGAGAGAGAGAGAGAGAGAGAGAGAGAGAGAGAGAGAGGAGAGAGAGAGAGTACAAAGGAGTACAAAGGAAATCAAGCAACAACAGGTCTAGTGACCCTTCTAGGTTGCTTGTCCTCCAAAACACTGAGGATCAAGTGTCCAAACAGTGGTTTAGAGTGGGTAAGGGAACATTGGAAAGGGAACTACTGCCCTGCCACTAACGTGGCAGGACTAGGAAGTTAGTAGGGACATATGGGTTAGTAACTGAGGGGAGGATAAAGTTATTCATTTACAAACGCAGTCAGTCGCGGGTTTGATGCGAGATATTTGTCTAGGCGGAATTTAAATGAATCAACGGTGCTGCAGTCTATAACGTCTCGGGGAAGCCCATTCCACAAGTTGACAACTTGATTGAAGAAGAAATTCTTAGATTCGTGCGAGTTAAAAGATTTACCAATAATTTTGCAACCGTTTCCCCGCGTGTAATTAGATTGGTCGATAGTGAAGTACTTACTACAGTTCATATTGTCGATGCCTTTGATGATTTTGAACACTTGAATTAAGTCGCCTCTTAATCTGCGCTGGGTTAAAGGAAATAGATTTTAATTCTCTAAGACGCTCTTCGTATGGTTTGTTCTTTAGGCTAGGTATCATTTTGGTAACTCTACGTTGAACTCGTTCTAGCTTGTTTATATCTTTTTGGTAATAAGGGCACCAGGATTGAACGCAGTATTCCAGAAGAGGGCGGACTAAGGAATTGTAAAGGGTTAGGATAACTTCTTTGGATTTATGCTCAAATGACCTGCCTATAAAGCCAATTATTTTGTTTGCCTTCTTAACAACTTCTGAACATTGTTGACTCGGTTTTAGGTTACTCGATATTGTTACTCCCAGATCAGTTTCTCTGTTTACATTCTTAAGCTGAGTGCCATTCATCGAATAGTTTGCTTTCTCATTTAGGTATCCGACATGTAGTACGTTACATTTATCCGCATTGAAACTCATTTGCCAAATTTGGGCCCAATGTGACAATTTATCTAGAGTGTGTTGCATATCGTCAACTTGATCTTTTGAGAGTACGCTATTTGCAATTTTTGTATCGTCAGCAAATTTTGAGATTGTACAGGTGAGACCCTCATCTATGTCGTTGATGTAAATTAGAAAGAGAATTGGTCAGAGAGAGAGAGAGAGAGAGAGAGAGAGAGAGAGATGTGCATAATTTATGTACGGTGTGTAAGTGATTTTGTTACTGTATGTGTGTGTGTGTGTGTGTGTGTGTGTGTGTGTGTGTGTGTGAGAGAGAGATGTGCATAATTTATGTACGGTGTGTAAGTGATTTTGTTACTGTATGTATGTATGTATGTATGTGTGTGTGTGTGTGTGTGTGTGTGTGTGTGTGTGTGTGTGTGTGAGAGAGAGATGTGCATAATTTATGTACGGTGTGTAAGTGATTTTGTTACTGTATGTGTGTGTGTGTGTGTGTGTGTGTGTGTGTGTGTGTGTGTGTGTGTGTGTGTGAGAGAGAGAGAGAGATGTGCATAATTTATGTACGGTGTGTAAGTGATTTTGTTACTGTAAGTATGTATGTATGTATGTAGTGTGTGTGTGTGTGTGTGTGTGTGTGTGTGTGTGTGTGTGTGTAGAGAGAGAGAGAGAATGTGCATAATTTATGTACGGTGTGTAAGTGATTTTGTTACTGTATGTATGTATGTATGTGTGTGTGTGTGTGTGTGTGAGAGAGAGAGAGAGAGAGAGAGAGAGAGAGAAGAGAGAGAGAGAGAGTACAAAGGAGTACAAAGGAAATCAAGCAACAACAGCTCTAGTGACCCTTCTAGGTTGCTTGTCCTCCAAAACACTGAGGATCAAGTGTCCAAACAGTGGTTTAGAGTGGGTAAGGGAACATTGGAAAGGGAACTACTGCCCTGCCACTAACGTGGCAGGACTAGGAAGTTAGTAGGGGACATATGGGTTAGTAACTGAGGGGAGGATAAAGTTATTCATTTACAAACGCAGTCAGTCGCGGGTTTGATGCGAGATATTTGTCTAGGCGGAATTTAAATGAATCAACGGTGCTGCAGTCTATAACGTCTCGGGGAAGCCCATTCCACAAGTTGACAACTCGATTGAAGAAGAAATTCTTAGATTCGTGCGAGTTAAAAGATTTACCAATAATTTTGCAACCGTTTCCCCGCGTGTAATTAGATTGGTCGATAGTGAAGTACTTACTACAGTTCATATTGTCGATGCCTTTGATGATTTTGAACACTTGAATTAAGTCGCCTCTTAATCTGCGCTGGGTTAAAGGAAATAGATTTAATTCTCTAAGACGCTCTTCGTATGGTTTGTTCTTTAGGCTAGGTATCATTTTGGTAACTCTACGTTGAACTCGTTCTAGCTTGTTTATATCTTTTTGGTAATAAGGGCACCAGGATTGAACGCAGTATTCCAGAAGAGGGCGGACTAAGGAATTGTAAAGGGTTAGGATAACTTCTTTGGATTTATGCTCAAATGACCTGCCTATAAAGCCAATTATTTTGTTTGCCTTCTTAACAACTTCTGAACATTGTTGACTCGGTTTTAGGTTACTCGATATTGTTACTCCCAGATCAGTTTCTCTGTTTACATTCTTAAGCTGAGTGCCATTCATCGAATAGTTTGCTTTCTCATTTAGGTATCCGACATGTAGTACTTTACATTTATCCGCATTGAAACTCATTTGCCAAATTTGGGCCCAACATGACAATTTATCTAGATTGTGTTGCATATCGTCAACTTGTTCTTTTGAGAGTACGCTATTTGCAATTTTTGTATCGTCAGCAAATTTTGAGATTGTGCAGGTGAGACCCTCATCTATGTCGTTGATGTAAATTAGAAAGAGAATTGGTCCTAGTACCGATCCCTGGGGTACCCCGCTACTTACATTGGTCCATTTAGATGCCTTACCGTTTATGACTACCCTTTGCTTTCTGTTGCTGAGCCAATTTTCTATCCATTTCAACACACCGTCTTGTATTCCATGCGCTTTTAGTTTTAGCAGTAAACGTTTGTGGGGAACTTTGTCAAAGGCCTTTTGAAAATCAAGGTATATAATATCTACAGCTTTACTCTCATCGTAGAGGTTGAGGATATCGTGGAAGAAGTCTAAGAGGTTTGTTAAACAGGAACGTTTTTTTACGAAAGCCGTGTTGAGTATCTTTAAGTATGTTATTTTCCTCTAAGTGATTTACGAGTCTGTCTCGTATGACCGTTTCTAGCATTTTACATACAACTGAGGTTAAGCTAATTGGACGATAGTTACTGGGTAGGGATTTGCTGCCTTTTTTGAATATCGGTGTTACGTTGGCTAGCTTCCACTGATCAGGCATAGTTCCAGACTGCAAGGATTTATTGAATAGTAATGTCAGTGGTTTGGAGAGCTCATTCTTAGCTTCCTTTAGAACTCTAGGCGAGATTGTATCAGGTCCTGGCGTTTTATTTACCTTGAGTTTATCTAAACAATTCAATACTTCTCTCTCTGTAACGGTGATATTGCTTAGAACATCTGAATTATCAATCTGAATCGGCGATGGTGTAGGGATATCACTGAGGTCTTCTGTTGTAAAAACTGATGCAAAGAAGGTATTGAGGGCATTACTCATTTGTACTTCGTCTTTGGTGTATTCTCCTTTTTCATCGACTAACGGTCCAACAGTTGAAGTAACTACTTTTTTCTTTCTGATATAACTATAGAATTCTTTCGGGTTTGTTTTACTTTGATTCGCAATATGTAACTCTAAGGTCTTTTTACTTTGCTTAATTAACTTTTTGGCTTTGCGTCGTAGCTCTACAAATTTCACCCGTTCTTCGTAATTTTGTGAGGATTTTAATCTATCATTAGCAAATTTTTTTAGCAAGCAGGCAGTTTGAAATATCTTTATTCCACCATTTGGGCTTATTATTATGGCCTGGACGCCGTATTTTCGATGGTATGCAGTCTTGCACTGCTTTTAGGTAAGTGGTTTCGAATAACTTCCAAGATGTATTTATGTCGTTATTGTTAATTAAAAAGCTCCAGTCAGTTTCTTTAAACATAGCTCTAAGTTTATGGAAGTTTGCTTTCTTGAAATTAGGGACTTTTTCGATGCTACTATTTGGTTCGTTACTAGTAAACTTTAAAGTGAAAGTTATCGTACGATGGTCGCTGTTACTGAATTCATCACCAACATTCAAATTCTCTATCAATTCTTCTTTTGTTGCAAGTACAATGTCAAGAACGTTATTACCACGGGTCGGCATTCGAACAAATTGATAAAGCGAACTCTCTTGCAAGTTCGTATACAAGTCATGTGCGGAGTGTGAAGTAAGAGTATCGCCCCACTTGGTCACAGGTAAATTAAAGTCGCCAAAAATTACGGTATCTTGTGAGTTACTTACATCTGCAATTTGTTCGTAAATTTCTCGGTCAGTTTGCACTGATTGAGCTGGAGGTCTGTATATTAACGCAAGTATTATTTTTGTACCTTTATTATTCTTTATTAGCACAAAAGATGTGTCGACGTTCACAATTTGAGGTTTTGACACGAGGGTCGGGTTAAGACTTTCTTTGATATAAAATAAAACGCCACCTCCATTTTTATTTATTCGGCTTTTCTCAAACATTACATAACCGGGAAGTGAATACTCTGCTAAAAAGTCTCTATCTTGTGTATTGAGCCAAGATTCTGTTATGCCAATCACATCATAATTTTCTGTAAACACTAGTTCCTCTAAATCTGAAAATTTATTGCGTATGCTACGAGCATTTGCATAGAAAACCTTTAAAGTTGCGGTTTTAGAACTCGCAGATCGTTCTTTCATCGAATTTTTGGTTCTGGTCGGATCTACATTTACATTCATGGCTGTCCTCGGTCCTCGGTCGTTATCCCTGACGGTTTTGAATTTGGGTCGTGTTGGTGGAGCTTTATCCAAATTCGCGGTTCTTGACGGATTAGTATTTAATTCCTTTGTAGATTGCCGTCCTCGCTGTCTTCGGAGAGAGAGAGAGAGAGAGAGAGAGAGAGAGAGAGAGAGAGAAAGAGAGATGTGCATAATTTATGTACGGTGTGTAAGTGATTTTGTTACTGTATGTATGTATGTATGTGTGTGTGTGTGTGTGTGTGTGTGTGTGTGTGTGTGTGTGTGTGTGTGTGTGTGTTATTCAAGATACATATTCCATTGACAGATACAAAGCTGAACATTGTAAACTATCAACTAGTATGGATAATAATAAGGCATGAAAAGGGTAAATAACGTGTCCAAAATAACATACCCTCATAAAGATATATTGGTAATAGTAAACCCATCTAATAATAAGGATAGAGAGGTAAGTCACTATCAAAATACCATCACAATTTAAATACCATTTTTAACCATTAAATATTAGTATAAAATATAGTGTTTAATAAAAAAAAAACATAAAACGAAGTAATTTAAGTTATTTCCGTCTCAGATAAGATAGTTTAAACAAGGTATATCAGGATAAGATTGATATACTGTAGATAACATTAATGAGGTAACAAATGGAAGACATAAAGTTAGAAACATATAAGAGAGAGAGAGAGAGAGAGAGAGAGAGAGAGAGAGAGAGAGAGAGAGAGAGAGAGAGAGAGAGAGAGAGAGAGAGAGAGGGGGGGGGGGGAGTATATAGGACCACACTGACCAAGAAAAAGAAAGTCAAAAGCTAATTAAATGCATCAGGAGATTAGAGAGATAACAGATGAAGAAAAAATATATATATATACAAAGGTGAATAGATATGAAGAGATATATATTATGTGGTGAGATATAAAACTATAAGGGAAGGAGATAAAAACAAATCAAGATAAACAAGTAAAATAATAGATAACGAATGTGAGGACAAAGACAATGAATACGAAGGAGTACAAAGGAAAACAAGCAACAACAGGTTTATTGATCCGTACGAGGCTGCTTGTATCTAACCTACCAAGTCAATGGGGGGAAAATAAGAATAATAGATATGTTGGGAGGGCTATTCATTTGTAAAAGCAGTTAATTGGGGGCTGTGAGCGAGATATTTATCAAGTCGGTTTAGCCCATTCCATAAGTATATAAGAATGCACAAAGAAAGAAGGATAACAATATAAGAAAGTGAAAAGTACGTACACAAGACAGTCATATAAAACCTGAGACGACAATAGATAGGGGGCATATCAAGAGGTATGATAAGCAGTGATAAAAACTGTTTGCTGTCTGAGGTGCTGGAGAGAGAGAGAGAGAGAGAGAGAGAGAGAGAGAGAGAGAGAGAGAGAGAGAGAGACTGTTGTGGTATCATAATAGCAGTGATACCACGGTTCCTCCTAAATTGCAGGTTCGTTTTCGCTCGCCAGGGCACGAATGGTTTTAAAATTGACAAAGGATTGAGGCGAAAGGTTTTAACAAACGCCAAATTAATGGAGAAAACGTCTTAAAATCTCAAAACTAATTGGGCTGAACATGAGGGAGAAGGAGGTCCACAAAAAATGAACCTTTAAGTGAAAACCTGCCCTTAAGTGACAGACAGGTAGAAAATGAACAGCCAGATATAACAAAAACAAAATGTATGTATGTATGTATGTATGCATATACTCAGGCACATACCCCATGGCTGGGGGTGGCCGACTCGAGACAGAGCCCGAACAGAAACACTTAAAATTCAAATTACTTGGGTCCAGGACCACTTTTGCGTTCCCTCGCCCCTTTCTCTGTCTCGTCTAGTAGGTGAATTTTAAAAGGGGAGGAAAAGTAGGAAAAGTAGTACAGGAAAAGAGACAGACATAAATGGGTAGAGAATGCCAAACCTCACTCTGGACAGGACCAGCCCTCACCCAAAAACAAACAAACATGACATTAGACAGAACAGCCAACAGCTAAGAGACACAATCAAACATGACACCAATACTACAATCTCAAGTGAAGTAAAATATAGAGAAACAAACACAGATACAAACAGTCATAAAGGCAAGCAGACATAATGAATCTACACACCATGTGAGGAGGAGCACTTTATTGACAAGCAGAGAGGCCAACTGACAGGCATACGGACACACATACAAGCAGACAGACAGACAGACAGACATACATCCGAACAGACACACATACAAGCAAACAGATAGACAAACAGACATCCGAACAGACACACGTACAAGCATACAGACAGACAGACAAACAGACAGACAGCCCAACACGACAACACTCCGCTCAAGTGAAATATACGACACGGCTGCTTCACGTATATGCTAGGCACTGTCTTCTGTAACCACCTTAAGGCGGGATGGTTCACTTTTTGGTCTATTTTGTCATATATATGTATTATTGTTTTAGTTTCCTCCCTAGACCTCCATCAAACTTTAAAAAAAAAAAACAAAAAAAAAAACAAGACCCTCCTTCAAGACAAATTTGTAATTTTGTTGATAGAAAAATTTCCGGTTCCCCTTAAAATACGGGATCGCTATCACTTGCCAGGAAAAAAATCGACACCTATAGGACACGAAAAGTCTTAATATTGGCAAAGAAACAGGTCTTAAAATCGCCACACTAATGGGCCTAACGTCTTAAAATCGGAAAACTAATGGGGATAAACCTGAGGAAGAAGGGGGACCAGAAAAGCGACCCCTCTCCCCTTACAAGTTGACAGCCCCCCTCACACACAAGGCATAGAGTCAAGGACGAACAGCTTAATAATACATTGGTTTGGTAATATGGGTAGGCTACTGAGTTTATGAGAAAAAAATCCAATTATTCTTGTTGAAAAACGTAATGGAATATTGTTTTTCTTTTCTTTAAGGAATATATTTTGTTTGCTCACATCAATTGCTAAGTACTAAGTGGAATCTTGGCAAGCACGTACAATTACCTATAGAAGGCAAATTGTTACATTTCGTGGAATTTGTTTAGTTTGATGAAAATCTATTTATTAATTTCACTCCAACACCAAAACCCTCCCAATGAAATTAATGAAAGCAAACATGTGATCCACCGGGATTCGAACCTAAAACCAGCCCCCTATATTTTTCTCAATGCCCCCTTCCCCCCAAACTATATAAATATATAAATAAATAATTAAATAAATAATAAAACAAACCAATACATGTGTGGGTGGGTTTCTCCGTGGAGTTAATATATATATCTTGTATTATTATCCGTATCACAGGCGCCTTTATTTTTACACAATGTTCGTTCCACAATTCAGGTCTGGCAGCTTTTGGAGTAAAACTATATAAGGCTTTGGTCGTCTTCAGCAAGATACAGTTAGTCTTAAGGGGAGATGGGTCGTATTTCTAGACCCCCTTTTCCCTCATGTTTAGCCCAATTAGTTTTCAGATTATACGACGTTTGTCAATATTAAGACCTTTCGTGTTATTGAAGAGTCGATTTTTTTCCTGGCGAATGATAGTGAGCCTGTAATTTTGGAAGAACCGAACAATTTACACATTAATCTGGAAAAGGGATTTAATGGGTATTTTTTTTTTTTTTTTTTTTTTTATAAAGTTTGATGGAGGTCTAGGGAGGAAACTAAAATATATATATATATATATATATATATATATATATATATATATGAATTAATCAACGAAAATAAAACAACCTTCCCCCTTAATTGTCGATGCCACTGCAAATTTATTATCTCGAATATCATGAAACTTGGATACATTCGTGTATTAGGTAGAACGTTTGAGTACATAGGCTAAAGATGTCTACGTGTCAGAGAGAGAGAGAGAGAGAGAGAGAGAGAGAGAGAGAGAGAATGAGTGCGTGTATGGATGGGAGTGACTGAATGCTAATAACACGATTATATAGTAGTTATGAGAGTACGAGTGGGTATAAACTAACGAGAGAGTTAACAAGTGAATGACAGTGTTATAAGTAATAATAATGAGTAACTGATTGAAAGTGACTGTGAGTGAGTGAGTGTTAATGAGTACATGAGTGAGAGTAACTGATGCAACTGACTGTGAGTGAGTGCTAATGACTAAATGAGTGAGAGTAACTGATTTCAAGTGACTGTGAGTGTTAATGATTGAATGAGGAAGTGAGTGAGAGTAGGTAATTGCAAGTGACTGTGAGTGAGTGCTAATGAGTAAGTGAGTGAGAGTAGTTGATTGCAAGTGACTGTGAGTGAGAGTAAGCGAGTGAGAGTAGTTGATTGCAAGTGGTTGTGAGTGAGTGAGTGCTAAAGAGTAAATGAGTAAGAGTAGCTGACTGCCAGTGACTGTGAGAGAGTGTTAATGAGTAAAAGAGTGAGAGTAGCAAATACCCAAGACCAACCAACGCAACACATAAGGCCCTGGTCTAGTCACTAGTGCAATGTGCATGACCAGTCAGTGTGGTGGTGACCAGGGTGCAGTGCGGACGTATGTGTAGCGAGCTCCCAGAGACCAACATACATACATACATACATACATACCAACCCTTCTCCCCATTGGCTGAACCAGGTATGTCATCTTAATTAAAACTATTATTTCATTTCTATCTGCGCATTACCGTCTCGTTATTTGTTTAGGTTTTATTATTACTATTTTATGTTAATCAGGATTTTGTTTTGTATATGCATATTATTATATTTTATTTATCTGCAAATTACTATCTTATTATTATCTGCATACCCTGTAAACAATCTAGGGTATGCAAGGGGTATATACAATCATTGGGTACAGTTGGTCAAATAAGTCGTGTCGCCGCTGTCATTACGCTTTGCTCTCTGTGTGGGATATTAATGTCTGTCAGATGTTGAATAGGGTGTGTAAAGATAGGAACCTGTTTGCATATCTCACTCGAAACCATAAATTAATGCTTAGATATTGCTGATACCAATTATTGATCGACATATACTTGGTGCTGCGACATGTAAAGGGAAATTAAAGTGTCCATGATAACTTAAGGGGAGGCAGTTGGTTTTTCGAGTCGTCCTCCTCCCTCATGTTTTGCCCTATTAGTTACGAAATTTCAAAACATTCGCCCCATTAGTTTGGCGATTTTCAGACCTTTTGCCCCATTTCTTTGCCAATATTAAGACCTTTCGTGCCATTTAAGTGTCGATTTTTGTCTTGGCGAGCGATAGCGATAGCGGCCTTTGGCCGAGAAAATTTTCTACCGAAAAATGTACAAATTTATATTATATCTTGTGGGTGTTTTTTTAAAGCTCGATAGAGGTTTAGAGAGCAAACTAAACCCCTTCCTTAAACCATGGAGCCGAACCAGTAAATTATGCTGCACAATAATGCCTATAGCGCCCTTAAATAACAGTCTTATCAAGGTATATTTGTAGTAGTAAACCCACCTACTCAATTCATTTGACCTGTATATTAATGAAGTGAACTATAGTCAGTTTATTATCAGTTGGCGAGAAATTCACTTGTTCCCATCTTAATGACTCGGTTGATACAGCGCTTTCATAGCCAGTTATGTTATTAATTATGTAAACTTGACCATGATAGGATGCAGAGACATAACAGTTGATTATACATCCATTAGTTATCGAGAAATGAGCTGCTGAGGGAGTCCAAAAATGTCCCCGAGTTACAGAATAATCGAGTATAGATAAGGTATTGATTGCATACATTTCAAAGGAGTTTGTTTTATGGGGACAGTGGCTGTTTTTTTTTTTTTTTTTTTTTTTTTTTGCATTTATTTATTTTATTTTATTTTATTTTATTTTATTTTTTATTTTTTTGGGGGGAGTCTATTAATTCATGTATTTGTTAGTTTCCTCGCTAGACCTCCCTCAAACTTAGAATAACACCCCCTAGAACCCCCTCAAAATATATATGTACATTTTTCGGTACAAAAAAGGTCCCGGCCGAAGGCCGATTCCTCTTATGATTACAGGCTCGCTATCGCTCGCCAGGAAAAACAATCGACACCTAAATGGCACGATAGGTTTTAAAATTGACAAGGAAATGGAGCTAAAGGTGTTAATATCCCCAAACTAATGGGCCGAACGTCTCAAAATTTCAAAACTAATGGGGCTAAACACGAGGGAGAAAGGGACCCAGAAAAAACTATCCATATCCCCTTAACTGTTGAGCATACCATTGGTTTATTAAAGTGTCCATGTATAGATATATCGGTGGTGGTAACATAGCCATCTTATACAAGGAAGTAAGGTAAATCACCATCATACGCGACTTATTAACTCCTTCAGGATTATGACTTATTTTGACAGTTCATTGTGGCTATCATTAGACGGTTTTATTTAGATTAGGAAGGGCATATGAAAGTGAGAGGGTTAATTAATATATTCTTTACCCTTTTGATGACCACAGATCCTTTCTAAGCTGCATAAGATCGTCTAATGATAGCCAGAATAAACTGTTTAAATTGCGTCATAAATTGTCCCTGCGTTTCAGATGGTCAAAGAAAATCAACATAATAGATAATATTAACTTCTAATCAATATCTATTCTCAAAAAAATAAAAAATATAGAGTATGCCTTCTTTTTTATCGGCCTACTATTGGCTTCTAAACTATGACAGCGATCCAGTTTATTAATAGGTATCTTATGCAACTCGTGTCATCATAATTATTATTATATGGGTGATTCATACTGGCAGGGGTAGGTGGGTGGGTGGATGGATGGATTGAGTGGTGGAATAATATTAATACAGGGAAGAGCGTTGATTCTTTATTATCTCTAAGGGGAGATGGGTCGTTTTTCTGGTCCTCCTTCTCCCTCATGTTTAGCCCCATTAGTTTTCAGATTTTAAGACGTTCGGCCCATTAGTTTCGCGATTGTAAGACTTTTCGCCCCATTTCTGTGTCAATATTAAGACTTTTCGTGTCATTTAGGTGTATATTGTTTTCCTGGCGAGCGATAGCGAGCCTGTAATTTTCGTTTTTCGGCCGGGACATTTTTCTAATCAGTGTTCCTCAGAGCTCTTTCAGTGTATACCACCTCTACGTAGGGTACGTAGTACCTGTCTTGTAACACAATCCCACCCCTACTTTGTGCAACTCTCCAACCCAAGAGTGAAACGATACTCCCAATCTTTCTTCTATTCAACAGCTGAGCTCTGGAACTCTCACCCTGAATCCATCTTTCCCTCATTCTATGATTTAAATTGCTTCAAACTCCGCGTGTCCAGGCATTTTGGCTCGACTGTTCCTTGATTTTGGCCCTGTCACTCTTTCAACTCTGGGGGAGGCACTCGTCACAGGCAGTTTTGCCTGTTGTCTCCCTCATCCACATAGAAAAACAAATCGACAAAAACATTACAAAGGCACGCAATATATAGATAGGCCCTAATGTGCTGTTTATGTCTTTTATTTTATTATTTATTTTATTATTTGTATTTGTATTAATATTATTATCATCATCATCATCATCACTATTATTATTTTTATTACTCTATAGTTATGTATAATAAACATATCACTGTCAAGTTTTTTCATTACTTATTTACATTCTATTGGCATATGACAGTGGACTGGCAGTATTAATAGATCTCCCTATAAATTTGCATCATCTTAAATAGTATCATCTTCGTAAGGGTGCTTATCAAAATTAAACTTTCATAATAAAAGCATTGCATTGTATTTATACGCAGTCTATATAACATGTAATACAATAAATGGTTGTGATAGTGTGTGATATTAAAACACCAATCGTTCAAAATGACATGAATAAAGATAAACGGGATTAATTAAATAAACATTTGTAAGCCGGATTTCTTCATATAATGCTGGCTCGCTATCGCTCGCCAGGAAGAAATCGACACCTAGATGGGGATAAACGTCTTAAAATAGTTGGCTGAATGGGGCCGAATGGATACAAGCCAGAGAAAGAGAGAAAAGGACAGAAATAACAAAAAACAGGTCACCCCCCTTAACTCCCTCTGATTCTTCCTAAACTGTATAAACTCGTTTAATGGTAGCCAGACTAGTCTGTCAAAACGCGTCATGATCCTCAAGGGGTTAATCCAGAACATATCTACATTATGGTACACTCGCATACCATAGTCTCTAGCCCACTCATACCATAGTCTCTAGCCCACTCATACCATAGTCTCTAGCCCACTCATACCATAGTCTCTAGCCCACTCATACCATAGTCTCTACCCCACTCATACCATAGTCTCTAGCCCACTCATACCATAGTCTCTAGCCCACTCATACCATAGTCTCTAGCCCACTCATACCATAGTCTCTAGCCCACTCATACCAGTCTCTAGCCCACTCATACCATATTTTCTAGCCCACTCATACCATAGTCTCTACCCCACTCATACCATAGTCTCTACCCCACTCATACCATAGTCTCTAGCCCACTCATACCATAGTCTCTACCCCACTCATACCATAGTCTCTACCCCACTCATACCATAGTCTCTACCCCACTCATACCATAGTCTCTAGCCCACTCATAAGTGTTCGTGGACTTACCTATTTCTAATTATGGAAGCATATCTCTGGCAACTAATTTATGAATATCATTTTCTATACAACTACAAAACTATAGAAACTGTTTATTAAAAATCAGGTTCCATCTAAAAATCAATCCAGGTAGTTATAATTGCATACAGACAAACATAGAGGGTCCACGAATTCTAACCCTTTCCAGATCCAAGGCGCATTTCTTTTCTGTTTTCTAGTAATTATTAGACGATTTTATTCAGATTAGGAAGGGTATATGTAAGTCAGAGGGTTGATTGAGATAGCCTTTACCCTTTTAATACCCACATATCCTTCCTAAGCTGCACAAAATCGACTAATGATAGCCAAAATAAACTGCTAAAACGCGTCAGAGCTTCAAGGGGTTAATGAATGGGTTAGAGACTATGGCAATCCAAGTCTACGGTCGGGGTAATAAGTCATGTCCCAGCTGTCATTACGTTTGGCTTGCACTGTGCTGTGTTAATGTCTGTCAGATGTTGAATAGGGTGGGTAAGTGTCGGAACATGTTGGTATATTTCACTCGATATGAAGAAATGAAGCTTATTATATGGCTGATACCAATTATTGATCAAAACATACTTGGTGCCGAGACATCACTTATTAGCGCGACTGTACCTCTCCCATGGTACGGGGTTTCAATCTGGACCATAAACTGTAATTACATATTGTCAAGGACTTGAAAGGTCTACTAACTTAAGGGAGACCACCTCACTTTTGTTCTCTTTCTCTCCCTCTTTCTTTGGCTTGTATCCATTCGGCCCCATTCAGCCTACTGTTTTAAGATGCTTACCCCCATCCAGGTTTCAATATTTTCCTGGCGAGCGGTAGCGAGCCAGCATATATATATTTTTGTTTTGACAGCAAGCTAAATTTGTACATTTTTCGATAGAAAAATTTCTCCGGCGAAGCCGGATTTCTCCATACATTGCTGGCTCGCTATCGCTCGCCAGGAAGAAATCAACACCTGGATGGGGATAAACGTCTTAAAACAGTTGGCTGAATGGGGCCGAATGGATACAAGCCAGGGAAAGAGAGAAAGGAGAGAAAGATAAAACAAAAACGGTGACCCCCCTTAAGAGCCAAAGAAGGTGAAGTAAACTAAAGGGGTCGTTTTTTTTCCTGGACCCTTTTCTCCCTCATGTTTAGCCTTATTAGTATTGGTAATTTAAGACGTTCACCCTATTAGTTTGGCGGTTTCAAACCTTTCGCCACATTTCTTTGTCAATTGTAAACAATTTCGTGCAAATTAAGGGCCGATTTTTTTCGCTTGCAATTTAGAAGGAGCCAGCGTTAGGCCGGGTCATTATCCTACCCAAAAATGCAAATATTAATCTTGAATTTGTTTGTTATTGTTCATACTTTTTTTTTTAAAGCTTGATAGAGGTTTAGGGTGCAGCGAATAAATAAATAAATAAATATACTATACCAAGTTATAGTTAAATTACTATACCTCACTGTTGGACGACCTAGATGTGTGTGATCTTGTGTGATGTTTTGTTTTTGTGGTGTGTTGTGATGTCCATGTTTGGGCTTTGTCTCGAGTCGCACCCCCCCCCCCCCCACCCCCCTAGCCCACAAAAAAAAAAAAAAAAAAAACAAAAAAAAAAGGAAAAAGGAAAAACATGGGGTAAATGCCAGAGTACATACATACATACATACATACACACACACACACACATACATACATACATACATACATACATGCACTGTTAATACGAAGTTTGAACCTGGACCATAAACTGTAATTAATTAAGGTGAAGGATTAGAAAGGTCTACGGAATTAATAAACACCATAAACGGCCGAGTAATCTACAGCAGAGGTTTAAGGGGACATGGGCCGCTTTTCTCATACCCCTTCTTCCTCATGCTTAGCCCCATTTGTTTTCATATTTGATTACGTTCGGCCCATTAGTTTGGCGATTTTGATACCTTGTACACCATTTCGTTGTCAATTTTAAGACCTTTCGTGCCATTTAGGTGTCGTTTTTTTCCTGGCGAGCGATAGCGAGCTGTAATTTTAAAAGTAACCGGCCTTTGGCCGGGAAATATTTCTATCGATAAATATACATATTTATCTTGAAGGGGAGTCTAGGGGGTGTTTTTCTAAGCTTGATGGAGGTCTAGCGAGGCAACTAAAAAATAAATGAATACATGAATTAATTAACCAAAGAACCGGCCACTGTCCCCTTGACGGCCTTGACCAACAGAGAGCCATTCTAGAATCTGTATTGTTGTTGTTGTTGTTGTTTTCCCAGCTGACGGTAAATTGCCATGTCCCGTATTACGAATATTTTGTGGCGAAATATGCTGCTAATAATGAATAGTTTTGACAAAGCGACGGTAGTTTCATATATTAGTATTAATTAACAAGAAATTAGGTTGATTTTACTGTCAGTTTAAATATGATCGACTATAATTTGAAGTAAAAACTAAACCGTTTATTAGTAAAAAAAAAAGGATGCTAATAATAGAAACTTCAATAGTTTACGTGTTTACAAAACGAACATAAAATCGATCAATTGTTTACGTGTTTACAATTTGAACATACAAATCAATCAATCGTTTACGTGTTTCCAATTTGAACGTAAAAAATTCGATCAATTGTTTACGTGTTTACAAAATGAACATAGAAATCGATCAATCGTTTACGTGTTTTCAATTTGAACATACAAATCAATCAATCGTTTACGTGTTTCCAATTTGAACGTAAAAAAATCGATCAATCGTTTACGTGTTTACAATTTGAACGTAAAAATCGATCAATAGTTTACGTGTTTACAATTTGAACATAAAAGCGGTCTAATACTGTTTATGTGTTCTATACTTGGGGGTAATCAAGCGTTCAGTGTATACAGTGTAGATATACTTACACTGTTGAATCTATGGGTGGGAACAGAGTAATAATAATGAGTATATATAACCCCAGTAAACACACACACACCAACACACCTACCCATCCACACATATAGCGCATACACACACATACAGACACACACACGTACCTACCTATCCACACACACACACACACAAACACTTACCCATCCACACATATAAGCACATACACACACACACACACACATATATATATATATATATATAAACATACACTTACCCATCCACACACACACACTTACCCACACACACACACACTTCCCCCCCTCCACACACACACACTTACCCCCCCATACACACACACTTACCCCACACCACCCACACACACACCCACCTACCCACACAAACACACACCCACCCTCCCACACACACAATAACTCCAAGGCTTAACCTCTTGACTATAAGTGGTTCTCAATTTCAGTAAACGAGATGCCGGTAACAATAATTTGAATAAAACGTTTTGAGGAGGTAAGGTTTATTTATTAGTTAATTCATCAATGTATTTTCTATTGTTTTAGTTTCCTCCCTAAACCTCCATCAAGCTCAATAAAATATCCTCAAGATACCCTTCGAGATAAATGTGTACATTTTTCGTGTACAGGTTCGCTATTGCTCGCCAGGAAATAATCGACACCTAAAAGGGCAAGAAAGGTCTTAAAATCAACAAACTAATGAGGCGAACATCTCAAAATCTCCAAATAAATGGGGCTAAACCTGAGGGAGAAGGTGGTCCAGACAAATCAACGTGGACCTTTACACTATGATCTCCAATACTTTGATACCTTCACTCAACCGGATCTGGAATTATAGGTCTCTTCTTCACTCCGTTATTGTAACTTGATCTGTATTATTATTATTATTATTGATTTATTATATTGATTTATGTGTTTATAATTATTGTATATGTGTTTATTGTTATTGTGTACTATTCTAGTATATGTTATTATATTTATTTTATTATGTATTTATTATTTATATATATATATATATTATTTTGTTTGTGGGGGGGGGGGGGGCAGTCGTTATTGGCATCTTTGCTTCTTTTCCTTTTCCTACAATATATATATATATATATATATATATATATATATATATATATATATATATATATATATATATATAGCTAGATACTGTAGATAGATACATAGTGCGCACGGGGGTATGATAACCCCTAGAGTATATTATCAAAGTGCATTTCTCTCTCTCTCTCTCTCGGGGAGTACTCTTTAACCCAACTATAGTACGGCTAGTTAAAACAATAACTCACGTCCACTCACCAATGATCTGCAGTCTCTCTCTCGGGGAGTACTCTTTAACCCAACTATAGTGCGTCTAGTTAAAACAATAACTCACGTCCACTCACCAATGATCTGCAGTCTCTCTCTCTCTTCGCCGCAATGTTGCATCTCTCACTATTTTATTGCTATTACAATAATCAGTGTTCCTCAGAGCTCTCTCAGTGTATACCACCCCCTCTTCGTAGAGCACGTAGCACCCGTCTTGCAACACAATCCTACCCCTACTCTGTGCAACTCTACAACCCAAGAGTGAAACGTTATTCTGTCTTTCTTCTATTCACTTGCTGAGCTCTAGAACTCTCTCCCAGAATCAGTCTTTCCCTCTTCCTATGACTTAAATTGCTTCAAACTCTGTGTGTCCAGGCATTTTGGCTAGAACATCCCTTGATTTTGGCCCTGTCACTCTTTCAACTCTGGAGGAGGCACTCGTCACAGGCAGTTCTGCCTTTTGTCTCCCCTGCTCACATAGAACAAAATAAAATAAACCAAAATATGGCGCCCTATACTGTGTTGTGATGCTATGTGGTGTGGACCCAAGACACTATTATCAAACAAACCCCCTGATAAACAACGTTATCAGTGTAAACATAATCCAAGGGGATATAGTCTGGATCGGTTTGAACCCACCTTACCTTAATTGACTTTCTGATTAACGTGACGGGAACTTGCTCGTTTATAACACCGCATTAATGTTATAATAAATTCTCCTTAACTTATACGTAACAACGATTGTGCATCATGCCAATTAAGCTCTAACTTAGGATTAGTTTATATTATGTCTCAAGCTCAAATATCTACGATGTTGCAACATTTATATTTCGACAAAGTGTTGGAAGAAAAAGGAAAATTTAGGGCTAATGTGAGGGTAGAAGGGCGCTTATACTGTTATTCTACTGTTACGACCCAGATTTGTAGGATTGATAATAACACACCCATTTTCTTTAATATTGGACAATTACACCTCCTTAACCAAGGAATGGTGAGAAGCCTCTTAATAGGTGTTGGTGGTGAAAGGCGACGAATCTCTTAAAATCCATGGCCTGAAAAAACCTTTTAAAAGGCCCTAGTAGGACTTAAAACAAAGAAATATGTGATTAAATGAGATAATTCCCCTCCATACCTCCTATTACTCCTCCACATGTGTAAAAAAAAACTCCTTTTCCCTCTTCAATTATCAACTATTTTTCCTCTTATACCCTTGTTTATCGGTTTATTTACCGCGCCAATATCTCCAACCCGGTTCCAAGGTCCGGTCCTGCGCCTATCGAGTGTGTGATGAGAGAGAGAGAGTGAGAGACAGGCTTCAGTCTGCCTCTAGGCTTCGGAGAGATAGGGTATACGTCGCGTTCGCCTCACATTTCATGACTGGACGGTCGGCAATAATTTGCGATTTTCACCCCCCAAATACTATTCCCACTTGTTTTATTGCTGTTACATGTTAATATCTTCATATTAAACGTAAAATAGGCACATATGAATAAGTAATAACGATATTTATTGTAAAATTACGATTTTAGGCGGGAATGAAGCCTAATATTGTCGCCTAGCAGTAGGGCTGCAACAATCATCTCAAGATGTTTTACTGGTAGGCTGCGATGCTCGTCTCGGAAGATGAGAGATTTCAAACACGTACCAAAACCGCGTGCGTTGGCTCAGGTGGCTATAATTTGGTCCAGCAATAGGCCTACATGGCACCTCTCGCCACCACCCCCAGACATGCTCCGGGCACACCCACGGAGTCAGTACACAAGCATTTGCCATGGAGCTTACAAAACCCTCTCCCGTGCATATATCTTCCCTGTTTATCGCTCGTATGTACTAGCTGCGGTATACTCATTGTTGAAAACTATTTATATGGGTCTGCTAACCCGACAATGAATGCATGAAAAGGGTCAATACTTGCAATATAAGGCAATCATTCTTATCAATCCCCCCTCTCTCCTTGGTTCTCCAACAACAAAAACAACATGTGTGACTGTCAGGGCTATAGGGGTGAAAATCCAATGACATTTACTGCCCCCCATCCCGCCTCCACCCTGCTCCTTCCTCCACCCGAGCAATACTCCCATACGCACAGCTGATCGTTGCCAGTTTCGCGCCACATTTTTAACTACGGACCACCGTAACACCTCAACCACACATCTTTTGCGTATTCATATATATATATATATATATATATATATATATATATATATATATATATATATATATATATATATGAGGTTGAAAGAAATGGCAATTTCTGCGTTGGAAATTTTATTATTAAAAGTTTCCAGGTCTCTGATGAGTTTTCGCTGGGTGGCAGGAAGTAGATGAAGGAGATGAGCAAAATTCATGGTGGTACAGGGTTACATTAAAGTACATGAAGACATCTCCAGCACCATCAACCACCATCTTGAAAAATGTTACACCCAAAGCCCTCCCAACATTGACCCCCCCAATGAAATTAAGATCTTCTACCGCAATTACATGTCCTCTGAACACAAAAATGACGAGGCCGTCTTAAAAGAAATAATCTCCAAGCATGTCCACCCAACCAACCCGGAAAACAAAATCAAATTAATAATTTATTACAAATCCCCCAAGACCTCCAACCTCGTTCTCCGCAACAAACCAGCCTCCACCAAGATAAAGAGCCCGATGACCGACGATCACGTCATTTACCAACATACCTGTAATTATGAGGACTGTGGACCTCATTCCTATATTGGTATGACGCAGACTCGTCTTTCACGTCGGTTAACTCTTCACCTTCAGGCTGGAGCCATCAAAGACCACTATCTCACCCCTAACCACCCTCACCTCACACGCAACGAGTTAGAGAAACACACCACCATACTCGATAAAGAAAGTGACCCAAGGAGATTACCTATACTCGAAGCTTTATATATCCAAGCCTTACATCCCAACATCAACAACCAAACTCTGGATCTTCAGATCCTTCCTTCTGCCAAAAGGCACTACCCTACAGGACCTAACACCCCTCCTCGCCCCCCAGTGCCCTTGACGCAGCCCCCCGCGCTACCTCCTTCAGCTTCGTCTTCTGCAGGCGCCACACAACTTAGGCCACGCCCCTCGACACGCAGCCAATCAGCTTCGACCCCACCTATCGACCACCATCCCGCATCCAGTGCGCATGCGTGAAGCGGTTACCCCCTTTCTCTCTCCTAGTTTACCCTTCCACCAATAGCAGACTTTTGCCCCCTGTTTTCCGCCTCCTCTGATCCTCCACCCTCTATATATACCCTTCCTGTTTACCTTTTATATCATTCCTCCCTTACTTGATAATGCTGGTTGTCCAGTGAAACGCGGTCGTATATCCTGTATCTTCATGTATTTTAATGTAACCCTGTACCACCATGAATTTTGCTCATCTCCTTCATCTACTTCCTGCCACCCAGCGAAAACTCATCAGAGACCTGGAAACTTTGAATAATAAAATTTCCAACGCAGAAATTGCCATTTCTTTCAACCTTGTATGTATTAAAGAAAATTTATTACCTGGCTTTACCAACATATACAGTATATATATATATATATATATATATATATATATATATATATATATATATATATATATATATATATATATATATATATATATGGTTGGATGCGCGCTTGCATTTCCTACACGATGATGTGGTTTTCGTTGTGTTTTGGAAAAGTTGCCATATTGGCCTAGGTCTAGCACAGGGCAATGGTGAGTCCTAGGGGTGTCTAGCATTTCTTGGGAATTCAATTGTAGATTATCAGAAACAGAGGATTATGTTCTCTCTCTCTCTCTCTCTCTCTGCCACCATAAAAACGAACACAGATCAATTATAACCTCCCCCAGTTATCAAAATTCATCAGAGAGAGAGAGAGAGAGAGAGTAAGAAAGAGAGAGAGAGAGAGAGAGATCACACACCACAGCCAGATAACACAGAGAGATCAATTATAACCCTCCCCCAGTAATCACCAATCATTACATATATGGCACACCAGATTAATTCAATGGAGGTGTGCCGAGGTGAGCCGAGTGCGCAAGAGAGATTATTTGGGTAGATGTGCCTTATTTGAAATTGGATAAATACATTGAGTACATAATTATTTATATTATATACACACACACAGTAAGCGGCCACATACACAGTTACACACATCTCTCTCTCTCTCACACACACACACACTAAACTTACATGAGTTATAAAGCTAAACTAGGCTACACACACACACACACACCTGTCTCATACTCAACACAATACTCTCGCGATCCTAGAGTAATTATTATGTTACCTCCACCAACCGACTTTACTCCTAAACTCAATTAATGAAATCAACAAAGGAGAGCGCAGGTTAATTAGGTTACAATTATATTATAGGTATATATAATAGGTATATTGTAATACCCTGTACCCTCAAAATCCCGCAACCACAAAACTACCCGAGTTGACGTCTGGGATAGCGTAAAATAGTCGTTGTTGGCGAAGTCTAATAAACCCGCCACGTGTATCACCACGAGACTATCACCTGGTTCTTTCAAGGAGAACTAAGGTTGCTTTCCTATTGTACGTCCGTGGTAGTACAGTGAGTTAGCGCGCGATCTGGTAAAAACCTACTGAGGTCCCTGACCAGGGTTCGAAACCGCACCAGTCTGGTAAAACCTACTGATCTCATATTCGTTCTGACAACCACTGCATAATGTGAAGGACGTAACAGGCCTACAGAGCCCTCGGGAACCCAATACAGACTACGGGGCCGAACTCTCCAACCTGAGTGTTGACCCTTGCCGAATATACTGTAGACACCCTGTAGCAGGAGAGAGGGGTCAGCATTTGTTTTTCTTTTTTTTTACGCCATTTTGGTGCTTCAGTTATCAAATAATTCGTTTTAATTACATTTTGGATGATGCAATTTGTTTAGACAAAGACCAAACTACAGTAGCCTACATATTCGGTACCAGTTTTTCCAAATGTTTATTATGAGTATGGATATTATTTGAGTGTAAAGAGCGGAAAGTATTACCAGTGTCTCCACGATGGCGGAGGTAGGTTGGCCGATCTCTGTGACTATGGAGTCTCTAGCCGTATTCTCTCAGGAGGAGGGTGAGGAGGGAAAACAAAGGAGTGGCGAAGAGCGGAGGGAGAGGGAGAGAGAGAGAGAGAGATTTTAATACGTTCGTTCCATTAGTTCAAGATCTATATACATTATATTAGCTTAGCGATTTTATGAGCTTTCGCCCCATTAATTTGTCAATATAAAGACATTTCGTGCCATTTACATGTCGATTTTTTCCTGGCAAGCGATAGCGAGCCTGTATTTGTAAGAGGAATCGGCCTTCGGCTGGGCCATTTGTCTACCGAAAAAAATAAAAATTTACCTTAAAGGGGGTCTAGGGGGTGTTTTTGTAAGCTTGAAGGAGGCCTAGCGATGAAACAATAGAATAATTAAATAAATACAGTAGATCAATTAAATAAATACAGTAGATCAATTAAATTAATACAGTAGATCAATTAAATAAATACAGTAGATCAATTAAATAAATACAGTAGATCAATTGACCACAACAAATAACCACTACCTCCTTAAGGGGAGGCAGACCGTTTTTCTGGACCCCCTTCTCCCTAATGTTTAGCCCCACTAGTTAGGCCCATTAGCTTGGCGATTTTAACACCTTTTGCCCCATTTCGTTGTCAAATTTAAAACCTTCCGTGCCATTTAGGTGTCGATTATTTCCTGGCGAACGATAGCGAGCCTGTAATTTTAAGAGGAACCGGCCTTCGGCCGGGAAATTTTTCTACCGAAAAATTTACAAATTTATCTTGAAAGGGGGGGTCTAGGGAGTAGGGAGTGGTTTTTTAAGCTTGATGGAGGTCTAGGGAGGAAACTAAACAAATATATGAATAAATAAAGTAGACGTGCCGTTTTGCCCAAACTCAAAACGGCATACCCAACTCTGCGATGGGTTACCATCATCACTAATATTACCACCATCATCACTACTACTATCATCATCACTACAACTGTCACCATCATCACTACTACTATTATCATCATCACTACTACTATTACAATTATCACTACTACTCTCACCATCTTCACTAATACTGTTGCCATTGTCACTACTACTATCATCATCACTAAAACTGTCACCATCATCACTAATACTATCATCACCATTATTATAATCATCACTACTAATATTACAATCATCACTACTACTCTCACCATCTTCACTAATAATGTCACCATTGTCACTACTACTATCATCATCACTAAAACTGTCACCATCATTACTACTACTATCATCACCATTATTATAATCATCACTACTAATATTACAATTATCACTACTACTCTCACCATCTTCACTAATAATGTCACCATTGTCACTACTACTATCATCACTAAAACTGTCACCATCATCACTACTACTATCATCATCACCATTATTATAATCATCACTACTAATATTACAATCATCACTACTACTCTGACCATCTTCACTAATACTGTCGCCATTGTCACTACTACTATCATCACTAAAACTGTCACCATCATCACTACTACAATCATCATCACCATTATTATAATCATCACTACTAATATTACAATCATCACTACTACTCTCACCATCTTCACTAATAATGTCACCATTGTCACTACCATCATCACTAGTCATCATTATCACTACAACTATTACCATTACTATCATCAGCAGTACTACTATTATATTCATCATTACTACTCTCACCATCATCACTACTACTCTCATCATCACTATTACTGTCATCATCACTACAACTTTCACCATCATCACTATTACGATACTAAACTCTGCTTACGCAGAGTTGATTAAAAATAGCTGTTGCAATGTTCAGTATTACTACCTAAATCACCATCACTACTATATTCATTCTAGGTTGGGCAGGAATCGTAACCTCTAACCTCTGTAACTCAAAATGGGCTAGAGCAAATGAGCTGTCAATTTTCACACACCTATTTCCTAGCCAAGTCTTCCTTTTTGGTAGAAAAATTAGTTCAATTAATTTAGTCGTTTTTAGTTCAGAGGTTCCTAGTTGCCTACAGTATATTTATTTCAAATTTATATGGCCGACGCTAAACTTTACAATCACCATCATTAATTCATATTTTCGATAATATTATATTAAAGATAATTATGACTTCGCCAGTGATGAACACGTGGAGAATTGACCTTAGCGTCATCGCGTCTAACACTGGAAGACGCCCGGATTCCGTGGAGATCTCCTACAGGAAAAAGTTGTGGTGCATATTTATTCCGCGCTGGTTAAAAGAAAGGACGATTGGCAAAATTGTCCTGGGGGATTGGGTAAGGAATGGGGGAAAAAATAATGAATTGTCGGCAAATGGTAGTTTAAATGTAAGTGATTTTTTTTCCAGGGTATTTTCTAACGCCCAACGAGATAGCATGTTGGTAAAATTTCGATGGACTTTTGGCGGAAAGAAAATTGGAAAAGCGAAAATTCCGTTAAGAATCTTCTGGGAGAATGCCATGGAAAATTTTGAAAGCCATGTCGAAAGTAGTAATACAAAAGTTAATGTAAAAGTAATTAATGTGCAATGTGAATACCAAAAACAAAAAGCTGTGCAAGAGGAAACTATGCGACTTCAAAATGAAGCGCTTGAAAGGCAAAATATTAGATTGTCCGAGGAATTAAAGGCTATGCAAATTGCTGCAGCTTGCCGCTTGGAAAAAGAAGCTGAACAAGAGAAATTGGCCATGGTAGCCTTATTGAAGAAGGAGGCCGAGGAAAAGGCTATGCAGGTTGTGCCAGTGAACGACAAGGCAAAAGCTGAGGACAGGGACGAGATAACGGAGGAAAAGGCTATGCAGGAGGTTGTGCTAGTGAACGACAAGGCAGAAGCTGAGGACAGGAACGAGATAACGGAGGAAAAGGCTATGCAGGAGGTTGTGCCAGTGAACGACAAGGCAGAAGCTGAGGACAGGGACGAGATAACGGAGGAAAAGGCCAACCAAAATGTAAAACAAGTAGAACAAGAGGAAACGGGCCAGAGAAATACCCGGGAAGCCAAGTATGAGGGAGTTTTAGGTCTCCATCACGATATCCTCGAGTTTTATAAATTTAATCGGCCTACAGATGAGCATAATGAAAAGTGCAAAGCCGTATTTGATCAAGTAAAATTGATCGCTACAAGTTTGTGGCCTAAGTGTAAAATATATATGTACGGTAGCTCGGACACCGGATTGAATTTACCAGATGGTAATATAGATA
This sequence comes from Paralithodes platypus, assembly GCA_032716605.1. Lineage (NCBI taxonomy): Eukaryota > Metazoa > Arthropoda > Malacostraca > Decapoda > Lithodidae > Paralithodes > Paralithodes platypus. Next base: position 15,134,093 of record CM064503.1, read on the forward strand.
TTACTGTCACCGGCCCACGTCAGCTGGAAGCACCCTTTTCTCCAATGTTGGATGAAATCATAAACCGTAATATTGCGGTAAATAATACTGCAAAGGTGATCCAAAATAGCAAAACCCCATTGCTCAAGTTCCGTGATGGCGCAACAGGAATCCACGTGAACGTAACATACAATACTTACATAAATGTAAAACATGCTAACATGATAAAACAATATATAAAACAATATCGCGAAATTGGTCCTCTGTGTTTAGTTTTAAAAGCGATTATGAAACAATATGGGTTTAATAAACGCTACAATGGGGGCCTCTCGTCATATGCAATAACGCTTTTGCTTATTAATTATCTTAAAAGGCGCTTGGCAGCCCACAAGAGGGGTTTCCCTCACAGCAATTTGGGAGTTCTATTGATGGGTTTCCTGAAAGATTATGGGGGATACTTGAATCTTGAAAAACTGGCCTTATCATTCGTGGACGGCCAGGAATGCATTGACAAAACTAAGCTGCCACAAGAAGTGCAGGATACAAGACCCGAACACAAGCCAAGTGGGATCATCTTGGTTGATCCACTCAACCCTAAATGTAACATTACATATGGGGTACACAGATTCCACGAGATAAGTTCAAAAATCGGGAAGTTGGGGTGTATCCTAGAAAATGCTGTAAAAGGCAATAACTCCCACCAAGTGTTTCTTGGGCTGATTCTCCGCCATAAATGTCTAGGAAGTCAGTGAGATTCCACGCTCTGTCTATGATGAAACAGGGTGATGAAACAGGATGTTGGGGCCCCACATTGTATGAATAATATGGGTATGAAAGAATTAAAGTGCCCATAATGATTTACCTTTTACGATAGTAAAATAACTTATAATTGTTTTTATTCCCAATTAATAAGATTTTGTAAAATCTGCACTAAAGTAGATGACTTTTGGGCTAGAGCTAGGTTACTATACAGACTCTTAGTGGACAGAGGTTTTGAGGCAAGTAAATTGTTCCATAAATTTAATCTTTTTAGGGTCAATTATTGTGACTGTATTCTAAAATTTGACATCAATAATTTTAATCAAGCATTTTTAACTTGAAGTTTCTTGTATAACCTCTGCTTACTTTTTGTCTGTATTTATTGTTTTTTGTCTGTATTTATTGTTTATCTTTTTCTTTTTCTATTATTAATATTAATATTGATGATTTTTTAAATTTGTTGTTCTTGTTAAAAGAGTACTCTTTGTTTAAATCTGTGGTTAATTCATATTTTGCAATTATTTGTCTTTATATTATATGTATTCATTGTCGATAGTATCAATTGCTTACTTTTGCGATTTCCTTAGTTTATTTGTGCTATAAATGTAGGTTATTTGTAGGGTAGTTATTGATAGGGGTCACTTGAGGCATGCTATGCTTACAGGTACCTACCCGATAGCACTATCGTTAGTGAGTGCTGTACTGTATTTTATATATTATTTTGTAATAGTATAGATATCTTATCAATATTTGTATTTTGTACTATTGTTAATGTCTTGTCATGTTGCAAATTTGATTTTAAATAATATTTTGACATTTAACATTTAGTTTCTTTATTCATGCAGAGTTTAGTAAAATTTGCCAGAACGTCCCGGACTTCCCAAACTTGACTACTTCCTTTAACGTGACGATAGTGCGTTGTTATATGTGCGATTAGTTTGCTTGGGAAACAGATTAACTTGCTCATGTAGTAATGTACACCCTATGTGGTGGATTGTGTTCTTTTATTTAATAGTTTTCATTTTAGTAAGCGTTGTTTCCACATAGCGATTTTGATAATTTAATTTGACTTTATATTGTCCTTGTCCCAATTTTGGTTTGTTTAGTTTGCAAGTTTTACATTTTAATTTAAAGATATATTGGTAGCGATAAACCCATTTAACATAAGGGTAGAAAGGCATATCAATAATCAAAGGGAAAATCACTATCAATACTCCCAACTAAATTTGATTTGCCTTAATAACAAATTTTTGCTTTTCATAATGCATAAGGAAGAGTATTATTCGACATCATCCAAGAGACCTAACGAGTACTATTGTTAGCTACATGATAATATTCCAATTATTTTGGAGGTGTCTGGATAGTACCTGTTTATTGGAGTTTATCCGGTGCATTGTTCTCCAACTGGCAGGTATTGATTGGTCAAATTGGACTATACTGTAATGTGAGGTGATTGAAGCGACTGGTTGTGCTCATATATTATACGTAGATGAACGTTAGTTTAGGCTACATACAACAACACAAACATCTCTCTCTCTCTCTCTCTCGTGTCACTTGGCTTAGCGATATAATCCTGTAGCTCACCTTAGACCTATAAAGATACAGCTAAAGGTAAGTTCCCCAGCCTTGTAAATAAGTCACCAGCAACAAATCTATCCACCCACCACGGTAGCAATATTTTGGCACCGACTCTCACCTACTCTACCTGTGTGTTCACTTTCAGGAGGTTTCTAAGTATGTTGGTTCTTAAACTCCTCGGTAAGTTAATAATTGTTAACTAACTAATACGTTAAGGGACTCCCCCCCCCCCCCCCAGTCCGCATGACATGACAGGAAAGGTGAGACGAGTAATAATTTATATCACTTTCTCTTTAATGCCTCAAAGACTGGAAGGGAACAGAGCTAGTGATAGGGTGTGAGGAAGGGAGCTGGAGGAGAAAGCGTTAGGAGACTTGTCCAAATGTATCTTCCGATGGTGAATCGAGCCCCTATCCTCTTGGCTGTAACCAAGCGCGCAAACCAATACTCCACTGGACACCCCAAAGAAATTGATCATGTAATATATTCCAACTGAAAGGTTAAAGTGAGATGTTTTGATAGTGTAATGGTTAGAGCGTGTACGTTCTGTATGTAATATCGTGGGTTCGAATCCTGGGAGAATCATATGCTGTCATTAACTTAATTTGGGGTGTTATTGCTGTTAAAAACGATGTTAAAAATAATGTACGTATTTCATCTCGGTATACAACATTTAATATTGTACACATAGAACTGATAATGAACAAATTAGATAACATTCCTATTTTCTTCGTAAATCACACCGCAGGTATGATCATAACTCGCAAACATATGCATTATTTGCTCTACAAATTTATCTCGCATTATCAGTAGTTTGTATTCTAATCTTGGTGATCTCATGGTGTTTGGTGTCAACTTTAAGGGGAAGTATTTTTATTTTTTCTGAAACCCCTTCTCCTTCATGTTTAGCTCCATTAGTGTTCACATTTTAATACTTTCACGAGTTTCTTTGTCAATATTAAGACCTTTCGTGCCATTTAGGTGTCTATTTTTTCCTGGGGAACGAAAGCGAGCTTGAAATTTAGGAGGAACAGCGTGCAATTTTATCTCGAATGGGGGTCTTTTTGGACTTTATTTATTTATTTATTTATTTTCTTAAGCTTGATAAAACCATATTTTGGACCTAAAATCATAACTATTGCATAAATTCAAAAAATCTTTTTTGACTGACGTTCGCATTGACGCAACAAATGTTCGTGTGAAATTTTGTGAAAATCCGTCCAACGGTCAAGGAGGAGTTTCGAGACAGACGGACGACAACAACGACGACAGACATTTTTTTCCAGTGGGACCCACTATACGAGGGGGGGGGGGCGATACCAAACTCTGCTTACGTAGAGTTGATAGGTATGAAAGGAGGGAGAAGAGGAGGAAGGAAGAGAGGAAGGAGGGAGAAGAAGAAGAGGAAGAGGGAGAAAGAAGATAGGTAAGAAAGAAGGAAGATAGGTAAGAAAGAAGGAAGATAGGTAAGAAAGAAGGAAGATATGTAAGAAAGAAGGAAGATAGGTAAGAAAGAAGGAAGAGAGGAAGAAAGGTAAGAAAGAAGGAAGATAGGTAAGAAAGAAGGAAGATAGGTAAGAAAGGAAGATAGGTAAGAAAGAAGGAAGAGAGGAAGAAAGGTAAGAAAGAAGGAAGATAGGTAAGAAAGAAGGAAGATAAGTAAGAAAGAAGGAAGATAGGTAAGAAAGAAGGAAGATGGGTAAGAAAGAAGGAAGAGAGGAAGAAGGAAGATAGGTAAGACAGAAGGAAGATAAGTAAGAAAGAAGGAAGATTGGTAAGAAAGAAGGAAGATGGGTAAGAAAGAAGGAAGATGGGTAAGAAAGAAGGAAGATAGGTAAGAAAGAAGGAAGATAGGTAAGAAAGATAAAGATATGTAAGAAAGAAGGAAGATAGGTAAGAAAGAAGGAAGATAGGTAAGAAGGAAGATAGGTAAGAAAGAAGGAAGATAGGTAAGAAAGAAGGAAGATAGGTAAGAAAGATAAAGATATGTAAGAAAGAAGGAAGATAGGTAAGAAAGAAGGAAGATAGGTAAGAAAGAAGGAAGATAGGTAAGAAAGAAGGAAGATAGGTAAGAAATATAAAGATAGGTAAGAAGAAGGAAGATAGGTAAGAAAGAAGGAAGATAGGTAAGAAAGATAAAGATAGGTAAGAAAGAAGGAAGATAGGTAAGAAAGAAGGAAGATAGGTAAGAAAGATAAAGATAGGTAAGAAAGAAGGAAGATAGGTAAGAAAGATAAAGATAGGTAAGAAAGAAGGAAGATAGGTAAGAAAGAAGGAAGATAGGTAAGAAAGATAAAGATAGGTAAGAAAGAAGGAAGATAGGTAAGAAAGAAGGAAGATAGGTAAGAAAGAAAGATAGGTAAGAAAGAAGGAAGATAGGTAAGAAAGAAGGAAGATAGGTAAGAAAGATAAAGATAGGTAAGAAAGAAGGAAGATAGGTAAGAAAGAAGGAAGATAGGTAAGAAAGAAGGAAGATAGGTAAGAAAGATAAAGATAGGTAAGAAAGAAGGAAGATAGGTAAGAAAGAAGGAAGATAGGTAAGAAAGAAGGAAGATAGGTAAGAAAGAAGGAAGATAGGTAAGAAAGATAAAGATAGGTAAGAAAGAAGGAAGATAGGTAAGAAAGAAGGAAGATAGGTAAGAAAGATAAAGATAGGTAAGAAAGAAGGAAGATAGGTAAGAAAGATAAAGATAGGTAAGAAAGAAGGAAGATAGGTAAGAAAGAAGGAAGATAGGTAAGAAAGAAGGAAGATAGGTAAGAAAGATAAAGATAGGTAAGAAAGAAGGAAGATAGGTAAGAAAGAAGGAAGATAGGTAAGAAAGAAGGAAGATAGGTAAGAAAGATAAAGATAGGTAAGAAAGAAGGAAGATAGGTAAGAAAGATAAAGATAGGTAAGAAAGAAGGAAGATAGGTAAGAAAGAAGGAAGATAGGTAAGAAGGAAGATAGGTAAGAAAGAAGGAAGATAGGTAAGAAAGATAAAGATAGGTAAGAAAGAAGGAAGATAGGTAAGAAAGATAAAGATAGGTAAGAAAGAAGGAAGATAGGTAAGAAAGATAAAGATATGTAAGAAAGAAGGAAGATAGGTAAGAAAGAAGGAAGATAGGTAAGAAAGAAGGAAGATAGGTAAGAAAGATAAAGATAGGACAGAAGAAGGGATAGTTACACAAGCACACCATGACTCAATGTACACAGTATTACCGTGTGTCACCTTGGTAATTACGTACATGTATATACACACACATGTATGGTATACAGTATGTACACTTACGTACATACAGTAGGTGTATACATACACATAAACTGTATAGTACTACCTTGCGTGATGCTGGTAAATTCGTTGATAAGTACACACGCACACAAATACATACATACATACATACATACACTGCATTACATCGTTTGGTACTCTCAATACGTTCATAAACATACAGTAGTGAATACAATCATACATAACATTTACGCACACGCACATATTTAGCCTGTAATACATGATACTGGATAATACACATGGCCACACACATAGCATACACACTCGTACACACGCAACAGGAAGTACACACACACGCAAATACAATCATCAACTCGTACTCATGGCTTGATACTCTACACACACACACACACACTCGTCCACACACACACACATCACATGGCATCTCGAACCTTTCATGACGCTTCTGATTTTCCTTGACCTCCAAACACACACGCACACACCCACACCCACACACACATACACCCACACACACACACACACACACACGATGCCTTATTTTAGCTAGTAATTTGCTAAGTATCGATGTTTACAGCTCCAATTTCCTTATAGAACCAAACTCGCAAGTGGTCAATTCTTGAGACGTTATAGACTGCAGCACCGTTGATTCATTTAAACTTTGCCTAGACAAATATCTTGCATCAAACCCGCGACTGACTGCGTTTGTAAATTAATAACTTAATTTTATCCCCCCCTCAGTTACTAACCCATCTGTCCCCTGCTAACTTCCTAATCCTGCCACGGACATTAGTTCCAGTTCAGTAGTTCCCTTTCCAATGTTCCCTTACCCACTCTAAACCACTGTTTGGACACTTGATCTTCAGTGTTTTGGAGGACAAGCAGCCTAGAAGGGTCACTAGACTGTTGTTGCTTGATTTCCTTTGTACTCCTTTGTACATACACAAGCACAACTACACACACACACACACACACACACACACACACACACACACACACACACACACACACACAATACAAATACACACACTGTGACACTAAACACTGCTTGACATATGTGAGTAATTCCCATGACCTTCTTGACCTGTGTGTGTGTGTGTGTGTGTGTGTGTGTATCTTTGTATATCAGTCACTATCAGCTGGTGCATAACACTACCTTACTTCCGTGTTACTAACCCCTCCCCCCCCCTCTTCTCTCTCTCTCTCTCTCTCTCTCTACGAAATTTCCTTAGATTTTAGACTACCATCGTATGTATTTGTTTGTGTTTCATGGTCAATTGTAAACTATTATCAGCCGGGTTCAAGCCTGGCTGAGAGTATAAACATATACACACACACACACACACATATATATATATATATATATATATATATATATATATATATGATGGACTTAAATATACTTGACAGGGACGTACCGAGTAGGCTCTATATGCAATAATATTGGTATTCAATAGGTCAATGTAGTACTCAAGAACAACACAAGTAGGAACATAGATGAAGGTTTTATTTAATAAACATATATATATATATATATACAGTATATATATATATAATGTCTGAGAATGTGTATAAATATGTATGCACAAGCTTAGTGTGTGTGTGTGAGTGGGTGTGTGTGTGTGTGTGAGTGTCGCAGATCGTGTGTAGCCGCCCGTGTGTATGTGCCTATGTGTACGTGAGCGTGTATGTGTTTACGTCTGTGTTCGTCTGATCTCCGTCTGTGGTGCCCAAATCGACGCCTTATAAGGGAATTACTGCGATATCATCCCATCCGGTTAGCTAATGGCGGAACACCAAGAAGAAGAAGAAAACGAAGAAGACGAAGAAGAATGAAATAAGAAGATAGAATGGCAAGAAGAAGAAAGAAGAAGAAGAAGAAAAAGAAGAATGAAATAATAATAATAAGATAGAATGGCAAGAAGAAGATACTAAAGAAGATGAACACACATGGATTTACTGAGACTTTGTTTGGTTCTGTTTTTGTTTATTTTATTATTGTTCAATTACAAATTATAATTGGTAATTTAATCATACCGTAATATATTTCCCTCCATTCATAAAATCACGTATTGTGGGCGAAATGTACCACTGGCGACACTAGCGAGATCCAGACTATGGGGTTCACGATTTCTGGCCTACTTATTTGGAACAGGGTATAGTACGGTAGTTAACCCCTTCTGTACCGACGACGTTTTTTGTGTTCTATTCTAGCTATATTTAGACGATTTTGTGCAGCTTAAGAAGGATCTGTGGTAGTAAAAAGGGTTAAGTGAGATAGTTCGAAGCCTGTTAATTTGTTGGAGGTCCTTTTTAAGTTGAATCAAATCGTCTAATAGTAGCCAATATAGCTGTGGTAGTAAAAAGGGTTAAGTGAGATAGTTCGAAGCCTGTTAATTGCTGGAGGTCCTTTTTAAGCTGAATAAAATCGTCTAATAGTAACCAATATAAAGTTAAAAGTATGTCATCGGTACAGAAGAGGTTAAATAGAGCGTACGGTAACATGCATGCACTCCCTCACACATACACTCCCTCACACATACCCTCCCTCACACACACACTCCCTCACACACACACTCCCTCACACATACACTCCCTCACACATACACTCCCTCACACATACACTCCCTCACACATACACTCCCTCACACACACACTCCCTCACACATACACTCCCTCACACATACACTCCCTCACACATACACTCCCTCACACATACCCTCCCTCACACACACACTCCCTCACACATACACTCCCTCACACACACACTCCCTCACACATACACTCCCTCACACATACACTCCCTCACACACACACTCCCTCACACATACACTCCCTCACACACACACTCCCTCACACACACACACTCCCTCACACACATACACTCCCTCACACACATGCACTCCCTCACACACACATACACTCCCTCACACATACCCTCCCTCACACACACATACCCTCCCTCACATGCACATACCCTCCCTCACACACATACTCTCCCTCACACATACCCTCCCTCACACATACACTCCCTCACACATACCCTCCCTCACACATACCCTCCCTCACACATACCCTCCCTCACACATCCTCCCTCACACACCCTACCTCACACATCCTCCCTCACACACCCTCCCTCACACATCCTCCCTCACACACCCTCCCTCACACATACACTCCCTCACACATACACTCCCTCACACATACACTCCCTCACACTCACACTCCCTCACACATACACTCCCTCACACATACACTCCCTCACACACACACTCCCTCACACACACACTCCCTCACACATACACTCCCTCACACATACACTCCCTCACACATACACTCCCTCACACATACACTCCCTCACACATACACTCCCTCACACACACACTCCCTCACACATACACTCCCTCACACATACACTCCCTCACACATACCCTCCCTCACACACACACTCCCTCACACATACACTCCCTCACACACACACTCCCTCACACATACACTCCCTCACACATACACTCCCTCACACATACACTCCCTCACACATACACTCCCTCACACATACACTCCCTCACACACACACTCCCTCACACATACACTCCCTCACACATACACTCCATCACACATACACTCCCTCACACACACACTCCCTCACACATACACTCCCTCACACACACACTCCCTCACACACACACTCCCTCACACACACACTCCCTCACACACACACTCCCTCACACATACACTCCCTCACACACACACTCCCTCACACACACACTCCCTCACACATACATTCCCTCACACACACACTCCCTCACACATACACTCCCTCACACACACACTCCCTCACACATACACTCCCTCACACATACACTCCCTCACACACACACTCCCTCACACATACACTCCATCACACATACACTCCCTCACACACACACTCCCTCACACATACACTCCCTCACACATACACTCCCTCACACATACACTCCCTCACACATACACTCCCTCACACATACACTCCCTCACACACACACTCCCTCACACATACACTCCCTCACACATACACTCCCTCACACATACACTCCCTCACACATACACTCCCTCACACACACACTCCCTCACACATACACTCCCTCACACATACACTCCCTCACACACACACTTCCTCACACATACACTCCCTCACACATACACTCCCTCACACATACACTCCATCACACATACACTCCCTCACACATACACTCCCTCACACATACACTCCCTCACACACACACTCCCTCACACATACACTCCCTCACACATACACTCCATCACACACACACTCCCTCACACATACACTCCCTCACACATACACTCCATCACACACACACTCCCTCACACATACACTTTTTACTAAGTATCGATGTTTACAGCTCCAACTTCCTTATAGAACCAAACTCGCAAGTGGTCAATTCTTGTGGGCAACTTTACCTTACACTCATTCACTCACGATCTCTCTCTCTCTCTCTCTCTCTCTCTCTCTCTCTCTCCTGTTCATATATGGCAAGGCAACGCTCTCAACACACCACCCACACTCACTATCACACACATACACACACACACACACACACACACAGAAACATACAGACCGGCACACAGACACACCGTTACACACACACACCGTCACACACACAAACCCTATCCTTACGTTCAACATCAATGAGAGAGAGAGAGAGAGAGAGAGAGAGAGAGAGAGAGAGAGAGAGAGAGAGAGAGAGAGAGAGAGTAATATATATAGACCCCACACAAACCCTGCGGCTGTAACAAGGACATCCGAATAGTCATAATATATTTACCCTAATAGACATGGAGACACACTGAACAAAAATGAAGGGCATGAAAATAGGTATATATAATAATTGGATATATTGGGTATATTAATAATTTATTTTTTATTTTTTTTGGACCTCCTTCTTCCTCATGTTTAGCCCCAATAGTGTTCAATTATTATGACTTTTGCCCCATTAGTCTGGTGATTTTAAGACCTTTTGCCTCATTTATTGTCAATATTAAGTCCTTTCATGACACTTAGGTGTCGATTTTTATCCCGACGAGCGATAGCGAGCCTACAATTTAGGAGGAATCGGCCTTCGGTTGGGACATTATATATATATACATATATATATATATATATATATAAATCTCGAAAGGTATTCTTGGGGGTATTTTTTAAGCTTGATAAAGGTCTAAGGAATAAAAAAAAAAAAATATATATATTGGTTTATTACTACCAATATACCTTTATAATGGTATGTATTATATGGACAATCTAATTACCCTTTCCATACCTTCTTTATGACCACAATTGTTGTCAGTACAGATTTTAAGCTACACAAAGAAAGGGAGATACCGGTACTCATTATGTAAATTTAATAATATATTCAACGCATTAAATAAACGCCGTTAAGGCTTTATGACGATTTTAGATAACATAATGGCAAAATTGTGTGTGTGTGTGTGTATGTGTGTGTGTGTGTGTGTGTGTGTACTTGACTGTAACGATGACTGTGTGTGTAAATACGTGACTCTGATGTCTGCCTGTGTGTGTACTTATGCATGTACAGTGTGTATTAAGGTGTGTACAATACCTTTGTGTAAGATTGCGAGCGTGTGTGCATGTGCATCATTGGTATATATACAGTATATATATATATACACACAGGCACATACCCCATAGCTGGGGGTGGCCGACTCAAGACAGAGCCCAAACAGGGACAGCACAAGAAAACATAAAAACAAAAACAAAATATATATATACTGTATATATATAAATTCACACACATCTAGGTCGCACAGGAGAAGACCCAGAGACCAAGGATCACTAGGGGCCTCCAGCACTCCCCCGGCCTCAGACCTCCCGGAGAGGTTCCGGTCTCAGCAGGCAGACACGCAGTGGAGTACACCAAAATGCTCGTCCACCTCACATCCAGGCATGACCCTTCATATACACCAGCTCCACGGGCAAGGCGCCTGACGGACTATTATCTAGTCCAATTGGCGCCTGACTCACTCTCCCAACGACCGCTTTATCACTCATCTATTCACAAGCATTCTCCATTCATTCCTATTTATTACCACTTCTCTTGTCAGTTCTACAGTCATCTCTCTATCTTCCAAAGCTTGTAGTACACAATCTCTCCATCTCAACGGAGGTCTTCCTGCCCTTCTATCTTCCCTTGTATCTGACTCAAATACACTCTTTGTAAGCCTTTTATCTACCATTCGCTCAACATGGCCATACCAGGACAGCACCCTTTCTGTCCACTCTGACCGAGAAAGGTTCCTGCTGCCCCACTCTCCTGCGTACCTCTTCATTTCTCAATCTGTTTCTATGTGTCACTCCACATATACTCCTCAAGCAGCTCATCTCCATCACATCCAGCTTTCTTCTCTCTTTTGCCTTCAGAGCCCATGTCTCAGCCCCATACATTACTGTTGGTACAACAATCCCTTGATACATTGCACTTTCAGCTTTTATTCCGAGATTTCTCACCTTCCACATATTTCCCATTGCTCCAAAAACTTTCTTTCCTTCACATACTCTCTGTTTTACCTCCATTTCCACAATTGTGTCCTTGCTTATCACTCCTCCCAGATATTTCAAACACTCTACTTGTTCCAGTATTTCCCCATCCAGCCGCACATCTAGATTCACCCTACGAGCACTTATATTACACACCATCCAGCCGCACATCTAGATTCACCCTACGAGCACTTATATTACACACCATCACTTTACTGTTATTGACGTTCACCTTCATCTTCCTCCTCCCACATACCACACCAAACTCTTTGACTACTCGCTCCAGTTTCTTCTCAGAATCCGCAACCAACGCTGTGTCATCAGCAAACAGCAACTGGTTCAACTCCCAATCTCTACCATTCATTCCTACTTAACCCAATCCTCTACCCAAAGTTGAATAGTTCTCATTTTCACCTACATCACCACACCATCCATATATACATTAAACAACCACGGTGATATTACACAACCCTGTCCCAGACCTACATTTACTTCAAACTCATTTCCTACTCTAACACACGCTCTGCTCTCTTCAAAAAAAACTCTTGACTGCTCTTAACAAATGTCCTCCTATTTCATAAATCCCACTCACAGAAACATGCCTGGATAAGATATATTACACTTCAACACGTATATATAAATGTAGGCCTAAGTCATCCTTTAAAAAAATAAATAAAATAAAAAAAATAAAAAATAAAAAACATATACTAAAAAATAAGAGGTACATAAAAACTACTGGTGATCATTGTACTCGTTAAAACCTTCCACGTGAGTTACTTCCCGGTAGTTTTCACCCCATCCATCCCAACCCTTCTTAACCTCCCTCCCACCCCCAACAAGCCCATCTTAACCCTTCCCTTCCCTTCCCTTCCTCCCCCCCCCCCCCCCCCCCAACCCTTCCTCACAATATCGTCATTCTCGCTACTTCTTCTCCCACACCTTTCTCAGAAGGATTACAAATGGTTCGGGTCTTAAGACAACAGAATATTTGTATCCGTCTAAAATATAAGTGTAATTAAAGATTGAAATTACAAATATAATATTAATAATAACCTAGATAAACAAAAAGGCACACGAAATCCCCTGGGTACTTCCTAAGTTGAAAACAATCATCCGGAAGTAGCTAGAATAAAACAAAACATATTTAATAAACTCATCTCAACGAAAGATTCAATGACCCTCAACTAAACAACGCAAGAAAGTAGCTATGTGTGTGTGTGTGTGTGTGTGTGTGTGTGTGTGTGTGTGTGTGTGTGTGTGTGTGTGTGTGTGTGTGTGCGTGTGTGTGCGTATGTGTGTTTTTGTGAGTACTTTTATAAATTGTAACAAGCTCTCTTCGCTTACTCGACCCTCTACAACAAGCTAATTCATGGTACAAGGATTTAAGACTATTACCCTAAGTGACAAATTACTACCGTGTTTTGTAGTGTGTGTGTGTGTGTGTGTGTGTAAGAGAGAGAGAGAGAGAGAGAGAGAGAGAGAGAGAGAGAGAGAGAGAGAGAGGGAGAGGGAGAGAGAGTGAGAGTGAGAGAGCAGTCATGCGCATACATTTTTTCAAGTGCATCATGCATGTGTGTCTGTATGTATGTACATTCACTTATAAACATTCATGGACCCCTCTATGTTTTTATTTTCTGTATGCAATTAAAACTATCTGGATTGATTTTTGGATATAACTTGCTTTTCGCTAAATTGTAGTTGATGTGTTGAAACTCATAGTCATCAATTAGGTGGAAAGGAAACACAGGACAGAGCTTGCATTCATTATATTCCTGCGTTTCTCTTCCACCTAATTCATCCACTTGTCATAATGGTTTAGCCACATTATAGTCATCAGTTCGTTTCCAGAGATACACTTCCATGATCAGAAATAGGTGAGGTCCACGAATGTTTCTGATGGACTGTACAGATGCAGCCACGGTTCATACAGATATTTTCGAAGCTGTCTCGGGTTGAATTGAAACTCCTTATGAATGATTTACCCGACACGTTTCGGAGGTTCTTTTAAGGGGGAAGGGTGTATTTATTGGTCGCTTTATTAATATATATATTATTGTTTATTTATTTATTTATTTATTTATTTATTTATTTTATGTTTTTTTCCCTCCCTAGACCTCCATCAAACTTAAAAAAACGTCTCCAAGATCCATCCTTCTATATAAATTTGTACATTTTTCGGGAGCAAAATGTCCTGGCAGAAGGCCGATCCCCCCCAATTAGAGACTCGCTATCGCTAGCCTGGAAAATATCGACACCTGAATGGCACGAAAAGTCTAAATATTGACAAAGATATGGGGAGAGGAAGGTCTTAAAATCGCCAAACTAATGGGCCGAACGTCTTAAAATCTTCAAACTAACGGAGCTAAACATGAGGGAAAAGGGTGGGGATCAGCATGAGGGAGAAAGGTATCCAGAAAAACAGACCATCTTGCCTTAATGAGTAAGTTTGTAAGTATGTAAATGCTATATCCCGGCCGGGAATATATATATATATACATATACAGTATGGGTGTGTGTGTGTGCGTGTATATATTTATATTAGTTGGGTGTGAAAGGGATCTGCCTCTCGTGGGCCGTTAGGCCCTTTGTAGATTTCCGTGTTCTTTTGTGTATGTGTATTTGGTAATTAATGTGTATGTATGTATAAAGTATGCTTGTAGATATGTGAGTATATGTAGCATTTACAGTATATGTGAGTATGTGTGTGAGCTTGCGTGAGTGTGCGGGTTGTGTGGCACATGTGTGAGTGATGGTCTGTGTGCGTGTGTGTACGTAGTAAAGTAATGCCAGAGTACTTGTGTGAATGTACGCCCCCTTTGGGTTTTTCTTTGTGTGTGTTTATGCTTGTGTGTGTACAAGTGTTTTTACCTCTGTGTGTGTGTGTCTCGGTGTAGGTTTGTTAGTTTGTGTGTCCCTGTGTACGTCATCATCATCACCACCATTGTCACCACCACTTTGTTTGTAAATGAAAAGTGCAATAATTAATACTGTTTGTTGATTACATATTTTGTGAATTTTCTGTCAGACGTTGGAATATATTGTCGTTATGGATATGGTAAACTATTATAAATGTATATGAAATTAATTATAAAAGTGTGTGTGTGTGTGTGTGTGTGTGTGTGTGTGTGTGTGTGTGTGTGTGTGTGTGTGTGTGTGTGTGTGTGTGTGTGTGTGTGCTCCAGGGTTCGTCATGCAAAACTAAGTAAAGAGGAAGAGAATTAACATGTTTACCGAGAGAGAGAGAGAGAGAGAGAGAGAGAGAGAGAGAGAGAGAGAGAGAGAGAGAGTAAATATACATATAATTTACATCTTCTAAGCAGGGTATAATTAATTCATTACCTCACCGTCTCTATAATCACGTGATGGCTACGTCATGTAACTTTGAAACAAACTTCTATTCACAAAAGCGCAAAATAAAATGTAAAGAAATCTATCAATTGGAGGACAGAAGCAAGTACACAGAATCTATGTATATTAAATTATTGTTCTACCTCCATTCTTCATATACTGTATATGCATAAATGGATAAATAGATAGAGAGACAGACAGACAGACAGAGAGAGACGGGGGGTAGTCATGAAGGGGGGGGGGGGGGGGGTACTAACATTCCACTCCACAAAAGGGATTGGTCAGGGCAGGCACAAGGAGGGGGCCATGGACTGCCTACGTCTTCTTTGGGGAGAGTTATGTTGCATCATTATTATTAGATAGTATACTTTTTATTTTGAGGTTTATTTCTATTATTATTATTATTATTATTATTAAGATGAAGGTAATACAGGTGCTCAATACTATTAATATTACCATTACTTCATCATTAACTGTTCTACTTTTCCTTTATATGCTTTTTTGTCTTCACATTTGTCTAGTAGTAGCCTACTCTGCGTACCGCCGCGAAGGGGAGATACATAATTGTACTGCACAATATATATATATATATATATATATATATATATATATATATATATATATATATATATATATATATATATATATATATATATATATATATATATTCCTATGTGGATGAGGGAGACAAAAGGCAAAACTGCCTCCCCCAGAGTTGAAAGAGTGACAGGGCCAACATCAAGGAATATTTGAGCCAAAATGCCTGGGCACACAGATTTTCAAGCAATTTAAGTCATAGGATGAAGGAAAGGTGGATTCAGGGAGAGAGTTCCAGACCTTAGCTATTGAATAGAAGAAAGACTGGGAATACCGTTTCACTCTTGGGTTGGAGAGTTGCACAGAGTAGGTGTGGGATTGTGTTGCAAGACGGGTGTTACGTACTTTACATAGAGGAGTTGGTATACTCTGAGAGAGCTCTGCGGAACATTGATTATTGTAATAGCGGTAAAATAGCGAGAGAGATGCAACATTGCGGCGAAGAGAGAGGGAGATTTCAGAGAATCGGTGAGTGGACGTGATAGTTAATGAGACGAACGGCTTTCGTTTCTACTTTGCTAAGAGAGAGAGCCTGTATGTGGTAACTCAGGTTCGAATCCTGGAAGACCACATACTTTCATTATTTTCATTAGGAGGTGTTTGGTGTTGGAGTGAAATTAATAAAACATAATATATCAAATTTGAACGTTATTCGTGTGCTGTAATTATAAAAAAAAAAACGAGGGGATATTATATTTTTGATCATGTATAATGTTGATCCAATTACCAACCAATCCATCTTGTACCAGTGTTGCCGAGTGTTTATTATGGGTGTGGATATAATTGAGTGTGGCTGGAGGCTCTTAACCGGCTTTTTTTTTATCTTTCTCTCCTTTTCTCTCTTTCTCTGGCTTGTATCCATTCGGCCCCATTCAGCCAACTGTTTTAAGACGTTCATCCCCATCCAGGTGTCAATTTCTTCCTGGCGAGCGAGAGCGAGCCAGCATTGTAAGGAGAAATCCGGCTTCGCCGGAGAAATTTTTCTATCGAAAAATGTACAAATTTAGCTTGCTGTAAAAACAAAAATATATATATGCTGGCTCGTTACCGCTCGCCAGGAAAATGTTGACACCTGGATGGGGGTAAGCGTCTTAAAACAGTAGGCTGAATGGGGGCCGAATGGATACAAGCCAAAGAGAGAGGGAGAGAAAGAGAAAAACAAGCGAGGTGGGCTCCCTTAAACCCCAGTGGCACCAATATGGCGGAGGTTGGCCGGTCTCTGTTACTATAGGGTGTGGTGTCTGGGTGGGTGGGTGTGTGTGTGTGTGGGGGGGGGGGGGGGGGGGTACACTGACACGCCCAAAAGCTGCTTCTCTACTTTCCCATCCATTTTCTCTCTCGCTCGCTCTTGCTCTCGCTCTCGCTATCTATCTCTATCTCTCTCTCTCTCTCTCTCTCTCGCTATCTCTCTCTCTCTCTCTCTTTGATTTTCTGTTTATTTGTGTATTTCTCTTGTTTTTAAAGAAGATATCTACAAACAAATTATCAACAGAATTATGATCAATACTTAAATTTAGTACAAAAAAGAAAATAAATCACAACGTTTAAATTGTACTATCTTGACTCCATTATGTGATATACAGTCAATTCCCTTGTTGTAAATGAATGACTTTTGTCTCAGATACATCGAGGATCACTTGTAGCTGTGTTATGTTATTAACCCAAATTGTTCCCTACTAACATCTCCTAACCCTGCCAAGGGCATTGGTCTTAAGGCAGTGCTTCCCTTTCCAATTGTCCCTTACCCACTCTGAACCACTGTTGGACACTTTGAACAGCAGTGATTTGGAGGGCAACCAGCCTCGAGGGGTCTCTAGATCTATTGTTGCTTGACTTCCTTTGTAATATCTGCTCTATTCTACTTTTACTACCTAGTGTTTATGTACTCTCGCTTAGCTTTTTCCCCAATGTCCCAAAGCTTGCTCAAATACTCTGCCTCTCTTACATAGCCATAACATGTTCTATACCCTGTTCCCAGTAAGGGGGGTCACCTGCTTTTTGTTATTTCTGTCCTTTTCTCTCTTTCTCTGGCTTGTATCCATTCGGCCCCATTCAGCCAACTATTTTAAGACGTTTATCCCCATCTAGGTATCGATTTCTTCCTGGCGAGCGATAGCGAGCCAGCATTATATGAAGAAATCCGGCTTCGCCGGAGACATTTTTCTATCGAAAAATGTACAAATTTAGCCTGCTATCAAACAAAAATAAAAAAATATGCTGGCTCGCTACCGCTCACCAGTAACAAATTGACACCTGGATGGGGATAAACGTCTTAAAACAGTAGGCTGAATGGGGCCAAATGGATACAAGCCAGAGAAATATAGAAAAGGACAGAACAAAATCAGTTCACCCCCCTTAAACTGGTCCTAATGTTCTGATACCCTTACATCGCCCTACCCAATACTCCACTCCGCCCTCTCCTAGCTCTTTACCACCTCCTAGCCTTGTTGTGGTCTTTATAACCCTTAACACACACCCAAACACACACTTAACCCTACACACATACACACACTTAACCATACACACATACAGTACACCACCCTCACCCACCTCTTGAGCACCTCACCTTGTTCTCTTATTTCATCACCATAGACACACACACACACACACATTTTCTCTCTCTCTCTCTCACACACACACACACACACACACACACACACACGCCACACCACCCACCCCTCCCTCTCCCACCTCTTTAGCACCTCGCCTTGTTCTCTTCATTCATCCCCATAGACACTGGCCACACCCAACCCACCCCGTCTCACCCCAACCTACCTGTGCCCAAGCCTACCCGTCCGGAACTCCCTGTGGACTATCCCTTATTCTTCAACAATACAAAAATCAATCGTTCATCTTCTCTCAATATTCTTGGTGTCTCTTTTTCTTCAGCTCTCAATTGGAAAGGACCATATTACCAGTCTTGCTAAGACAGCCTCCCAGAAGCTGGGTGTGCTCAACTGCCTCAAGGGGTTCTTTACCCCTGCACAGCTTCTTGCTCTTTACAGGGGCATAGTGCGTCCTTGTATTGAGTATTGTTCACATGTGTGGGGAGGATCCTCTCACACCGCACTTCTAGACAAAGTAGAAAATAATGCCTGTCGTATCATTAATTCCCGCCCACTCACCAACTCTCTGTAAACTCTCTCTCTTCGCTGCAATGTTGCATATCTCTCGATATGCTATCACTACTGCAATAAGCAGTGCTTCTCAGAGTTATCCCAGTGTATACCACCTCCTCTATGTAGGGTACGTGGTACACGTCTTGCAACACAATCCCACCCCTATTCTGTGCAACTCTCCAACCCAAGAGTGAAACGTTACTCTCAGTCTTTCATCTATTCAACAGCGTAGCTCTGGAACTCTCTCCTAGAATCTGTCTTTCCCTCCTCCTATGACTTAAATTGCTTCAAACTCCGTGTGTCCAGGCATTTTGGCTCGAACGTCCCTTGATTTTGGCCCTGTCACTATTTCAACTATGGGGGAGGCACTCGCTACAGGCAGTTCTGCCTTTTGTTTCCCTCACTCACATAGAAAAAAATAAATAAATACCCTATCTACCCCTACCCCTGCCCAAGTCTACCCTACCTAGCCCTACCCTACCCAAGCCTACCCTACCTAGCCCTACCCTACCCTGCCCAAGCTTACCCTACCTATCCCTGACCCTGCCCAAATCTACCCTACCTAGCACTACCCTGTCCAATCCAACCCTACCTAGCCATACCTCTGCCCAACCCTACCTAGCCCTACTCCTGCCCAAGCCTACCCTTACCTCTACCCAAGCAAACCATACCTAGCCCTACCCCTGCCCAAGCCTACCCTACTTAGCCCTACCCTACCTAGCCTTACCCCTGTCCAAGCAAACCATACCTAGCCGTACCCCTACCCAAGCCAACCTTACCTAGTCCTATCCTAACACGTCCAAACTGCCCAAGACCATTTAGCACCATACTGCCCTACCCTGTACCTAGCTTATACCCAACCCCCAACCCTGTCGTGACTTGCCCTACCCAAGCCCTGTTTTGATCTACCGAGTCATAATCTTTTCTCCCCTGCCCAAGTCCGAACCTGTGGGGAAAAAAAAATATCACACCCTTTTGCCTTTTGACATTTTAGATTTTTGCCATTTTAAATTTACAGAAGAGCAACCATTACTTGCATTACTGTAAGTTCACAAACATTTCAGTAATGTAAGCATGTTTCCTTCTATTTCTGTTTTCCAAGCCCTGTTCAAGCGCTGCACCCTGCTGAAGTCCTACCTTGCCCTCACTGAAATGCTAATTATTGAAGCAACGCCATATATTTGTTCTATTGATAAATTTAGGTCACTCACGAGTTCCACAGTATGTGAACTAAATTTTCGTTACCTGGAAGTTTGACATCAGAATTAGCCGTTATCTTCATATAAGTATAAAGTTATTCAAGTTTTCTGAAGGCTGCATTAACCATGTCAATACGATGAGGCCATTTAAATATACAGTATATTCAAGCTATAATAAGACAATGTTATGATAAGTGTTGTGGCAAGTCTTCATTGTAATGTACTACAGTAAACAGACTAAAACCACGCTCGCTATGGATGAAGCGGTCTTTAAGCTTGTATGTATGTATGTATGTATGTATGTATGTGTGTGTATGTAGGAAGGTAGGTAGGTATGTATGTATGTATGTATGTTATAATAAGGTAACAAAATATACGTGGCAGTTTAGCCTTTCAGTATATCATGACGCATTCTTTCATTGTGTTCCGGCTATCATTAGACTATACTCGGGTTCTTTCATTGTGTTCCGGCTATCATTAGACTATACTCGGGTTCTTTCATTGTGTTCCGGCTATCATTAGACTATACTCGGGTTCTTTCATTATGTTCCGGCTATCATTAGACTATACTCGGGTTCTTTCATTGTGTTCCGGCTATCATTAGACTATACTCGGGTTCTTTCATTGTGTTCTGGCTATCATTAGACTATACTCGGGTTCTTTCATTGTGTTCTGGCTATCATTAGACTATACTCGGGTTCTTTCATTGTGTTCCGGCTATCATTAGACTATACTCGGGTTCTTTCATTGTGTTCCGGCTATCATTAGACTATACTCGGGTTCTTTCAATGTGTTCCGGCTATCATTAGACTATACTCGGGTTCTTTCATTGTGTTCTGGCTATCATTAGACTATACTCGGGTTCTTTCATTGTGTTCCGGCTATCATTAGACTATACTCGGGTTCTTTCATTGTGTTCCGGCTATCATTAGACTATACTCGGGTTCTTTCATTGTGTTCCGGCTATCATTAGACTATACTCGGGTTCTTTCATTGTGTTCCGGCTATCATTAGACTATACTCGGGTTCTTTCATTGTGTTCCGGCTATCATTAGACTATACTCGGGTTCTTTCATTGTGTTCCGGCTATCATTAGACTATACTCGGGTTCTTTCATTGTGTTCTGGCTATCATTAGACTATACTCGGGTTCTTTCATTGTGTTCTGGCTATCATTAGACTATACTCGGGTTCTTTCATTGTGTTCCGGCTATCATTAGACTATACTCGGGTTCTTTCATTGTGTTCCGGCTATCATTAGACTATACTCGGGTTCTTTTCAACTGACGGTAAATTGCAGAGTTCCCATCAAGATTTCTCAGTTATTTTGAAGATTTTGTAGTGAAATATGGTGCTAATTATATAAACTTGGTCTGAATATGATGCAGAGACATACTGTAGTAGTTTAATATTTTCCAGTAATTATCGAGAAATTAGCTGCCAAGGGATTCAATTTACTGTCAGATGAAATTAAACAGAGTATAGTTTCTTTAGTTTAGAAGGACATTTGTGGGATTCAAAGATTCATTGAGA
Source organism: Paralithodes platypus (assembly GCA_032716605.1). Lineage (NCBI taxonomy): Eukaryota > Metazoa > Arthropoda > Malacostraca > Decapoda > Lithodidae > Paralithodes > Paralithodes platypus. The sequence continues at coordinate 15,155,984 of CM064503.1, forward strand.
TAAATGTTAACGCTTCGATTATTAGAAGTCCTTCCTAAACAAAATATAATCGTATAGCGTTACCAAAATATATAATATACAGTATAAGCGTGCTATATCGCTGAGAGGGTTAAAATGTCCCAAAAAATAAACAATATGGTCGACATGGGTATTGCAATGAGAGCGAGCTGTCGACACCATTGCCAACACTTAAGGGGAGATGGGCTGGTTTTTCTGGAACCCCTTCTCCCTCGTATTTAGCCCCATTGTTTTTTATATTTTAAGACGTTCGGCCCATTAGTTTGGCGATTTTAAGACTTTACGCCCCATTCCTTTGTCAATGATAAGACCTTTCGTGCTATTTAGGTGTCGATTTTTTTCCTGGCGAGTGATAGCGAGCCTGTGATTTTAGGAGCAACCAAGACCCTTGGGAGCAACCGGCCTCTGGCCGGGAAATTTTTATACTCCAGAAATGTACAAATTTATCTTGAAAGAGGGTCTAGGGTGTTAAGCTTGATGGAGGTATAGCGAGGAAACTCAACAAATAAAGTTCATTATAAATATATAGACAAAAACACAAGCACTACACCCTTAAATAATAATAATATTAATAAACAGCTTCGAGGAATTGACACTGCCCTAAAACTGTGTACGATATATCTTACCATATACCAAATTATTGACCCCCCTCCATCCCCCCTCCCCCTCCTTCCCTCTGCTACCCCGCCTTTCTCTTGCCTGCTCTTGTATTTACCTCCTCCCCCCCTCTTCTCCCCTCACCCCCCCCCCCCTCCTTTTTCTCTCTCTGGTATGCCATTTTTGTTTCTCCCACTTTCCCTTACTCTGGGTTGTGTTATCTCGACTATATAGCATGAAGTCCTGGCCACAACACTGGGTTCGCAAGATCTGTGTGGCCAGTGTATCTATGTAAGTCAGTCTCTCTCTTTCTCTCTCTCTCTCTCTCTCTCTCTCTTAGGTAGGAAACATGATCTGAATACAGCCAAGCACTTCACCTACAATATACGAGTGGTTATAGGTTGAAATACAGCCAAGCACTTCACCTACAATATACGAGTGGTTATAGGTTGAAATACAGCCAAGCACTTCACCTACAATATACGAGTGGTTATAGGTTGAATACAGCCAAGCACTTCACCTACAATATACGAGTGGTTATAGGTTGAAATACAGCCAAGCACTTCACCTACAATATACGAGTGGTTATAGGTTGAATACAGCCAAGCACTTCACCTACAATATACGAGTGGTTATAGGTTGAAATACAGCCAAGCACTTCACCTACAATATACGAGTGGTTATAGGTTGAAATACAGCCAAGCACTTCACCTACAATATACGAGTGGTTATAGGTTGAATACAGCCAAGCACTTCACCTACAATATACGAGTGGTTATAGGTTGAAATACAGCCAAGCACTTCACCTACAATATACGAGTGGTTATAGGTTGAATACAGCCAAGCACTTCACCTACAATATACGAGTGGTTATAGGTTGAAATACAGCCAAGCACTTCACCTACAATATACGAGTGGTTATAGGTTGAATACAGCCAAGCACTTCACCTACAATATACGAGTGGTTATAGGTTGAAATACAGCCAAGCACTTCACCTACAATATACGAGTGGTTATAGGTTGAATACAGCCAAGCACTTCACCTACAATATACGAGTGGTTATAGGTTGAAATACAGCCAAGCACTTCACCTACAATATACGAGTGGTTATAGGTTGAATACAGCCAAGCACTTCACCTACAATATACGAGTGGTTATAGGTTGAATACAGCCAAGCACTTCACCTACAATATACGAGTGGTTATAGGTTGAATACAGCCAAGCACTTCACCTACAATATACGAGTGGTTATAGGTTGAATACAGCCAAGCACTTCACCTACAATATACGAGTGGTTATAGGTTGAATACAGCCAAGCACTTCACCTACAATATACGAGTGGTTATAGGTTGAAATAGCCATCACAACTATTACATATATACATAGCCAATTGCATCATATTACAAAATTATGGAAAAATACCCCATCGAAAAGACGCTATAGATAATTAAAGTGCAATATATGGAAGTGGTGGGGTACTCTTAAATTTACAGGCTCGCTATCATTCGCCAGGAAAAAATCGACACCTAAATGGCACGAAAGGTCTTAATATTGACAGATAAATGGGGCGTAAAGTCTTGAAATCGCCAAACTAATGGGCCGAACGTCTTAAAATCTAAAAAGTCCATACATAACTCTAAATAATAATAGATAATGTTTCTGAATGCAGAACTCTAAGGTATCTAAATACATAATCGGTGTTGGTAGACAGACAATTTCACTTCAATTTCAAAGTTTCTTTAGTTTGTCTCCTCTTAGCTCATGGTACAGTCCTGTCTACATCTTGATAGCTCAGCTTTGACGAAGACTTTGTAGAAAAATATGTTACAAATAATGAAAATTAGGTTTGAATATGATACAGACATTGAAGTTTCACATGTATCCAGAAATCAGCTGCTATAAGGGTTTAAGGGGACATGGGCCGGTTTTCTGGACCACATTCTCCTTCATGTTTAGCCCCATTAGTTTTCAGATGTTAAGATGTTTGCCCGATTAGTTAGTCGATTTTAAGACCTTTCGCCCCATTTCCTCGTCAACTTAGACCTTTCGTGCTATTTAGGTGTCGATTTTTGTCCATGGCGAACGATATTGAGCCTGTAATGTTGGAAGAACCGGCCTTCGGCCGGGAAAATTTTCTACCGAAAAATGTACAAATTAATCTTGAAGGGGGAATTATAAGGGTAAAGGCTATCTCAATTAACCCTCTGACTTCCATAATTCCTTTCTAATTATAAGGGTAAAGGCTATCTCAATTAACCCTCTGACTTCCATAATTCCTTTCTAATTATAAGGGTAAAGGCTATCTCAATTAACCCTCTGACTTCCATAATTCCTTTCTAATCATAAAGTCGTCTAATAATAGCCAGAAACCAGACAAGAAATGCGTCCTCGGATCTTCTAAGGGTTAAGATATTCTTATTATTGTTGTTCTATCTATCTATCTATTGCCTGACGCCGTGATCCCCGAAGAGGTGGCCACGAACGAACCGCCCCATGCACCTCTGTCCCCAGTCAGTCGACGCCCCTCCTCCCAACCAGCACCGCCTTCATCCATATACTTCCTCACTCCATCCTTCCACCTCTCTTTTGGTCTACCTCTCCTTCTCTGTCCTTCCACCTCGTTCTCGTACACCTTCTTAGTCATTCTCTCGCTTCCCATACGTTCCATATGGCCGAACCATCTCAAGGTGTTCCTTTTCACACTTTCCAGCACATCTACCTCCACACCACACCTCCTCCTTACTTCCTCATTTGTCTGTCTATCCCTCCATGTAACTCCGCACGCACTTCTCAAGTAACTCATTTCCACCCCTCTCACTCTTGGTCTGAGTCTCTTCTCAAACGTCCATGCTTCGCTTCTGTAAGTCAGTGTCGGGATTACCACACTGTCATGCAAGGACTTCTTCACTTCCATACTGACCACCCTATTTCTTGTTACTGCTTTCAGCGTTCCAACAACCCTCTTCCCCTGTTGCACCCTCTCCCGCACTTCTTCATCCATAGTCCCATCTTTACTCAACACACTGCCCAGATACTTAAATGAGCTGACAATCTCCATAGCCTGACCGTTCAACTTCACCTCACACTCTGTGGCTTCACCCCTTTCGAAGACCATAACCTTGCTCTTCCCTGCATTTACCTTCAGATTCCATTTTTCGCACAATGTTCCAAACATATTTATTAGACCCTGCAACTCCCATTCATTATCATCCCTCATCAGAATTGTATCATCAGCAAACAGCAGTACAGGCAGCTTCCAGTCATTTCCCTCCCTTATCAGTGATACACCAACATCCACTGCTCTTCCTTGTATTTCTTTCATGACTCCATCCATATATACAGTAAACAACCACGGGGATATCACACCCCTGTGTCAACTCATTATTCAGGTCAAAGAACTCGCTCTGCTCATTCTCCACACGTACTGCCGCCTTTGCACCCTCATACATGCTCTTCACTGCTTTCAGCAACTTGCCATCTACTCCGTATTGTTAATACAATGAAAATTTGACTTTAATTCGACGCCACCCAATATGTTCTATTCTTTCAAAGAAATTTAAAACTGTTCTTCACAGAACACCTTCATTGAAGTCATCACAAAAATTTGTAATAGGTGTTAACACGTATGTTGCCTTTCTTTGGAGACGTAAATTTGGGCAAGTTATTAATTTCCTCATTATCTCTTACTTCTTCACAGATTCTAAATACCGTCTTTTTACTCACTGTTGTGTGCGTATGTCTATGTATGCCTGTGTGTACACTGGAATACGTGTACACCGCCTAGCCAGTGTAGTCAGTATCTCTATGTAACTTATGCCATTGTGACTCACCCCCACGTCAACATCCAGTTTTTTACATAATCTCCCCGCCAGCATCTCACCTTACCTGCCCGCCCGTCAGTACAGGTAAGTATATCCTAATTAGTCTGCAAAGCTTTTTATTACCCTTTTTACTTTTTACCCTTACCCCTTCCCTCGCACTCTCTCTCTCTCTCTCTCTATCACACACACACACAGACACACACACACACACACACACACACACACACTCAAAACACGAACCTTGAAATTAAACCTTGGAAGTAAACTTTAAATTAGACACAAAACCATACACACTCTCTCTCTCTCTCTCTCTCTCTCTCTCTGACACACATACATACAGCGACTGCGTGTTTATCGGTACAAACTGGAATTATGCATGCACCTAAACTAAGGGGGAGGTAGTTACCTTTTCTCCTTCAAGTTTTGAGATTATAAGACGTCCGTTCCTTTAGATTGGCGATTTTAAGAACTTTTGCCCCATTTCTTTGTCAATATATAGACCTTTCGGGCCATTTAGGTGTCGAATTTTTCCTGGCGATCCTGTAATTCTAGGAGGAATCGGCCTTCGGCCTGGAAAATTTTCTACCGAAAAATTTACAAATGTATCTTGAAGGGAGGTCTAGGGTGTGTGTGTGTGTGTGTGTGAGTTTATTTTTATATTTGTTTATTTTATTTTTTTAAGTTTGACAGTGGTCTAGCGATGTTACTATACAAAATATATATGAATAAATTAATATATAGACCAAACAAATAACCACTGCCCCGTTAAACGCTCCAGATCAAACTTAAGCTAACCTAGTCGAGCCTACTAAAGCTAAACTAACTTAACACACCGTGTTTATATGTATATTATAAACGCTTGTACACTTACACTCTCGGCTCAGTATACTTTTACACTTAAACTCTCGGCTCAGTATACTTTTACATATAAACCTACAAATATCATGACATTTTTACACACACACACACACCCACAAACACACACACAAACACACACACACCAACATACACACACACACACACACACACAAACACCCACACCAACATACACAAACACACACACACACACACAAACACCCACAGCAACACACACACACTGGGGAAGAAAGAAAGGAAGGCAAGACATTTATATCTGAATAAAAGAAAACATATTGTACAGTCTATTTTTTTTTTTTTTTTTTTTTTTTTTTTTTTATACTGCGAACACACCTGGTCAGTGTGAGCATATTTGGTAGAGGCTTGGATTAAGATAATATTGTTTGTTGAGAGTGCTGTGGGGTGTGTTTTTATGGTGGGTTAATGGTTTAATTATGTTAATATGAGGAATGTAGTGGGTTAGCTAAGGGCGTATTTAATAGTAGGGTGTTTATTAAGAGCTACAGAGATGCACATACAGTTAATAAAGTTTGACAGATAGATAGATGGATAGATATATAGAGATAGATAGATAGGTAGGTAGGTAGGTAAATATAATGATTATTTGATTGATTGACTGATTAATAGATAGATAGTCAGTCAGTCAGTCATAATTTTATTTCATAAAAAGACATATACATACACTTTTTACAGAGTTATTTACGTAACTACATTAAGCTAAAAGTCCTTAGCGCATAGTTGGTTCTGTGTTCTGTACATAAACAATTCTTGATCTGATAGCATTGATATCATTTAGCAATAAGTTAGTAAATCCATACTCATGTAGGATTATTTTTTCAACATCCTTTACAAGAAAAGATCTATTTAACATGTAATACATGTTCTTCTCTATAAAACTACATGGCTTTATGAGATTTCTATATACAAATCTTATTTTCATCCAGTTAACCAAATGCCTAAACACCATCACTCCACATTCTCTACAAGCACTGTGGTTGCTCTCCCAGTACTTCATATTCAATATTTTCTTTATTGCCTTGTGGTATCCAATGGAAAACTGCTTAAACGGTATATAACATTTTCTATTATTAAACCAAAGTTCAGCGCCATAAAAATTCAAACAGTAGCTTTGAAATAAATTTAAAAATACTTCAGTACTCGTGTTGCTAAACTTTCTTAAAAGACAATTAAACTCATTGTAAAACTTATTTCTGCATCTTATCATATCCAAGTCATTATTAAGATTACAATCGATTATAAAACCCAAATATTTGTATTCAGAAACAATATTTAATTTGTTATTGTCTAAATATATGAAAGGATTCATTTCCTGTCCATACTTATATTTAAAGATCATACATACTGATTTTGCAGAGTTAATAGATAAGTCTAGTTGTTTAATTTCATGATCCATAATATCTATCAATGTTTGCAGACCTCTAACCAAAGGAGCCAATATTACAAGATCGTCTGCATAGGCGATCACATTGCTGACTTGTAAACCTAGTCTACAGCCTACATTACTTGCAGATAATTTACTTAATAAGTCATCAATTGAAAACAACAAGGGAGATAAAACCCCACCCTGTCTCACTCCATTTTTCATAGTCCATTCAGTTGAAATTGAATCTTTAAATTTGACAACAACATGTTGGTTTCTGTAAAAGTAAAATAAAATATTAACCAAGAAATTTGGTAATCCTAGTTTTAAAAACTTATTTGCAAGTTTGAAATGATTCACCTTATCAAAAGCTTTTGTCAGGTCAATAAAACATGAAAAAACATTAGATCCCTCCGCGGTGTACCTTAAAATAGTTTCCTTGAGAATTAAACATGCAGTAGAAGTAGAATACCTCTCTCTGAATCCATGCTGCCTATCATTTAAACTAACATATCTTAAAATGTTGTACTTCAAGCAGTATTCAAATACCTTCAATAATATTGGCGATAACGTAATTGATCTATAATTATCAAGTGATGTATTATCTTTATACTTATCTTTCAATAAGGGTACCATAATTCCAAAGTTCATTCTTACAGGCATACAACCATGTACAACACAAGAAGAAATCAACTTTGCAATTACTACTATCAATTCGTTTGTGCAATACTTTAAATGAAAAGAATGTATATTATCTGGGCCAATACCACAATTGAGGTCAGATATTGCTGTAGATACATCATGACTATTTACCTTACCAAATATTTCACCGTCACGTACATTTTTCACCAATTTATCTATCATGAAGTCATCATCATTCTGACATTTACAATCATCATATACATGTTTAAACTTATTGGAAAATTTATCTACAATACATTTTGGGTCACATTTTCCATCTATTTTCATACTTAGATAGATAGATAGATAGATAGTTAGATAGATAGATAGATAGGAAGGTAAATATAATGATTCCTTAATTGATTGACTGATTAACGGATAGATAGATAGATAGATAGATAGATCATAGATAGATAGTTAGATAGATAGACATAAATCAATAGCTGGATATATCTATACCTAATTGAACATAGATCATTATGCTAAGTATGTTTGAACATATTAATCATTACGTGGAATAGTTTAAGCTGTAGTGTTAATGTTTTTCAACTTAACAATGTGCAAGCATTTATACAACATATTCATAGTCTTATTGATAGGAAATATATAAATCATTGTAAATATATTGTATTAATGATAACTAAATATAAGCTGGTCTTTAGTTAGTGATTATGTAGAGAGAGAGAGAGAGAGAGAGAGAGAGAGAGAGAGAGAGAGAGAGAGAGAGAGAGAGAGAGAGAGAGAGAGAGAAAAGTACAAATTGCTCTAGCGTGTGATTGTGTGTATGTTTGTGTCTACGCCCCATATGTCTGGATATTTGTTTCCCAGTGTGTGTGTGTGTGTGTGTGTGTGTGTGTGATTGAGATTGAGAGAGAAAGAGAGAGAGCGTGTGGAACCAGAGTGAGTATGTGTGAGAGATTAACCCTCTCCGACATATGACGCGATTTTGAACTGATTAGGGATACTTTAAAGCATTTGTTACCATCAGGGGTATTTAGAAACCTTTAGTTTAGTTCAACCTCTGCAGTTGTCTTTGAGTTAGCTGTGGGCAGAAAACTAATTTTGGAGAGGTAATTATAAGAGTGAGAGAACTCTATTTCTTATTGCTAATCTGGCAACCTCTGCGTCATATGAGTCTGAAGGGGTTAAATGTATTACTGAGAAACTGTATGTGTGTGTGTATGAGTGTACCATGTGTGTGTGTGTGTGTGTGTGTGTGTGTGTGTGTGTGTGTGTGAGTGTACCATGTGTGTTAGTGTGTGTGTGTGTGTGTGTACATAGGGGTGTAGGGTGAAACTGACGGATGGGTGAGTTGACAAATTGGAGAGAGAGAGAGAGAGAGAGAGAGAGAGAGAGAGAGAGAGAGAGAGAGAGAGAGAGAGAGAGAGAGAGAGAGAGAGAGAGAGAAATGGGAGAAGAGACAAAAATAAATAAATAATCAACGGACAAAACACTGCAAACACTGTAAATAAAGTATCTTAATTTATCTAATGTATATAAAACGAAATACATAAATTCACTAACACGAAAAAACAACCACAATTACGTATAACTCAATTAAATCAAAATTACAATCTCTCCCACTATTGCAAATCCCTTGTTGCAAATCCCAATAACAATCGTAGTATTGAACATTATCACGTCAGATCTATTACTGAAAATGACTCAAAGAAACTTGGGCTTCTTAACCATAATATATATAGGACATGTACTTGCTCAGTTGGAATATTGGTAACATTTTTATTGTTGGAATTCCCCTCCTCCGAGTAAGCTTTCATCAATCTACCATCAACACCAGTTTAATACCGATTGTTGTAAATCTGATGTCATGGATGGAGGGCGCCATTAAGCTACATGGATTGTATACAACTAAAATTATAAATTTGTTACAAACATATTATGAATGGAAGATGACCATTGTTGTGTTGTCTTTGTTTTTCCTTCCTCTGTTTATTATCTCTTAAAAAAGGAAGAAAAGGATATATAAATATACACAGAGCGGTCGCTAAACATTTCCACAAAGGAAATTCCTGTGTATTTGCAAGAGAGCTGAAGAATATATTGTTATTAATTTCACTCCAACACCAAACACCTCCCAAAGAAATTAATGCCAGCAAGCATGTGATCCACCGGGGTTCGAACCTGGGTTACCACATACAGATGCAGATCAAATATATAGGAATACCCTAAGGGCAATACACAGGAATTCCATATGGGGAAATGTTTCGCGACCGCTCTGTATATACTCTATACAGTATATATATATATATATATATATATATATATATATATATATATATATATATATATATATATATATATATATATAGAGAGAGAGAGAGAGAGAGAGAGAGAGAGAGAGAGAGAGAGACTGACAGATAGATAGATAGATAGACAGAGAGAAAGATAGATATAGATATAATAGCCCCTATAACCCTGCATACTGAAAAGTCCGGCTACAATCTTTTCTCACAGTAATTATGTGCGTACACACAGTCATAATTCTCCCATACACAGACTCACACACGCACACGAGTTCCCGTATTTTCACTGGCGGGCACACAATAGCGACCACACACACACACACACACACACACACACATACACACACAACTCTGACGCAGGGACCCCCACTATCTCTTCATCCCAGAACCATACGCAGACACACACACACACACACACACACACACTTACAGACCCCCCCCTCCCACACACACACCGACACACACACACACACACACACACACTAGGAGAACACATTAACCAGAGATACCCATCACATAATGTCTACGGTTTAGTCCCGCCTCAGCAATGCACTAGGACGTAAAGGGAGCCCACCTCGCTTTTATTTCTTTCTCTCCCTCTTTCTTTGGCTTGTATCTATTCGGCCCCATTCAGCCAACTGTTTTAAGACGTTTATCCCCATCCAGGTGTCGATTTCTTCCTGGCGAGCGATAGCGAGCCAGCATTGTATGGAGAAATCCGGCTTTGCCGGAGACATTTTTCTATCGAAAAATTTACAAATTTAGCTTGCTGTCAAAACAAAAATATTGACACCTGAATGGGGGTAAACGTCTTAAAACAGTAGGCTGAATGGGGCCGAATGGATACAAGCCAAAGAGAGAGGGAGACAGCCAGGGAAAGAGAGAAAAGGAGAGAAAGATCAAACAAAAAACGGTGCCCCCCCCCCCCCCCCCTTAAGCCGACAACTATAATGCCAACTTCAAGCCTAATTTATCCACACGGTTTTCATAGTTGTCTGTTCGTGGCTTATTAAACAATTAACCCTTTCAAGATCCAATACGCAGTTCTTTTACTGTGTTTTTTTTTTTTTTATTATCATTTTTTTTTTTTTTGTATTTTTTTGTATTTTTTTTTTTTTGGGGGGGGAGCTATTATTAGACGATTTTATTCAGATTAGGAAGGGTATATTGGAGTCGGAGGGTTATATAAGTGAGTTAGTCTTTACCCTATGCATTCCCACAGTCATATCCTTCTTAACCCCTTCTGTACCGGCGACGTCTAGTTAACTTTATTCTGTTAAACATGTCGACTATTTGGTGCAGTTTAAGAAGGATCTGTGGTAGTACAAAGGGTTAAGTGAGATAGTTCCAAGCCTGTTAACGGCTGGAGGCTCTGCTAAAACTGAATAAACCCGTGTAATAGTAGCCAGTCTGAATCTAAGAGGACGGTACCGGTATAGAACGGGTTAAGGGCAGGTTTTTAGTTAGTTCGCTAGACCTCCATCAAGCTTAAAATTACTCCCCCTTGACCCCCTTTCAAGATAAATTTGTACATTTTTCGGTAGAAAAATGTCCCGGCCGAAGGCCGGTTTCCCTAAAATTACAGGCTCGCTATCGCTCGCCAGGAAAAAATCGAAACCTAAATGGCACAAATGGTCTTAAAATTTACAGAAATGGGGCGAGGGTTCTTAAAATCGCCAAACTAATGGGGCAAGCGTCTTTAAATCTCACAAGCAATGGGGCTAAACATGAGGGAGAAAGAGGTTCAGAAAAAAATCCTCCAGGCGGAAATCTCCCCTGCCTTTTCTCTCTTCCACTCTGGGTTATAGCCATTCGGCCCCATTCAGCCTACTGTTTTAAGACGTTTATCTCCATCCAGGTGTCGATTTATACCTGGCGAGCGATAGCGAGCCAACATATTTTGGATAATGAGTTAGACAGCTGGCTAAATTTGTACATTTTTCGATAGAAAAATGTCTCCGGCGAAGCCGGCTTTCTCCATGAAATGCTGGCTCGCTATCGCTCGCCAGGAATAAATCGACACCTGGATGGGGATAAATGTCTTAAAACAGTAGGCTGAATGGGGCCGAATGGATACAACCAAGAAAGAGAAGAAAACAAAAGCAGGTCACCCCCCTTAAACTGTATACAATCGTCTAATAATAGCCAACACAAACTGTCAAAATGCGTCACAAACTTGAAAGGGTTAATGTGCTTTCAGTGCGTTGGAAGTATTTTAATTGTATTTTGTTTAGCACTAGACCATTATCATCATCAACTGTGAGATAACCCGTAGACAGCCAGTTCGTCATGATTAAGGGAGCCGGCCCACCTCGATTTGTTTTTGTTCTCTTTCTCTCCCTCTCTCTTTGGCTTGTATCCATTCGGCCCCATTCAGCCTACTGTTTTAAGACGTTTACCCCCATCCAGGTGTCAATATTTTCCTGGCGAGCGGTAGCGAGCCAGCATATATATATTTTTTGTTTTGACAGCAAGCTAAATTTGTAAATTTTTCGATAGAAAAATGTCTCCGGCGAAGCCGGATTTCTCCATACAATGCTGGCTCGCTATCGCTCGCCAGGAAAACATCGACACCTGGATGGGGATAAACGTCTTAAAACAGTTGGCTGAATGGAGCCGAATGGATACAAGCCAGGGAAAGAGAGAAAAGGAGAGAAAGATTGAACAAAAAGCCGGTGACCCCCCTTAATGCCAAGTATGAGCCAAGTTCAGCCAAACCGGTTTGTCTCTATAGCTGGCATTACTTTCTCGTCACACTGCTATAAAACACTCCTTGACATTATCAGTGTACGGCCGCATATATGGCATTCCAAATACACTATAATAAAATACAATACATTATTATACTGTATTGATAGATAGATAGATAGATAGATAGATATTATGGATTGAGAGAGAGAGATAGATAGATAGATAGATAGATAGATTGAGAGATAGATAGATAGATAGATAGATTGATAGATTGATATATATATATATATATATATATATATATATATATATATATATATTATATATATATATATATATATATATATTATATATATTTATATATATATATATATATATATCTATAGATATATATATATAAATATATATATATATAAGATATAAAATAAACCTATAACTACGAGAAGTCTTTCATGAACTAATATATTTTGTCAGCCACACATCTCGTTTTGACAACCAATATTGACACTCCAGAGTTGATAGACGTTTCTCGTGTGATTATGATGTTATTTCTACTCACTTGAATCTGGCATTTACAAATATAAATGTTCTATTTATAAACACCACATTCAAATTTAGTAGACTCATTATGCGAATCAATAACCAACGCCTGTCAGCTCTCCGGATTCTCGATGATGATTGCGAAAATTCCGAAAAAACAAAAATATATAATTCATTTAGTGTTATTAACCCTCTGAATATTATGACGCATATTGTCAGTTTATCCCGGCTATTCCGGCTATCATTGGACGATTATATACAATTACATACAATTTAGAAAGGATCTGAAGGAATGATAAGGATAACGATTATTTCAACTAACCCTCTGCCTTCCATATACCCTGCCTAATCTGAATAAAATCGTCAAATAATAGCCAGAAAACAGAAAAGAATGCCTCATCGGATCTTCTAAGGCAATAACAGTTTAATATACAGTATAGTCCTTATGCCGAGACTGTGGATGCATTATTACGATATACTACAGTCCATTCACTATAGGTAGGCCAAAATTCGTGACCCCTAACCACTGTAAACCCCGAGTCACACGAGCCCTTTTTCGAGCAATTTTTACGGGCAATTATCGTCTTATAAAATTTCACTTTACCAGAATTCAGCCGCCTAACATAATCTACCTTCAGTCTAGTTACCGATACCAGTGTGAAAATGTCCCGAAATAATACCAGAAAAAACTTGCTAATGGAAAATTGACGGAAAAAGCTCTCGTGTGACAGCGGCTTAACTCAGGAAAATCTGGAGAAAATGGACTATAAAATATCCCACCTATTCCCGGACTGACTCTTCCCAAATGGTAGTCGTCTTTTTGTTAGTGGTCAAGATTTTTGGCTAAGTAATAATGAACAAAATACAGGATATAGTGTATGTGTTTTATCTTTAACCCTGTGCTAATGGAAGCGGGTTTTTTTTTTAATAATGATGGTGTATAGTTCATTTTGCACTAATATTTTGGCATTGATGTTGTTAGTCTTGAGATCCCGTGTGTGTGTGTGTGTGTGTGTGTGTGTGTGTGTGTGTGTGTGTGTGTGTGAGAGAGAGAGAGAGATAGAGATAGAAGGAGAGTTGGTATTAGTGTTGTTAATCTTGAGATCTTGTGTGTGAGAGAGAGAGAGAGAGAGAGAGAGAGAGAGAGAGAGAGAGAGAGAGAGAGTTGGTATTAGTGTTGTTAATCTTGAGATCTTGTGTGAGAGAGAGAGAGAGAGAGAGAGAGAGAGAGAGAGAGAGAGAGAGAGAGAGAGAGAGAGAGAGAGATAGAAGGAGAGTTGGTATTAGTGTTGTTAATCTTGAGATCTTGTGTGAGAGAGAGAGAGATAGAGATAGGAGAAGAGAGAGATAGAGAGAGTTGGTATTAGTGTTGTTGAGATCTGTGTGAGAGAGAAGAGAGAGAAGAGAGAGAAGAGAGAGAGAGAGAGAGAGAGAGAGAGAGAGAGAGAGAGAGAGAGAGAGAGAGAGAGATAGAAGGAGAGTTGGTATTAGTGTTGTTAATCTTGAGATCTTGTGAGAGAGAGAGAGAGAGAGAGAGAGAGAGAGAGAGAGAGAGAGAGAGAGAAGAGAGAGAGATAGAAGAGGAGGGGTTGTAGTATGTTTTAATTAATCTTGAGATCTTGTGAGAGAGAGAGAGAGAGAAGAGAGAAGGAGAGTTGGTATTAGTGTTGTTAAGTCTAATCTTGAGAATCTTGTGTGAGAGAGAGAGAGAAGAGATAGAGAGAAGAGAGTGGTATAGTGTTGGTTTTAAATGATCGGTGAGAAATCTTTGTGTTGTGGAGAGAGAGATAGAGAGGAGAGAGAGAGAGAGAGAGAGAGATAATCAGACAGAGAGAGAAAGAGAGAGAGAGATAATCAGAGAAAAAGAGAGAGATAGAGATAGAGAGAGATAGAAAGAGAGAGTTGGTATTTAGTGTTGTAATCC
>CM064503.1:15170877-15348487 GCA_032716605.1 Paralithodes platypus
TCCATTGCCCAGCTATCATATTGCTCTCTTTACTGCCACCCCCTCTCTCTCTCTCCTTATATCTATCTATCTATCTATCTATCTATATATATATATATATATATATATATATATATATACTTAATTTGTTCATCTACTGTATATATTTATTTATGGATTGGCCACCATACCCGGACTTGTTTTTCCACTTATCGGTAAATTGCCATAGTCCCATCTTGCTTACTCGTATAGTAGGAGGGTTGTGTGCTGAACTTAGGCTGTTAGGGGGACGATGGGTAGTTTTTCTGGTCCCCCTTCTCCCTCGTGTTTAGCCCCATTGTTTTTCAGATTTTAAGACGTTCGCCCCATTAGTTTGTCGATTTTAAGACCTTTCACCCTATTTTTTTTTTTTTTTGTCAATAGTAAGACCGTTCATGCTATTTAGGTGTCGATTTTTTTTCCTGGCGAACGATAGTCAGCCTGTAATTTAGAAAGAACCGGCCTTCGGCCGGAAATTTGTTCTACCTAAAAACGTAAACATTAATCTAGAAGGAGGATCTAATGGATTTTTTTTAAAGTTTGATGGAGGTCTAGAGAGGAAAATACAAAAACAAATAAATATATTATATAATTGACCAACAATATAAACCCTCTTCCCTTAATGGCGAAAACTACGCCTTAATATATTGCGCTGACATGACAGGTTCGTATTATCCATTATTATTGAGACATCACCTGCAAAGTCAAAACAAATTATCCATCAGTTAAATGTGTACCCTTGTGCCTTGCTTAGTCAAAACAAATTATCCGGTCAGGTTAAATGTGTACCTACTGTTCCTGCTAAGTCAAAACAAAAATTGCCGTCAGTTAAATTATGTACCCTTGTGCCTTGCTAAGTCAAAACAAATTATACGTCACTTAAAATATGTACCATTGTGACTTGATAAGTCAAACAAAAATTATCAGTCAACTTAAAATATGTACCCTTGTGCCTTGCTAAGTCAAAACAAAAATTCTCCGTCCGTTAAATGTGTTACCCTTGTGCCCTTGCTTAGTCAAAAACTAAATGATCCGTCACTAAATAATGTTAACCCTTGTGGCAGTGCCTAAGTCAAAAACAAATTATTCCGTCACAATCACATGTACCCTTGTGCCTTGCTACGTAAAAAACCAAAATTATCCGTCAGTTAAATGTGTAACCCTGTGCCTTGCTAAGTCCAAAAACAAATGAGCCGTCAGTTAAATATGTACCCTTGTGCCTTGCTAGGGGCAAAAAACATTATCCGGCGTCACTTAAATATGTACCCTTGTGCCTTGCTAAGTCAAAACAAATTATCCGTCACTTAAATATGTACCCTTGTGCCTTGCTAAGTCAAAACAAATTATCCGTCACTTAAATATGTACCCTTGTGCCTTGCTAAGTCAAAACAAATTATCCGTCACTTAAATATGTACCCTTGTGCCTTGCTAAGTCAAAACAAATTATCCGTCACTTAAATATGTACCCTTGTGCCTTGCTTAGTCAAAACAAATTATCCGTCAGTTAAATGTGTACCCTTGTGCCTTGCTAAGTCAAAACAAATTATCCGTCACTTAAATATGTACCCTTGTGCCTTGCTAAGTCAAAACAAATTATCCGTCAGTTAAATGTGTACCCTTGTGCCTTGCTAAGTCAAAACAAATTATCCGTCAGTTAAATATGTACCCTTGTGCCTTGCTTAGTCAAAACAAATTATCCGTCAGTTAAATGTGTACCCTTGTGCCTTGCTAAGTCAAAACAAATTATCCGTCACTTAAATATGTACCCTTGTGCCTTGCTAAGTCAAAACAAATTATCCGTCAGTTAAATATGTACCCTTGTGCCTTGCTAAGTCAAAACAAATTATGTCACTTAAATGTGTACCCTTGTGCCTTGCTAAGTCAAAACAAATTATCCGTCACTTAAATATGTACCCTTGTGCCTTGCTTAGTCAACACAAATTATCCGTCAGTTAAATATGTACCCGTGTGCCTTTCAATCATTATAAATCCTTTCCCTGTCGTGTTTTTGTGCCTTCCAAGATTAAGGTTATCTGCCTCTTATCGTATACAGACTAAGACAAATAACACACATAACAAAGCCACTCCAACAGCTTCCTCCCTCTCCAACACCCCTTCTCCCCTCTCACCATCTCCACACTCTTCAGACGACGATGACGACGTATACAGACTAATAACACACATAACAAAGCCACTCCAACAGCTTCCTCCCTCTCCAACACCCCTTCTCCCCTCTCTACACTCTTCAGACGACGATGACGACGTATACAGACTAATAGCACACATAACAAAGCCACTCCAACACCCTTTCTCCCCTCTCTACGCTCTTCAGAAAATAGGAAAAGTAGAGAGGAGCTACGAGGTGCCGTTATATAGGCTTATCCCTCAATACCTTCACCTATCCCAATTTCGTACTCATAATCTCCCTCTCGACCTCTCTCTCCTAGTTATCATATACGTGTTTTGTTCGTGTATATGTAATATAGTTCTCCATCTGTCGCGTCTCACATACATTATTTAGTGGTCAAACCTTTTCATAATTCGCCTGATAGAATTATTTGAAGTGGGGAGATTGTAGGCACCAATCCAACAGGGCAATACCCAGGGGAGGCCTATAGGTATTTAATAAGGAGTTGCTGGAAATCCAGTTTCATTTGTCTGGCTTCCCTCACTGTTTGTGTTTGTGCCTCGCCTACACAGAGTAATCCAGCTAGCTCTCACAAACACCTCCTCCTGCTATCTACGTCACTACACTAAACAAGCACACCACACTTCTTTCTGCCACAAAAAAAAACAACAACAAAAAATACATTCTTTGATTTTGTCCCTCTCACTCTTTCAACTCTAGGGGAGGCACTTATCACAGGCAGTTGCGCCTTTTGTCTCCCTCATCCTCACATAGAAAAAAACATGTTACGGGTTCTAAATATAGCCTATGTTGTACTACTTTTCACTCATCACTTTTAAGTCTTTGTGGATCATGACGCGTTTTAGCGGTTTCTTCTCGCTATTATTAGACGATTGCATACAACTTAGGAAAGACTTCTAGCAATCAAATGGCTATAGTCGATCTCAATTAACCTGTTGACTCACGCAGATCCCTCCTTTATTTATTTGCTCATTTAGGTATTTGTTTATATTTTGCTTAGTTTCCTACCCAGACCTCTATCAAGCTTAAATAAAACATGCCCTAAAAACCCCTTTAAGATAAATTTGTACATTTTTTGGTAGAAAAATGTCCCGGTCGAAGGCCGATTCCTCTTACAATTACGGGATCGCTATCGCTCGCCATGAAATAATCGACACCGAAATGATACGAAAGGTCGTAATATTGACAAATAAATGGGGCGAAAGGTCTTAAAATTCGCCAAACTAATGGGCCGAACATCTTAAAATCTGAAAAATAATGGGGTTAAACATGAGGGAGAGGGGTGTCCAGAAAACCGGCCCATCTCCCCTTAATGACGAAAACTAAGCCTTAATATATTGCGCTGACATGACAGGTTCGTATTATCCATTATTATTGAGACATCACCTGCAAAGTAACACAACACAATATCCGTCATTTAAATATGTACCCTTGTTCCTCTTAATCACTCTAAATGTGTACCCTTGTTCCTCTCAATCACTCTAAATGTGTACCCTTGTTCCTCTCAATCACTCTAAATGTGTACCCTTGTTCCTCTCAATCACTCTAAATCCTTCCTCTGTCGTGTTTTGTGCCTACCAAGACTATATTAAGGTTATCTGCCTCTTATCCCAAATATCGTACTCATAATCTCCCTCTCGACCTCTCTCTCCTAGTTATTATATATGTGTGTGTTCGTGTGTATAATTATGTATAATAGATAGCCTTTTCTAGATCTCTTTTCCTCATTCTCTCTCTCTCTCTCTTTCACACACTATCTTTCCTTCTGTCATCTCGCACATTCATTATTTATCGATAAAAATCTTTCCATAATTCGTCTGATAGAATTATTGGGTTTGTTACGGGTTCTAAATCAATGTTGTAGAGTACATTGGCATTAGCTCACAACATCGTATCTCCATTCCTTTCACTCAGTGTTGATCTCATCTCTATTTTTTGTGCATTCAAACTCTGAGCTTATCTGCCTCTAATCCTACTGTAATCCCTCTCTCTCTCTATCTCTTACACACACACTAACACACACACTCTCTCTCTATCTTTCTATCTCTTTTCCTCATTCTATCTCTCTCTCTCTCTCACACACACTATCTTTTTATCTCTCTTTTTCTTCTCCCCCCTCTCTCTCTCTCCTCCATCTCCTCTCTCAGCTGTTCTCTCTCACTCACAGACTATCTTTTTATCTCTCTTTTTTCGTCTCCCCCCTTCGCACCCCTCTCTCCTCTATCTCTCTCTCTCTCTCTGCCCGATCAGTGGAAGCTAGCCAACGTAACACCGATATTCAAAAAAGGCAGCAAATCCCTACCCAGTACTATCGTCCAATTAGCTTAACCTCAGTTGTATGTAAAATGCTAGAAACGGTCAAACGAGACAGACTCGTAAATCACTTTAGAGGAAAATACATACTTAAAGATACTCAACACGGCTTTCGTTAAAAACGTTCATGTTTAACAAACCTCGTAGACTTCTTCCACGATATCCTCAACCTCTACGATGAGAGTAAAGCTGTAGATATTATATACCTTGATTTTCAAAAGGCCTTTGACAAAGTTCCCCACAAACGTTTACTGCTAAAACTAAAAGCGCATGGAATACAAGACGGTGTGTTGAAATGGATAGAAAATTGGGCTCAGCGACAGAAAGCAAAGAGTAGTCATAAACGGTAAGGCATCTAAATGGACCAAATGTAAGTAGCGGGGTACCCCAGGGATCGGTACTAGGACCAATTCTCTTTCTAATTTACATCAACGACATAGATGAGGGTTCTCACCTGTAGAATCACAAAATTTGCTGACGATACAAAAATTGCAAATAGCGTACTCTCAAAAGAACAAGTTGACGATATGCAACACAATCTAGATAAATTGTCATGTTGGGCCCAAATTTGGCAAATGAGTTTCAATGCGGATAAATGTAAAGTACTACATATCGGATACCTAAATTAGAAAGCAAACTATTCGATGAATGGCACTCAGCTTAAGAATGTAAACAGAGAAACCGATCTGGGAGTAACAATATCGAGTAACCTAAAACCGAGTCAACAATGTTCTCAGAAGTTGTTAAGAAGGCAAACAAAATAATTGGCTTTATAGGCAGGTCATTTGAGCATAAATCCCAAGAAGTTATCCTAACCCTTTACAATTCCTTAGTCCGCCCTCTTCTGGAATACTGCGTTCAATCCTGGTGCCCTTATTACCAAAAAGATATAAACAAGCTAGAACGAGTTCACGTAGAGTTACCAAAATGATACCTAGCCTAAAGAACAAACCATACGAAGAGCGTCTTAGAGAATTAAATCTATTTCCTTTAACCCAGCGCAGATTAAGAGGTGACTTAATTCAAGTTTTCAAAATCATCAAAGGCATCGACAATATGAACTCTAGTAAGTACTTCACTATCGACCAATCTAATTACACGCGGGAAACGGTTGCATAATTATTGGTAAATCTTTTAACTCACACGAATCTAAGAATTTCTTCTTCAATCGAGTTGTCAACTTGTGGAATGGGCTTCCCGAACGTTATAGACTGCATCACCGTTGATTCGTTTAAACTCCGCCTAGACAACTATCTCGCATCAAACCCACGACTGACTGCGTTTGTAAATGAATAACTTTATTTTATCCCCCCTCAGTTACTAACCCATCTGTCCCCTACTAACTTCCTAATCCTGCCACGGACATTAGTTCCAGGGCAGTAATTCCCTTTCCAATGTTCCCTTACCCACTCTAAACCACTGTTTGGACACTTGATCCTCAGTGTTTTGGAGGACAAGCAACCTAGAAGGGTCACTAGATCTGTTGTTGCTTGATTTCCTTTGTACTCCTTTGTACTCCTTTGTACTCCTTTGTACTCCTTTGTACTCTCTGTACAGCCTAGAGTACCATAAGCAGCACACCCATTTGAAGCTGTACCGAACCCAACCGAGACACTACCCAATACCACAAGATGCTTCATAATACACCAAAGCCTTCAGAACTTCAGGGTTTTAACTCCTTCAGCACACGATAACGATAACGCCTGTTTACCTTTAAGGGGAGATGGGTCGTTTTTATGGCCCGCCTTCTCCCTCATATTTAGCCCCATTAGTTTTCAGATTTGTAGATGTTCGGCCCATTAGTTTGGCGATTTTAAGACTTTTCGCCCAATTTCTTTGTCTATATTAGGACCTCGTGTTATTTAGGTGTCGATTTTTTCCTGGCGAGCGATAGCGAGCCATTATCTTTAGAGGTATCGACCTTCGGCCGGGACATTTTTCTATCGAAAAATGTACAAATTTATCTTGAAGGAGGGTCTTGTTTTTTTTTGTTTAGGTTTGATGGAGGTCTAGGGAGGAAACAAACACAAATATTACAAAGATACAGAAATGACGATCTCCCCTTAATTCTGCATAATATCAAACAATGTTATGCAGTGTTAAGAAAAAAAACTATTATATTCAGAGGGATTATTGAGATCGTGTTTACCCCTTTGAGTCCTAGAGGTAGATTATAAGCTAAAGAAAATCGTCTAATGGTAACCCGAATCTAACTGAAAATGACGTCATGGTACTGAAGGGGTTAAAAGGGGGGGGGGGGATGAGCGTACTTATTTGCTCATTTATGTATATTTGTATTAAATATTTTTAGTTTCCTCCCTAGACCTCCATCAAGCTTAAAAATCACCCCACAAGACCCTCTCCTTCAAGATAAAATTGTACATTTTTCGATAGAAAAATGTCCTAAAAACGCCTAAGGCCGGTTTCTCTTAAACTACAGGCTCGCTATCGCTCGCCAGGAAAAATCGACACATAAATGACACGAACAGTCTGAATATTGAGAAAGAAATGGGGGCGAAAGGTCTTAAAATCGCCAAACTAATGGACCGAATGTCTTATAAACTGAAAACTAATGAGGCTAAACATGAGGAAGAAGGGGGACCAGAAAAACGGCCCATCTCCCCTTAAGAAGAATTTCTTAGGAATCAAGGAGGGTAAAAAAAATAAATAAATAAACAAAATAACTCTCTTCTAGTTCCCCCCAAGTTCTTCCTAAGCTGAATAAAAATCGTCTAATGAAAGCCAGAACAAACTGTCAAAACGCGTAATAATCCTCAAGGGGCTTTTATCTGCTCATTGGTTCCCGAAAAGGCCCCCCCCCCCCCCCCCCCCACCCTCCCGTCAACCCTGGTCCTTATGTCAACAAATTCTCAAGTCTCTGCATCATCGCTTGACCTTGAGAATGTTCCTTTTATTCCTGTGTTGCTTCTTTTATATCTTCTGCTGTGACGACTTCAAATACTGCCTTGATGGTGTAATGGTTAGAGTGCTTAAAATATGTATGTGGTAATCCCTGTTCGAATCCCGGTAGGATCACATGTTTTCATTAATTTCTTTGGGAGGTGTTTGGTGTGTGGAGTGAAATTAATAAATTAGATTAAACATTTATTACACTACACACTGCCAACGGCATTCAGTGCAAGAGTAATTATTTACTAATGCGTGTCTGTTTGTGTTTGCAAGACATTTTAAGAATGAATGAAAGGATTTTTCAGGAACTTGGTCAGTACCTTAATTGGTACTCAAATAGAAACCATTAACCCCTCCCCCACACTCCCCCATTGCAGATCACAAACAGTATATCACACAAACATTCGGTCAGGCTAAAACAAAAACAAAACAAACATGTATCATGCAGAATATGTATCTTTCTTTTAAGTGTATTATCATTCTTCCTTTGATAGTCTTTTGTCTGTACTCTTCATGTAGCCTATTCCTGAACCATATTTAGTCTACTGAACCCGCCAAACTATCGTCAACATATTTCCATAAATCAATAAACTTATAGTTTCTTATTCCTTTACCTTCCTTTCTTTCCTTTTACAAACTGTTAATTCATCTCATTATCTCTAAAACAAAACAAAATTCATGCACATCTCCTAACCCCTTCTTGTCTGCACAATACATGCACTCTTAACCCTTTCCCAATACAGTGACGCAGTCATAAATTTTATTCTGGTTAGTATTATACAATGTATTACGCTTAGAAAGGGTCTGTGGGACCCACAGGGTAAATTGAGAGATAATAAACTCCTCTGATTTCTAGGTTCAAGGTTAGTTTAAGCTAAGTTTAAGGTTAGTTTGGGTTACTTTAGGTTTGGTTAGATTAGGCTAGGTTTAAGGTTAGGTTTAAGGTTAGGTTAGGTTAAGTTTGGTTAGGTTATATAAGTTAGTTTAGGTTAGGTTAAGTGCATTGGGGTTTGTAATGGAGGATTAATGTTAAAAAAGAGTTATATAAAACCGTTCCTGCAGTGTTAGCAATAATAGCATGTGTAATAGCATCATAGGTACCTAAGAAGTTAATCGAATCTTCTCATTCATCTGCATGCAAAACATCTCTCTTTTCTGCCCCCCTCCCTCCATTGCTGATCCCCTCCCTTGTTTGGGCTCCTAACAACACCTCCATTACGTCAACAAAGGCTTATCATGCCTTCTCTGTCTCACCATCTCTATTAAGCCTGTTCCCTTTCCTAATATTTATATATTATCCCTTCATAAACCTCCTTTGTTCCCCTTCCATCATTGTGAAAGTATTATTTACGCTCTCCAGCCAAATTTGTTTCCTTTTCTGTACTTGGATCAGATCAGCTGAATGTCGGGGATTAAAACCATTTGTAAAACCTGTCAACACTGTTTATAATCAACCCATTCTCAGCCTCTTTATTCAATCTAATTTTATTCTCTTTCTTTTAATGATTTCTCGTCTCTTTCATTCTTTCCTTTGTGACTCGTTCATGCAACCTTAAGTCCTCTTCTTGGCTCTCTCCATGCATAACACCTCTCTTAATCCCACTTGTCTGCTCTCCGCCTGCATTCCAGTCCCCTCCCCTCGTCAGGCTCCTGACTCCGCCCCAATACTGTCAACACTGGTTCTTAATCAACGAGTTTCCAATCTCTTTGTCTTTGCTTAGTTCCTGCCTATTCTTACTATTACTTTATTGCCCATTCCATGACCTCTTATGTGTCTCCTTTATATAATCCCAAAGTCTTTAATGCCCTCTCCATGAATAAAATCTCAACTACTCTATATTCTCCATACATAAAACCTCCACTTGTCTGTGCTCTCCATGCATAAATCCCCACTTCACTCCACTTGTCTGTGCTCTCCATGCATTCCAGTCCCCTCCCCTGCCATGCCCGGGCTCCTGACTCCGCCCCACTCCCGTCAACCCTGGCTACTAAATCACCGGTGACAGCGTAACAAAATGCTGGGGATCACGTCTAGTCACCCGAGAGGCCTGGGACGGTGGGGAGGGGGGAGGATGGGGAAGGGATAGAGAGCGAAGGATAGCATGGGGAGAAGAGAGAGAAGTGGTGAGGTGAGGGGCAGGGAAGAAGAGGATAATAGAGGAAGATGAGGAGATAGAGAGTGAATGAGATATGGTGGTTGTAGAAGACGAGAGAGACAAAAGAATAGAAAGAGAAGAAGAGATGAGAAATGAGTAAACAGGTATAGAGGGAGAAAGAACAGAGGAAAAACAAGTAAACAGGTATGGAGGGAGAGACAAAAAAGATAAGTAGGTAGACGTAGAAGAAGGAAAAAGTGAGAACAATATATAAAACACGAGAACAGGGATGGAGGAAGAGAAACATATAGAAGTCGAAAGAGAATATAGAAAGGAAAGGCTAGAGTTAAACATGTAGAACGTGGAAGAAGACTAAAATAGAATAGATGGAAAGAGAGATGGGAAGCTATATATATGTCTTGCAGATAATACAGATCCATGTCTAATGGGATTACTTACTGTAGTGCAAAACTGTAAGCAGTCAGATGTTAAATACCAGTCCCCCCCCCCCGCTCTCTCTCTCTCTCTCTCTCTCTCTCTCTCTGAAAGTTAATGATATACACGGTTATATGTAAACTGTACAATGATTAAAAGACCTAATGTATACCCTTTGTAATTTTCTCCTTGCTACATAACATACCTATCATCTCGCTCTCGCTCTCTCTCTCTCTCTCTTGGGAGCAGAGAACCTACTATTAGTCCACTCGTAACCCCCCCCCCCCTTTATTCATAATCAGAATCAATATCAGAAGCTGAGTTTTAGCATTTGTTTGAATCAATTCTCTCGGCATCATTGCTAGCTTAAAAGTACGAAACACCACAGAATAATATTATCTCTCTCTCTCTCTCTCACAGTGGTTATTCGAAACCACTTACCTAAAAGCAGTGCAAGACTGCATACCATCGAAAATACGGCGTCCAGGCCATAATAATAAGCCCAAATGGTGGAATAAAGATATTTCAAACTGCCTGCTTGCTAAAAAATTTGCTAATGATAGATTAAAATCCTCACAAAATGACGAAGAACGGGTGAAATTTGTAGAGCTACGACGCAAAGCCAAAAAGTTAATTAAGCAAAGTAAAAAGACCCTAGAGTTACATATTGCGAATCAAAGTAAAACAAACCCGAAATAATTCTATAGTTATATCAGAAAGAAAAAAGTAGTTACTTCAACTGTTGGACCGTTAGTCGATGAAAATGGAGAATACACCAAAGACGAAGTACAAATGAGTAATGCCCTCAATACCTTCTTTGCATCAGTTTTTACAACAGAAGACCTCAGTGATATCCCTACACCATCGCCGATTCAGATTGATAATTCAGATGTTCTAAGCAATATCACCGTTACAGAGAGAGAAGTATTGAATTGTTTAGATAAACTCAAGGTAAATAAAACGCCTGGACCTGATACAATCTCGCCTAGAGTTCTAAAGGAAGCTAAGGATGAGCTCTCCAAACCACTGACATTACTATTCAATAAATCCTTGCAGTCTGGAACTATGCCTGATCAGTGGAAGATAGCCAATGTAACACCGATATTCAAAAAAGGCAGCAAATCCCTACCCAGTAACTATCGTCCAATTAGCTTAACCTCAGTTGTATGTAAAATGCTAGAAACGGTCATAAGAGACAGACTCGTAAATCACTTAGAGGAAAATAACATACTTAAAGATACTCAACACGGCTTTCGTAAAAATCGTTCCTGTTTAACAAACCTCTTAGACTTCTTCCACGATATCCTCAACCTCTACGATGAGAGTAAAGCTGTAGATATTATATACCTTGATTTTCAAAAGGCCTTTGACAAAGTTCCCCACAAACGTTTACTGCTAAAACTAAAAGAGCATGGAATACAAGACGGTGTGTTGAAATGGATAGAAAATTGGCTCAGCGACAGAAAGCAAAGAGTAGTCATAAACGGTAGGCATCTAAATGGACCAATGTAAGTAGCGGGGTACCCCAGGGATCGGTACTAGGACCAATTCTCTTTCTAATTTACATCAACGACATAGATGAGGGTCTCACCTGTACAATCTCAAAATTTGCTGACGATACAAAAATTGCAAATAGCGTACTCTCAAAAGATCAAGTTGACGATATGCAACACAATCTAGATAAATTGTCACATTGGGCCCAAATTTGGCAAATGAGTTTCAATGCGGATAAATGTAAAGTACTACATATCGGATACCTAAATGAGAAAGCAAACTATTCGATGAATGGCACTCAGCTTAAGAATGTAAACAGAGAAACCGATCTGGGAGTAACAATATCGAGTAACCTAAAACCGAGTCAACAATGTTCAGAAGTTGTTAAGAAGGCAAACAAAATAATTGGCTTTATAGGCAGATCATTTGAGCATAAATCCAAAGACGTAATCCTAACCCTTTACAATTCCTTAGTCCGCCCTCTTCTGGAATACTGCGTTCAATGCTGGTGCCCTTATTACCAAAAAGACATAAACAAGCTAGAACGAGTTCAACGTAGAGTTACCAAAATGATACCTAGCCTAAAGAACAAGCCATACGAAGAGCGTCTTAGAGAATTAAATCTATTTCCTTTAACCCAGCGCAGATTAAGAGGTGACTTAATTCAAGTGTTCAAAATCATCAAAGGCATCGACAATATGAACTGTAGTAAGTACTTCACTATCGACCAATCTAATTACACGCGGGGAAACGGTTGCAAAATTATTGGTAAATCTTTTAACTCACACGAATCTAAGAATTTCTTCTTCAATCGAGTTGTCAACTTGTGGAATGGGCTTCCCCGAGACGTTATAGATTGCAGCACCGTTGATTCATTTAAATTCCGCCTAGACAAATATCTCGCATCAAACCCGCGACTGACTGCGTTTGTAAATGAATAACTTTATTTTATCCTCCCCTCAGTTACTAACCCATATGTCCCCTACTAACTTCCTAGTCCTGCCACGTTAGTGGCAGGGCAGTAGTTCCCTTTCCAATGTTCCCTTACCCACTCTAAACCACTGTTTGGACACTTGATCCTCAGTGTTTTGGAGGACAAGCAGCCTAGAAGGGTCACTAGATCTGTTGTTGCTTGATTTCCTTTGTACTCCTTTGTACTCACCACCCATGACGCCAATACCAACATAACAGGACCACCTCATCATCACCATCACCACCAGGGCCCTATACTGTCAATAACAGGACCACCTCATCATCACCATCACCACCAGGGCCCTATACTGTCAATAACAGGACCACCTCATCATCACCATCACCACCAGGGCCCTATACTGTCAATAACAGGACCACCTCATCATCACCATCACCACCAGGGCCCTATACTGTCAATAACAGGACCACCTCATCACCATCACCACCAGGGCCCTATACTGTCAATAACAGGACCACCTCATCATCACCATCACCACCAGGGCCCTATACTGTCAATAACAGGACCACCTCATCATCACCATCACCACCAGGGCCCTATACTGTCAATAACAGGACCACCTCATCATCACCATCACCACCAGGGCCCTATACTGTCAATAACAGGACCACCTCATCATCACCATCACCACCAGGGCCCTATACTGTCAATAACAGGACCACCTCATCATCACCATCACCACCAGGGCCCTATACTGTCAATAAACAGGACCACCTCATCATCACCATCACCACCCAGGGCCCTAGACTGTCAATAACAGGACCACCCTCATCATCACCATCACCACCAGTGCCCTATATCGGTCATAAAAGGACCACCTCATCATCACCATCACCACCAGGGCCCTATACTGTCAATAACAGGACCACCTCATCATCACCATCCCACCAGGGCCCTATAACTGTCAATAACAGGACCACCTCATCATCACCATCACCACCAGGGCCCTATACTGTCAATAACAGGACCACCTCATCATCACCATCACCACCAGGGCCCTATACTGTCAATAACAGGACCACCTCATCATCACCATCACCACCAGGGCCCTATACTGTCAATAACAGGACCACCTCATCATCACCTCCACCACCCCTATACTGTCAATAACAGGACCACCTCATCATCACCATCACCACCAGGGCCCAATACTGTCAATAACAGGACCACCTCATCATCACCATCACCACCAGGGCCCTATACTGTCAATAACAGGACCACCTCATCATCACCATCACCACCAGGGCCCTATACTGTCAATAAATAATGGGTTTAAAGGGGGTATGAAAAGGGTAAATCAAGTGTCCATAACAGCGTACCCTTCTACTGGTATATCAATTGTAATAAACACATCAAATAAAAGGATAGAAAAATAAATCACTATCAATATATACCGGTATATATAATATTTATCAATATATCAATATGCAGTATATCACTATCAATATACCCAATGATGATAGGCCTATATACTTTTTATACTCTAGATTATCAGTGTACGGTCGCGCTAATAAGTCATGTCCCAGCTCTCATTACGTTTGGCTTACTCTGTGCTGTATTAATGTCTGTCAGATGTTGAATAGGGTGGGTAAGTGTAGGAACAAGTTTGTATATTTCACTCGATATGAAGAAATGAAGCTTAAATAGTGCTGATACTAATTATTGATCAAACTATACTTCGTGCCGAAACATCACTTATTAGCGTGATTGTACATCATGACTTTCACCACCCGTCATCACGTCATTCATCACATTAAATCATCACGATTCACTACACAAATACAATTCCTGATTAACCATATGCGGGTTCCAGGCTATCAGGAAGTTGGAGCCGTAAACACCGATATGAAAAACTCCAACTACCTTTTAGCCTGAAACTCCCAAGTGGTCATCTTTTAACATCAACAAGTCAATCACCACCACAAGTACAGTCACAATCAAGCAAGACATTATCATCACATTTCAAAATCAAAGACCATCATATTCCCCTCCATGCCTTATAGGAGGGGAAACTCTCAAAAGGGCTCAGCCATTTTTAAATCATTGTAATAGGCACTTTAATGCAATGTTATTTGGCTTAATGTATAATTTCGCTTTCACCCTAAACTCAATCTCAAGTCACCACGCATGACGTCACCAGAATATATAACAGGACATCATCATCAGTCACCACTCTACACCATCAATGTCACCACCCATCAATCATCACATTACATCACCACTAGAGACTTCACCATCCTAGCAACAACATTCCTTGCTATCACTACACTATTAAACCTCCCATTTAAGGGGTGTGACCCGCTTTTTTTTCTAATTTTCTCTCTTTTTCTGGCTTGTATCCATTTGGCCCCATTCAGCCTGTTTTAAGACGTTTATCCTCATCCAGGTGTAATTTTTTTACTGGTGAGCGGTAGCGAGCCACCATATTTTTAAAATGTTTTTGACAGCAGGCTAAATTTGTAAATTTTTCGATAGAAAAATTTCTCCGGCGAAGCTGGATTTCTTCATATAATGCTGGCTCGCTATCGCTCGCCAGGAAGTAATCGACACCTAAATGGGGATAAACGTCTTAAAATAGTAGGCTGAATGGGGCCGAATGGATACAAGCCAGAGAAAGAGAGAAAATGAAAGAAATAAAACAAAACAGGTCACCCTCCTTAACATCACCAAGGCATCTCCACCAAACATACAGTCTCGGAAACACGCAACAAATTATTTGTACATTTTTCGGTAGAAAATTTTCCCGCTGTCCCTCTAAAAAATACAGGCTTGCTACAGCTCGCCAGGAAAAGATTGACACCTAAATGGGACGAAAGGTCTTAATATTAAAACAAATGGAGTGAAATTTTGTAAAATCGTCAAACTAATGAGGTGAACGTCATAAAATCTCATAATTAATGGGGCTAATCATGAGGGAGAAGGGGGTCCAAAAAAACTAATACTTCCCAT
Organism: Paralithodes platypus; assembly: GCA_032716605.1. Lineage (NCBI taxonomy): Eukaryota > Metazoa > Arthropoda > Malacostraca > Decapoda > Lithodidae > Paralithodes > Paralithodes platypus. The sequence goes on from CM064503.1 coordinate 15,186,233, forward strand.
TACCTAATATGTATATCGCCTTATTATTTACTGATATTAGAATGATCTGCACTGTAAATAATCAAGGGCACAAATAAGGTATAATTATGTAATCATTGGGTATATTGATAGGGATTCACCTTAGTAGCCTTGTATTAGATGGGTTTATTACTACCAACATACCATTATAAGGGTATATGTTTATGGACACTTCACTTACCCTTTTCATGCCGTCAACAAACTATTTTTTTTTTTTTTTTTTTTATTATTATTATTATTTTTTTTTTATTTTTTTTTTTCCTTACAGTGTACGGAATAACTCATAAACTCTTTCAAGATCCGTTTACACATTTCTTTTCTGTTTTCTGGCTATTATTAGACGATTTTATTCATATTAGGAAGGGTATGTGGAAGTCAGAGGGTATAATTAGATCGTCTTTACCCTTACACATCCCACAGATCCTTCCTAAATTGTATAAAATCGTCTAATGATAGCCAGAATACACTGTCAAAACGCGTCATAATCCTCAAGGGGTTAAAAGTAATATAAAGCACGACACATTCACATTACACCCTACTTGTCGCTAACACAATACTGCCAGGCCCCTTCCACTGTATCCACAACATTACCTGAGTGTAGGGTTAAGGGGAAGTTTTTAGTTGATTCCCTAGACTTCCATCAAGCTTAAAATTACTCCCCCTAGACCCCCTTTCAAGATAAATTTGTACATTTTTCGGTAGAAAAATTTCCCGGCTGAAAGCCGGTTCCTCTTATATTACAGGCTCGCTATCGCTCGCCAGGATAAAATCGACACCTACATGGCACGAAAGGTCTTAAAATTGACAGAAATGGGTCGAAAGTTCTTAAAATCGTCAAAATATTGGGGCGAACGTCTTAAAATTAGAAAAGCAATGGGGCTAAACATGAGGGAGAAAGGAGTAAAGAAAAAAATATCTCAAGTGGAAATCTCCCCTTAACCTAGCTCCAAATCTACCGTATATGGAGAACACCTTTATATTACTTCACAATGAATTAGAGACGCTGCACATTATTACCCCATCATATAGAAATACTAATATTATATACAGTATACCGGCACATATATATACTGTATATATATATATTACATATTACGTTCATGTATTCATGTGTCTGTAGTTGAAGACTGCAGTGTGAAGTGTGACTGTGTGTGTGTGTAGTGTGTGTGTGTGAGTGTAGTATGCATGTGTGTGTGTGAGTACATGTGTGTGTGTGTGTGTGTGTGTGTGTGTGTGTGTGTATGTGAGTGTGAGTGTAGTGTATCATAAGTTGTTGATAAGTGGCCCTACAGAACACCTCTTGAGCATTATGTGTGATGTTGAGTGTCACTGTTCTGTTCTATAATAAACTATATTCACCACTAACATCTCACCATGGTCTGTTGTTGCTTGTTTTCCTTTGTATTATCAACTACCACCACTATTACCCCCATCATCACTATAATCACCATCATTACTATCCTACTATCACCACTCTCTTCCATTAATATCACCACAATCACTATAATCAACACCAACATCACCACCATTACTATCCTACTATCACCTTCACCACAATAACCATTTACCACAAGCATCACCACCACTACCACTTTCACCACGATCATCACCATCACTTTAAAAAAAAAAAAAAACACAAAACAAAAAATGAAGATTATGACGCGTTTTGGCAGTTTATCCTGGCTATCATTGGACGATTTTATGCAGATTAACCCTTTCAAGCTCCAATACGCGTTTCTGTTCTGTTTCTGGCTACGATTAGACGATTTTATTCAGATTAGTAATGGTACATGGAAGTCAAAGGGTTGATCGAGATAGTATTTACCCTTTTAATACCCACAGATCCTTCCTAAGCTACATGAAATCGTCTAATGATAGCCAAAATAGACTGCTAAAACGCGTCAGAGCTTCAAGGGGTTAAGAAGGGTACATGGAAGCCGGAGAGTTAATCGAGACAGTATTTACCCTTTTAATTCCCACATACCCTTCCTAAGCTGTATAAGATCGTCTAATGCTAGCCAGAATAAACTGTCCAGATGTGTGATAATCCTCAAGGGGTTCATTATTCTACTATCCCATATAGAAACACACATAGGTATAATTATAATCCTCAAGGGGTTCATTATTCTACTATCCCATTATAGAAACACACATAGGTATAATTATAATCCTCAAGGGGTTCATTATTCTACTATCCCATTATAGAAACACACATAGGTATAATTATAATCCTCAAGGGGTTCATTATTCTACTATCCCATTATAGAAACACACATAGGTATAATTATAATCCTCAAGGGGTTCATTATTCTACTATCCCATTATAGAAACACACATAGGTATAATTATAATCCTCAAGGGGTTCATTATTCTACTATCCCATTATAGAAACACACATAGGTATAATTATAATCCTCAAGGGGTTCATTATTCTACTATCCCATTATAGAAACACACATAGGTATAATTATAATCCTCAAGGGGTTCATTATTCTACTATCCCATTATAGAAACACACATAGGTATAATTATAATCCTCAAGGGGTTCATTATTCTACTATCCCATTATAGAAACACACATAGGTATAATTATAATCCTCAAGGGGTTCATTATTCTACTATCCCATTATAGAAACACACATAGGTATAATTATAATCCTCAAGGGGTTCATTATTCTACTATCCCATTATAGAAACACACATAGGTATAATTATAATCCTCAAGGGGTTCATTATTCTACTATCCCATTATAGAAACACACATAGGTATAATTATAATCCTCAAGGGGTTCATTATTCTACTATCCCATTATAGAAACACACATAGGTATAATTATAATCCTCAAGGGGTTCATTATTCTACTATCCCATTATAGAAACACACATAGGTATAATTATAATCCTCAAGGGGTTCATTATTCTACTATCCCATTATAGAAACACACATAGGTATAATTATAATCCTCAAGGGGTTCATTATTCTACTATCCCATTATAGAAACACACATAGGTATAATTATAATCCTCAAGGGGTTCATTATTCTACTATCCCATTATAGAAACACACATAGGTATAATTATAATCCTCAAGGGTTCATTATTCTACTATCCCATTATAGAAACACACATAGGTATAATTATAATCCTCAAGGGGTTTCATTACTCTACTAGCCCCTTATAGAAACACACATAGGTTTTATTATCATCCAGCAAGGGTTCATTATTCTACTATCCCATTATAGAAACACACATAGGTATAATTATAATCCTCAAGGGGTTCATTATTCTACTATCCCATTATAGAAACACACATAGGTATAATTATAATCCTCAAGGGGTTCATTATTCTACTATCCCATTATAGAAACACACATAGGTATAATTATAATCCTCAAGGGTTCATTATTCTACTATCCCATTATAGAAACACACATAGGTATAATTATAATCCTCAAGGGGTTCATTATTCTACTATCCCATTATAGAAACACACATAGGTATAATTATAATCGATTCATTATAATTAGGCCACAATTCCTGACTCTTAACCTCTATAACTCTAAAAGGGCTAGAGCAAATGAGCTGAAAACTTCCAAACACATTCCCTGGCTGACTCTTCCCAACTAGTAGAACAATGAGCTCAATTACCCTAGTCCTTCTTGAGTTACAGAGGTTAGTGGTCAAGACTTTTGGCCGCATTAACATTAAAAGAATGTAGTTGAATCTAAAAAATATAGTACACTCGGATGTCATAGTCTCTAGCCCTCTCATACATTATTGGTGGACGTATATATTTCTAATTATGGAAGTATATCTCTGGAAACGGATTTATAAACACAATTTTCTATAAATCAACTATTTCTAATTATGGAAGTATATCTCTGGAAGCGGATTTATAAACACAATTTTCTATAAATCAACTATTTCTAATTATGGAAGTACATCTCTGGAAACGAATTTATAAACACAATTTTGTAGACATCAACAACAAAACTATATATACTATTTACGGAGAAGCAAGTTATATCCAAAAACCAATCCAGATAGTTATAATTGCATAAAGAAAAACATAGAGGGTCCACGAATTGTTACGAGTGAGCTAGAGAGTATGGCATGCGAGTGTACAACAGTTTTACACCACTCCGACCCCCGCTTCGCCTCACACAGAGCAATTTAGATCACGAAAACCAACACAACCATTATCACAGCCGTAGACCAGGCAAACAACTCAAGTACAAAGTCAACAGAAGAATGACTAGTTTGTCAGAAGAAGAAGAAGAAGAACTCCCACCAGCCATGACAGACAAGAAGAAGTATGGCGTCTAGAAATAAACGGGTTTATACTGTAGAGTAACTTAAGGGGGGTGACCTGTTTTTGTTCTGTCCTTTTCTATCTTTCTCTGGCTTGTATCCATTTGGCCCCATTCAGCCTACTGTTTTAAGACGTTTATCCCCATCCAGGTGTCAATTTTTTACTGGTCAGCGGTAGCGAGCTAGCATATTTTTTATTTTTGTTTGACAGCAGGCTAAATTTGTCCGGCGAAGCCGGATTTCTTCATATAATGCTGGCTCGCTATTGCTCGCCAGGAAGAAATCGACACCTAGATGGGGATAAACGTCTTAAAATAGTTAACTGAATGGGGCCGAATGGATACAAGCCAGAGAAAGAGAGAAAAGGACAGAAATAACAAAAAGCAGGTCACCCCCCTTAAGGGGACATTACCACTTGAGGGATTTTTTTCTGGACCCCTTTCTCCCTCATGTTTAGCCCCATTGTGTTTTGAGATGTTAAGACGTTCGCCCCATTAGTTTGGCGATTAAGAACTTTCGCCCTGTTTCTGCCAATTTTAAGACGATGTTGATTTTGTCCTGGAAAGAAATAGCAAACCTATAACATAAGAGGAACCGGCCTTGGGCCGGGAAATTTTTCTACCGAAAAATGTACACATTTATCTTGAAAGGATGTCTAGGGGGTGTAATTTTAAGTTTGATGGAGGTCTAGGGAACAAACTAAGAACCTCCCCATAACTCTAACCTATTATCAAACTATCCTAGTATAATATAACCCTATTTAATCAGTTGTAAGCTAACCTAACTATAACCTAAGCTAAATTTAAGCTACTATCTACCTGAGCTATATTAATCTACCCCAACTCTAGCCTAACACAAGCAAACCAAACCTAACTAACCTAATCTACCTTAATCCAACCGAAATAACCGTAAACTAGCCTAGCCTAATTTAACTTGGCCTTAAGAAGAGATTTTTACTTAATGTTTTTTTTTATTTTTTTTTCTGGACCCATTCTCCCTCACCTTTAGTTCTATTAATTTTGAAATTATAATAAGTTTGCCCCATTCATTTCGTGATTTTCAGACCTTTCGCCCCATTTCTGCCAATTTAAAGACCGTTCGTGCCATTGAGGTGTAGATTGTTGTCCAAGCGAGCGATAGAGAACCGGCCTTTGGCCGGAATATTTGTTGTACCGAAATATGTACAATTTTCGAAGGGGGCTCTTGGCGGTACTTTTTGTTAAGCTTGATGGAGGTCTAGGGAGCAATCTAAAAACCTCCCCTTAATCAATTCTAACCAAAACAAGAACATTAAACTTAGCCGACAACTGACAAATGTCCCCCCCCCCCCCCGTATACCAAGCTTCCCACACACAATGACTGACAATAATTAAACCACCTAGGAACATCCTGCTGGGCAATTATAGTCGTTTCGTTAATGTGTAACCTAAACTTAATGACAAAGTTTACGTATCCATACAAAACAGATTCCACACCTGATCTTACAGCCAATCTCTAATCAATCCAATGACTTATATTTGATTTTTGTTTAAACTTGTAAATATTATCCAATTTATTGTAAATCTTAATATTTTTTTTTGACAGAATGAATAAGAACACCATTTGATGTGATGAGGATCACTTTATTGACAACGTTTCGCAGATAGCTTCTTCAGGTCAATGACAGAGTGACCTGAAGAAGCTATCTGTGAAACGTTGTCAATAAAGTGCTCCTCCACAAATGGTGTTAATATTCACCAATTAAATTATCTAGAACACTTCTAATACTGATTTCGAAACCACTACACTCACCTTCTATATAAATAAATATACTATTACTACTACTACTGCTGCTGCTACTAGTACTACAACCACTATTACTACTACTACTACTACTACTACTACTACTACTACTACTGTACAAACTTCTACATTAACTGGAATTAGCCTTATGATGAGCTAGAACCAATATCCAGTGGCTAACCTAACCATCCTATAATTAACCAAACCATCTCACAGCTAACCTAACCTAACCTTCCTCCCACCACCATAAGTTACCAGAGACACCACCGCACCCTACCTGATGAACTATAACAACGAGCTGCTATTCCCTCACGTCACCAGCTATAATATATAGTTCAAAGAGCTATGATATATGAAGGGATAGGTAGTGAAAGGTACAGGTAGTTTAATTAAGGGGAGGTTTCCACTTGAGGGATTTTTTTCTTGACTCCTTTCTCCCTCATGTATAGCCCCATTGCTTTTTTATTGTTAAGACGTTCGCCCCATTATTTTGACGATTTTAAGAACTTTCGACCCATTTCTGTCAATTTTAAGACCTTTCGTGCCATTTAGGTGTTGATTTTATCCTGGCGAGCGATAGCGAGCCTGTAATTTAAGAGGAACCGGCCTTCAGCCGGGACATTTTTCTACCGAAAAATGTACAAATTGATCTTGAAAGGGGCTCAAGGGGGTGTAATCTTAAGCTTGATGGATACCTAGAGACCAAACTAAAAACCTCCCCTTAATATGGTTAAGGGGGTAAGCTTTATTTATTGGTCTATCTATTTATTTATTTATTTATTTATATATTCATTTATATATATATATATATTCATTGTTGCATTAATTTATATATTTATTGTTGCATTCATTTATATATTTATTGTTGCATTAATTTATATATTTATTGTTGCATTCATTTATATATTTATTGTTGCATTAATTTATATATTCATTGTTGCATTCATTTATATATTTATTGTTGCATTCATTTATATATTCATTGTTGCATTCATTTATATATTTATTGTTGCATTCATTTATATATTCATTGTTGCATTCATTTATATATTTATTGTTGCATTCATTTATATATTCATTGTTGCATTCATTTATATATTTATTTATTTATTTATTTATATTATTTTTTCCCCTCCCTACACCTCCATCAAGCTAAATAAATTATCCTCAAGATCACCCTTCGAGATAAGTTTGTACAGTTTTCAGTAGAAAAATGTCCCGGTTTTTCCCCAAAATTACAGGCACGCTATCGCTCGCCAGGAAAAAAATCGACACCTAAAGGGCATGATAGGTCTTGATATTGATTAAGAAATGGGACGAAAGGTATTACCATCAACAAACTAATGGGGCGAACGTTTTAGAATCTCAAAAACCAATGGGGCTAAACATGAGGGAGAAAGGGTTCCAGAAAAAGGCAACTACCTCCCCCTTAGCCTTATCCAGTACGAAGACAGGTTTCTGGCCACCATTAGACGATTGTATTAACTTTAGATATAACTGTGGCAGGCAAAGGAATAGTTGAGATTTGTTGTTCTCATTTTGATTGCTAGAGGTAATTTCTAAGTTGAATAAAAGCGTGGAATGCTAGCCAGAAACAAAGCAAAAGTACGCCAAGTATTCACCACCATTACGTAATTTTCAGCATATTCTGGAATTTCTGGTTACCAATTGACGATTTTCTTTAGTATATAATTTATCTATAAGACTCAAATGGGTAAATACGATCTCAATAAACCATCTTAGTAACATAGGTCCTTCTTAAACTGCATAAAATCATCTAATTTTAGCCAGAATCACAGGTAAAAAGGCCTCATGGTGCTGAAGGGGTTAAAAGGCTTCATTCTGTATTGCCTATTGTTCTTCATTATAATTAGTAATTATATCCATGTTATTAAATCAAGTTCTATATTTTATGTTTTATGTTCATGAAATGTTCTCAAGTGAATTTCGGTGTGTGTTTTGTGCTCATGATATTTAGTAAAGTTTATTATTATAATTAGTATTAGTAGTAGTAAAAAAAAACAAAAAAAAACAGTATTATTATTATTATTATTATTATGATTATTATTATTATTATTATTAGTAGTAGTAGTAGTATTTGTTCATGAGAATTAGTCAAGTATATTTGTGGCTGGGTGACGTTGTGGGTCCTTATTTAATGACCCCCTAGACCGACACTTGACCAAAAAATAAGTATGAACAAATAGTAAAGTGTGGAGTAATGCAGTTAGCGAGGAGGTGTGAGGAGGGGGGGAGAGAGAGAGAGAGAGAGAGAACACTTGGGGAGAGAGTTTGGGGTTAAGTGTGGAGGGGGGGGGGGGGGGAGGGAGGGGGATTATTGTTATTGTTATTATTATTGTTATTATTATTTGTATTATTATTATTATTATTATTATTATTATTATTACTATTATTGGTATTATCAATAATAGTACCATTACTATTATTGATAATTTACATATGGATACATTTGTAATGTATATGGTATATATTATGATATGGGAGTATGGATGGGGAAGTGCGGGAGAGGGTGCAACAGGGGAAGAGGGTTGTAGGAACGCTGAAAGCAGTAACAAGAAATAGGGTGGTCAGCATGGAAGTAAAGAAGTCCTTGCATGACAGTGTGGTAATCCCGACATTGACTTATGGGAGTGAAACATGGACGTTGTTGGAGAGACACAAACCAAGAGTGAGAGGGGTGGAAATGAGTTACTTGAGAAGTGCGTGCAGAGTTGTATGGAGGGATAGACAGACGGATCAGGAAGTATGAGAGCGGTGTGGTATGGAGGTAGATGTGTTGGAAAGTGTGAAAAGGAGATGGTTCGGCCATGTGGAACGTATGGGAAGCGAGAGAATGACTAAGAGATTGTACGAGAGTGAAGTGGAAGGACAGAGAGGGAGAGTTAGACCGAGTGAGAGGTGGAAGGATGGAGTTAAGAAGTACCTGTATATGCGTGAGAGCGGTGCTGGATTGGAGGAGGGACGTCGACTGACTGGGGACAGAGGTGCATGGGGGCGTTTCGTTTGTGGCCACCCCTTCGGGGATCACGGCGTCCGGCAATAGATAGATAGATAGATAGATAGATAGATAGATTATAATATTTATCGGACAGACAGACACACAGACAGGCAGATAGGCAGGTAGCTATAGGTAGCGCCAACGAACTTGACAATAATCTTGACCTCTTAATTTCTCATAACTCAAACTGAATACAAACAATCGAGCTGACATTTTTATCATTCGGGAAGAGCCCGCCAGGAAATAGGTGTGGATATTTGCAGCCAGTTTGCTCTAGTCCCCTTTGAGTTATGAGAAGTTAAGTGGTCAAGATTATTGTCAAGTTCGTTGGCGCTACCTATAGCTAGATAAGTAGACAGACAGACAGACAGATAGATATAATTAGACATAAGTGGAGTAAAAGTATATAGAACGAGTATGATATATTTATATTCACTTATTTTCGTTAACACCAATCACCCCAAAAATATATTGATGAAAGCATGTAACCTTCCCGGGATTCGAATTCAGGACACCACATAATTTGATATAAGAGTGCACATATAGTTAAATAGATAGATAGATAAAGACATGGATGCATAAATGATACATGCATAAATTGAAACATTAGGTAACAAAATAAACAAATAGAGGATACACAAAAAAAAAAAAAAAAAAAAAAAAAAAAAAAAAAAAAAAAAAAGTCTCCAGGCAAAATCCGAATCTGTGCCTTCCATTTAGCCTGGTAAGTAAGTGGGTGTTGTAGCGGTTTATCTTTGTCGGGGCATTAGCAAGAGAACTAGTATTGGGATAGATCAATGCAAATATAGACATATAAACAAACAGATAGAAGGAATAAATAGAGGAAAAGTAAATAATCTCTACCACAAATCCGAATCTGTGCCTTCCATTTAGCCTGGTAAGTAGGTGTTGTAGTGGTTCATCTCTGTCGGGGCCTTCAGGGAGCCCACCTCGCTTTGTTTCTCTTTCTCTCCCTCTCTCTTTGGCTTGTATCCATTCGGCCCACTGTTTTAAGACGCTTACCCCCATCCAAGTGTCAATATTTTCCTGGCGAGCGGTAGCGAGCCAGCATATATATATATTTTTGTTTTGACAGCAAGCTAAATTTGTACATTTTTCGATAGAAAAATGTCTCCGGTGAAGCCGGATTTCTCTATACAATGCTGGCTCGCTATCGCTCGCCAGGAAGAAATCGACACCTGGATGGGGATAAACGTCTTAAAACAGTAAGCTGAATGGGGCCTAATGGATACAAGCCAAAGAGAGAGGGAGAGAAAGAGAAAAAAAAGCGAGGTGGGCCCCAAACAAGAGAACTATTATTGGTATAGATGCATGCAAATATACTGTATATATAAACAAACAGATAGAATGAAGACATAGAGGAAAAGTAAATAATCTCTACCACAAACCCGAATTTGTGCCTTCCATTTAGGCTGGTAAGTGGGTGTTGTAGCGGTTCATCTCTGTCGGGGCCTTAACAAGAGAACAGTATTGGGGCTGTTATCTTAATGGCTCCCTTACCGACCATTACATGTAGCAGACCCCATATATAATACGGCCCTCTATCTGAGACTAGTAGTCACCGGGAGCGGAGAGCCTACTATTAGTCTATTAGTCTATTCGTGTATCCCTCCCCCTGCCTCCCCCCCCCCCCTTTATTCATAATCATAATCAATATCAGAAGCGGAGTTTTAGCATTGATTTGACTCTATTTTTATCATTGCTATTTTAAAAGTACGAAACACCACAGGAGATTCATCTCTCTCTCTCTCTCTCTCTCTCACACACACACATCCACCATCCTGCCAGCTTGGTAAGACAACTGTAGTCATCATTACACAACCGTCATGCAACCTTGCAATAATTATAATGTTGTCATATCATTAAACTAATTATCACACCTTATGTTCATCCTGCACTGCCCAACCATATTAGGTGTCTTGAGGGTTAGGACGCATTCGGACAGCTAATTCTGGCTATTATTAAACCATTTTATTCAGAGTAGGAAGGGTATAAGGAAGTCAGAGGGTTGATTGAGCCACTGTTTACCCTTTTAACTCCCCGAGATCCTTCCTAAGCTATATAAGATCGTCTAATGCTAGCCAAAATAAACTGCTAAAACGCGTCATAATCCACAAGAGGTTAGGTGACTTCACAAATTTGGACAGTTTGCACAAATCATGTGACTGATAACTCGAAGCACAAATACAGTTAATACAAATATAGTCAGAAGAGTAGACAATATTAATATGAAAACCCTATGAGGAGGAACACTTTATTGGCAATGTTTCGCATAATAGCTTCATCGCCTGATCAAGCTATTTGCAAAATTTTGTCAATAAAGTGCTCCTCCTCATATGGTGTATAATATATATATTCACAAGGCAAGTGTTGGAGCAGCCTACCTATATTTATCTACATTTGAGTTAGTTTATAGTCTAAAGGTAATATTAATGTTTGAAATAACTTCTAACAACAGTACATCACTGACTTCCAAGCTCATCTAAATATATGTAGCACAACACATGGAGGCCACCCAAAATCGACAATCAGAAACGGTATGAATTTTTGATAGTTTTGATGAACCTTAGGAAGTATTATGAATGGCCACAACGAGTAGCCTACCCTAGCCAATAATCTCACTATTTGGACAACATACCGGTAAATATGAAAACTCCTAATCTCAGCCATTACAAATTTCAGTCACCTATTAATTTCAATCACTAAAAACATTTTCAGGTGTCATTGGATTTCGTTCACAATATAATGATAATAAGAAAAATAACATAAAGCTAAAGAGTTATGCAAATAAGACAAACAATAAATATAAAATACAATAACAATGTGATCGTGATTTGCTTAAAGATTAAATATGTGTATATTTATAATACATTTCTAAATGGAGAGGTGGAAAATTGTACATTCCACACACACATATATTTGTTTATCTCTCTCTGTTGAATACAAACTACAAACTAGCTTCGCAAAAAAAAATATTGTCTGATAATGGCATTCTTAGTCAAATTGGACACAAAATGGCGACAGGGTGCAAAGTTGTCCCCTCCCTGTAAGTCAAATCTAGGGGAACAGTGGCCATCAATTGTTAGCACATTAGTCACCAGTATGATGTGTCTCTGTGGGTTTGTTGTTGTTTACTCACTGTCTGACTCTCTCTCTCTAGCTCGCTCTCTCTAGCTCGCTCTCTCTCTCTCAATGTGTGTGTATGTGTGTACGAAATAGTATGTTTGTGTGTGTATTATATATATATATATATATATATATATATATATATATATATATATATATATATATATATATATATATATATATATATATATATATATATATGCGCGTGTGTGTGTGTCAGTGTGTTTAACTATACCATTCTAGCTACTATACTGTAACAAGCGTAATATACGTATATGAGTTAAGCCTAGTTAAACTAAATAGAGAGAGAGAGAGAGAGAGAGAGAGAGAGAGAGAGAGAGAGAGAGAGAGAGAGAGAGAGAATGGGTGTGCTGGTGGTCTCCGTTGTCATGCATAAATAAAGTATCATATATCTCTCTCTCTCTCTAAAAACTTTGAGTGGTAAGAAGCTTGTAGCTTTTTAATGGTTAGAGGTCCTTCCTAAGCTTAATTAAATCCTCTAATAGTTGCCAGAATATAATGGAAAGGACGCCAACAGTACTGAATGGGTTAAAAGAGTCAAGTTTATCCTACCTTATCTGCTATAATTACCCAATAAACAGGTTACGTGTGTACAACGTTTGACACTTATGCTGGTGTGGTTATATCACAACGTTTCTAAAATTACGTCTAAAGACGTTTTTATAATGTTTTAATGACACCATTATTGACCTAACTTCACATAGTGTAAACACGTTGTCACAACATTCTAAGTTAGTAACTACAAATCGTGTGTCATAACTTATGGGATACATTATTTTCTTCTTTGGTACGTGCCAAAATAGGAATGACATAATGTGATAATGCGACTGGTATTGAACACACAAGAAAAATGCTAATTAAACGTCTGTAGTCTATATAATGGCAACGTTAATTTGTTTGTGTGGGTTGGTTTTTTTGCAATATCAAAGAAACGTCTATTGTGATGTTGTGAACACGTAAACGGGAACCTAAATTGGAAGGTTGTATAATACACGTTGTAAAAAACTTGTCTATTTTGTATCATTGAATGTATTTTCACTACACAAAAAAAAAAAAAAAAAAAAAATCCGTGTATATTATATATGTAGAGTAAAAGTTAAACGTTTTGTTATATTAATACTAACATATCACATCTACAACTACTACTACGACATCTACTACTAAACGTTTGGCCCTTAAAATATATAGAGGTGTAGTACTATTACAATGGTTTCTAACAAAATGTCATATCAACGTTTTTAAGAGGTTCTAATATAACATACATTAATGACATTACCAAACATACTGTTAACACGTCCATAACGTATTTTTAGTAAATACAAAACGTGTTTCATAACCTATGGAATACATTTTGTGTTTATATCTTTGACACGTGCCAACATATGAATTAAATACGGTGATAATGAAACTTGTATTGAACTAACAAGAACGATGTAAATAAAACATTGCTAGTCTACATAATGACAAGTTAATGTTTGATATTTGGTAACACAATGTAAACGTCCATAGGGTCTGGCGCCACAATATCATTAGCTTGCTATATGAGGTCTGACCGGGATGGAGGTCACAATATTGACAGAGGAGTACACTGTACCGGCTATGGTACACCAGGTATACGTTATATTAATAGTGGATTGTGTTGAGGGTTGGGGATAGGGTCTGGAGCCACAATATCATTAGCTTGCTATATGAGGTCTGACCGGTATGGAGGTCACAATATTGACATAGGGGTACACTGTACCGGCTATGGTACACCAGGTACTCGCTATATTAATAGTGGATTGTGTTGAGGGTTGTGGATAGGGTCTGGAGCCACAATATCATTAGCTTGCTATATGAGGTCTGACCGGTATGGAGGTCACAATATTGACATAGGGGTACACTGTACCGGCTATGGTACACCAGGTACTCGCTATATTAATAGTGGATTGTGTTGAGGGTTGTGGATAGGGTCTGGAGCCACAATATCATTAGCTTGCTATATGAGGTCTGACCGGTATGGAGGTCACAATATTGACAGAGGGATACACTGTACCGGCTATGGTACACCAGGTACTCGTTATATTAATAGTGGATTGTGTTGAGGGTTGTGGATAGGGTCTGGAGCCACAATATCATTAGCTTGCTATATAAGGTCTAACCGGTATGGAGGTCACAATATTGACATAGGGGTACACTGTGTCGGCTATGGTACACCAGGTACTCGTTATATTAATAGTGGATTGTGTTGAGGGTTGTGGATAGGGTCTGGAGCCACAATATCATTAGCTTGTTATGTAAGGTCTGACCGGTATGGAGGTCACAATATTGACATAGGGGTACACTGTACCGGCTATGGTACACCAGGTACACGTTATATTAATAGTGGATTGTGTTGAGGGTTGTGGATAGGGTCTGGAGCCACAATATCATTAGCTTGCTATATGAGGTCTGACCGGTATGGAGGTCACAATATTGACATAGGGGTACACTGTACCAGCTATGGTACACCAGATACTCGTGATATTAATAGTGGATTGTGTTGAGGGTTGTGGATAGGGTCTGGAGCCATAATATCATTAGCTTGCTATGTAAGGTCTGACCGGTATGGAGGTCACAATATTGACAGAGGGGTACACTGTACCGGCTATGGTACACCAGGTAGTCTTTATATTAATAGTGGATTGTGTTGAGGGTTGTGGATAGGGTCTGGAGCCATAATATCATTAGCTTGCTATGTAAGGTCTGACCGGTATGGAGGTCACAATATTGACATAGAGGTACACTGTACCGGCTATGGTACACCAGGTACTCGTTATATTAATAGTGGATTGTGTTGAGGGTTGTGGATAGGGTCTGGAGCCACAATATCATTAGCTTGTTATGTAAGGTCTGACCGGTATGGAGGTCACAATATTGACATAGGGGTACACTGTAACGGCTATGGTACACCAGGTACTCGTGATATTAATAGTGGATTGTGTTGATGGTTGTGGATAGGGTCTGGAGCCACAATAGCATTAGCTTGCTATATGAGGTCTGGCCGGTATGGAGGTCACAATATTGACATAGGGGTACACTGTACCGGCTATGGTACACCAGGTACTCGTTATATTAATAGTGGATTGTGTTGAGGGTTGTGGATAGGGTCTGCAGCCACAATATCAATACCTTGCTATATGAGGTCTGACCGATGTGGAGGTCACAATATTGACATAGGGGTACACTGTACCTGCTATGGTACACCAAGTACTCGTTATATTAATAGTGGATTGTGTTGAGGGTTGTGTATAGGGTCTGGAGCCACAATATCATTAGCTTGCTATATGAGGTCTGACCGGTATGGAGGTCACAATATTGACATAGGGATACACTGTACCGGCTATGGTACACCAAGTACTCGTTATACTAATAGTGGATTGTGTTGAGGGTTTTGGATAGGGTCTGGAGCCACAATATCATTAGCTTGCTATGTAAGGTCTAACCGGTATAGAGGTCACAATATTGACATCGGGTACACTGTACCGGCTATGGTACACCAGGTACTCGTGATATTAATAGTGGATTGTGTTGAGGGTTGGGGATAGGAACTGGAGCCACAATATCATTAGCTTGCTATATAAGGTCTGACCGGTATGGAGGTCACAATATTGACATAGGGGTACACTGTACCGGCTATGGTACACCAGGTACTCGTTATATTAATAGTGGATTGTGTTGAGGGTTGTGGATAGGGTCTGAAGCCACAGTATCATTAGCTTGCTATATAAGGTCTGACCGGTATGGAGGTCACAATATTGACATAGGGGTACACTGTACCGGCTATGGTACACCAGGTACTCGTTATATTAATAGTGGATTGTGTTGAGGGTTGTCGATAGGGTCTGGAGCCACAATATCATTAGCTTGCTATATGAGGTCTGACCGGTATGGAGGTCACAATATTGACATAGAGGTACACTGTACCGGCTATGGTACACCAGGTACTCGTTATATTAATAGTGGATTGCGTTGAGGGTTGTGGATAGGGTCTGGAGCCACAATATCATTAGCTTGCTATATAAGGTCTGACCGGTATGGAGGTCACAATATTGACATAGGGGTACACTGTACCGGCTATGGTACACCAGGTACTCGTTATATTAATAGTGGATTGTGTTGAGGGTTGTGGATAGGGTCTGGAGCCACAATATCATTTGCTTGCTATATAAGGTCTGACCGGTATGGAGGTCACAATATTGACATAGGGGTACACTGTACCGGCTATGGTACACCAGGTACTCGTTATATTAATAGTGGATATTGTTGAGGGCTGTGGATAGGGTCTGGAACCACAATATCATTAGCTGGCTATTTAAGGTCTGACCGGTATGGAGGTCACAATATTGACATAGGGGTACACTGTACCGGCTATGGTACACCAGGTACTCGTTATATTAATAGTGGACTGTGTTGAGGGTTGGGGATAGGATCTGGAGCCACAATATCATTAGCTTGCTATATAAGGTTTGACCGGTATGGAGGTCACAATATTGACATAGGGGTACACTGTACCGGCTATGGTACATCAGGTACTCGTTATATTAATAGTGGATTGTGTTGAGGGTTGTGGATAGGGTCTGGAGCCACAATATCATTAGCTTGCTATATGAGGTATAACCGGTATGGAAGTCACAATATTGACATAGGGGTACACTGTACCGGCTATGGTACACCAGGTACTCGTTATATTAATAGTGGATTGTGTTGAGGGTTGGGGATAGGGTCTGGAGCCACAATATCATTAGCTTGTTATGTAAGTTCTGACCGGTATGGAGGTCACAATATTGACATATGGGTACACTGTACCCGCTATGGTACACCAAGTACTTGTTATATTAATAGTGGATTGTTTTGAGGGTTGTGGATAGGGTCTGGAGCCACAATATCATTAGCTTGCTATGTAAGGTCTAACCGGTATGGAAGTCACAATATTGACATAGGGATACACTGTACCGGCTATGGTACACCAAGTACTCGTTATATTAATAGTGGATTGTGTTGAGGGTTGTGGATAGGGTCTGGAGCCACAATATCATTAGCTTGCTATGTAAGGTCTAACCGGTATAGAAGTCACAATATTGACATAGGGGTACACTGTACCGGCTATGGTACACCAGGTACTCGTTATATTAATAGTGGATTGTGTTGAGGGTTGTGGATAGGGTCTGGAGCCACAATATCATTAGCTTGTTATGTAAGGTCTAACCGGTATGGAAGTCACAATATTGACATAGGGGTACACTGTAACGGCTATGGTACACCAGGTACTCGTTATATTAATAGTGGATTGTGTTGAGGGTTGGGGATAGGGTCTGGAGCCACAATATCATTAGCTTGCTATATGAGGTCTGGCCGGTATGGAGGTCACAATATTGACATAGGGGTACACTGTACCGGCTATGGTACACCAGGTATACGTTATATTAATAGTGGATTGTGTTGAGGGTTGGGGATAGGGTCTGGAGCCACAATATCATTAGCTTGCTATATGAGGTCTGACCGGTATGGAGGTCACAATATTGACATAGGGGTACACTGTACCGGCTATGGTACACCAGGTGCTCGTTATATTAATAGTGGATTGTGTTGAGAGTTGTGGATAGGGTCTGGAGCCATAATATCAATAGCTTGCTATATGAGGTCTGACCGGTATGGAGGTCACAATATTGACATAGGGGTACACTGTACCGGCTATGGTACACCAAGTACTCGTTATACTAATAGTGGATTGTGTTGAGGGTTTTGGATAGGGTCTGGAGCCACAATATCATTAGCTTGCTATGTAAGGTCTGACCGGTATGGAGGTCACAATATTGACATATGGGTACACTGTACCGGCTATGGTACACCAGGTACTCGTCATATTAATAGTGAATTGTGTTGAGGCTTGTGGATAGGGTCTGGAGCCACAATATCATTAGCTTGCTATGTAAGGTCTGACCGGTATGGAGGTCACAGTATTGACATATAGGTACACTGTACCGGCTATGGTACACCAGGTACTCGTTATATTAATAGTGGATTGTGTTGAGGGTTGGGGATAGGGTCTGGAGCCACAATATCATTAGCTTTCTATATAAGGTCTGACCGGTATGGAGGTCACAATATTGACATAGGGGTACACTGTACCGGTTATGGTACACCAGGTACTCGTTATATTAATAGTGGATTGTGTTGAGGGTTGTGGATAGGGTCTGGAGCCACAATATCATTAGCTTGCTATATAAGGTCTGACCGGTATGGAGGTCACAATATTGACATATGGGTACACTGTACCGGCTATGCTACACCAGGTACTCGTTATATTAATAGTGGATTGTGTTTAGGGTTGGGGATAAGGTCTGGAGCCACAATATCATTAGCTTGCTATATAAGGTCTGACCGGTATGGAGGTCAAAATATTGACATAGGGGTACACTGTACCAGCTATGGTACACCAGGTACTCGTTATATTAATAGTGGATTGTGTTGAGGGTTGTGGATAGGGTCTGGAGCCACAGTATCATTAGCTTGCTATATAAGGTCTGACCGGTATGGAGGTCACAATATTGACATAGGGGTACACTGTACCGGCTATGGTACACCAGGTACTCGTTATATTAATAGTGGATTGTGTTGAGGGTTGTGAATAGGGTCTGGAGCCACAATATCATTAGCTTGCTATATGAGGTCTGACCGGTATGGAGGTCACAATATTGACATAGAGGTACACTGTACCAGCTATGGTACACCAGGTAATCGTTATATTAATAGTGGATTGTGTTGAGGGTTGTGGATAGGGTCTGGAGCCACAATATCATTAGCTTTCTATATAAGGTCTGACCGGTATGGAGGTCACAATATTGACATAGGGGTACACTGTACCGATTATGGTACACCAGGTACTCGTTATATTAATAGTTGATTGTGTTGAGGGTTGTGGATAGGGTCTGGAGCCACAATATCATTAGCTTGTTATGTAAGGTCTGACCGGTATGGAGGTCACAATATTGACATAGGGGTACACTGTACCGGCTATGGTACACCAAGTACTCGTTATATTAATAGTGGATTGTGTTGAGGGTTGTGGATAGGGTCTGGAGCCACAATATCATTAGCTTGCTACGTAAGGTCAAACCGGTATGGAGGTCACAATATTGACATAGGGATACACTGTACCGGCTATGGTACACCAGGTACTCGTGATATTAATAGTGGATTGTGTTGAGGGTTGTGGATAGGTTCTGGAGCCACAATATCATTAGCTTGCTATATGAGGTCTGGCCGGTATGGAGGTCACAATATTGACATAGGGGTACACTGTACCGGCTATGGTACACCAAGTACTCGTTATATTAATAGTGGATTGTGTTGAGGGTTTTGGATAGGGGCAGGAGCCACAATATCATTAGCTTGTTATATGAGGTCTGTCCGGCATGGAGGTCACAATATTTACATAGGGGTACACTGTACCGGCTATGGTACACCATGTACTCTTCATATTAATAGTGGATTGTGTTGAGGGTTGTGGATAGGGTCTGGAGCCACAATATCATTAGCTTGCTATATGAGGTCTGGCCGGTATGGAGGTCACAATATTGACATAGGGGTACACTGTACCGGCTATGGTACACCAAGTACTCGTTATATTAATAGTGGATTGTGTTGAGGTTTGTGGATAGGGTCTGGAGCCACAATATCATTAGCTTGCTGTATGAGGTCTGGCCGGTATGGAGGTCACAATATTGACATAGGGGTACACTGTACCGGCTATGGTACACCATGTACTCGTCATATTAATAGTGGATTGTGTTGAGGGTTGGAGATAGGGTCTGAAGCCACAATATCATTAGCTTGCTATATGAGGTCTGACCGGTATGGAGGTCACAATATTGACATAGGGGTACACTGTACCGGCTATGGTACACCAGGTAAGCGTTATATTAAAAGTGGATTGTGTTGAGGGTTGTGGATAGGGCCTGGAGCCACAATATCATTAGCTTGCTATATGAGGTCTGACCGGTTGGAGGTCACAATATTGACATAGGGGTACACTGTAACGGCTATGGTACACCAGGTATTCGTTATATTAATAGTGGATTGTGTTGAGGGTTGTGGATAGGATCTGGAGCAACAATATAATTAGCTTGCTATATGAGGTCTGACCGGTGTGGAAGTCACAATATTGACATAGGGGAACACTGTACCGGCTATGGTACACCAGGTACTCGTTATATTAATAGTGGATTGTGTTGAGGGTTGTGGATAGGGAGTGGAGCCATAATATAATTAGCTTGCTATGTGAGGTCTGACCGGTATGGAGGTCACAATATTGACAGAGGGGTACACTGTACCGGCTATGGTACACCAGGTACACGTTATATTAATAGTGGATTGTGTTGAGGGTTGTGGATAGGGTCTGGTGCCACAATATCATTAGCATGTTATATGAGGTCTGACCGGTATGGAGGTCACAATATTGACATAGGGGTACACTGTACCGGCTATGGTACACCAGGTACTCGTTATATTAATAGTGGATTGTGTTGAGGGTTGTGGATAGGGTCTGGAGCCCCAATATCATTAGCTTGTTATGTAAGGTCTGACCGGTATGGAGGTCACAATATTGACATAGGGGTACACTGTACCGGCTATGGTACACCAGGTACTCGTTATATTAATAGTGGATTGTGTTGAGGGTTGTGGATAGGGTCTGGAGCCACAATATCATTAGCTTGCTATATGAGGTCTGACCGGTATGGAGGTCACAATATTGACATAGGGGTACACTGTACCGGCTATGGTACACCAGGTACTCGTTATATTAATAGTGGATTGTGTTGAGGGTTGTGGATAGGGTCTGGAGCCATAATATCATTTGCTTGCTATGTAAGGTCTGACCGGTATGGAGGTCACAATATTGACATAGGGGTACACTGTACCGGCTATGGTACACCAGGTACTCGTTATATTAATAGTGGATTGTGGTGAGGGTTGTGAATAGGGTCTGGAGCCACAATATCATTAGCTTGCTATGTAAGGTCTGACCGGTATGGAAGTCACAATATTGACATAGGGGTACACTGTACCGGCTATGGTACACCAAGTACTCGTTATATTAATAGTGGATTGTGTTGAGAGTTGTGGATAGGGTCTGGAGCCACAATATCATTAGCTTGCTATATGAGGTCTGACCGGTATGGAAGTCACAATATTGACATAGGGGTACACTGTACCGGCTATGGCAGGTACTCGTTATATTAATAGTGGATTGTTTTGAGGGTTCTGGATAGGGTTTGGAGCCACAATATCATTAGGTTGACATATGAGGTCTGATCGGTATGGGGGTCACAATATTGACATAGGGGTACACTGTACCACAATGTCAACTGTTGTGGTTGTTCACGCATTTACGTGAATACAACGTAGTTTTCGTAATGTTGTCAGGTTGTATAACTAGAGGTATTTGGAAGGTATAGACAACATAGTAGAATACGTTGTAGTAGTTAATGATATTTTGGTCTATATACGTCATCCTACAACATTCTGTATTATAGTTCGGCGACCTTTATGGTTGTTTACGCATTTACGTGAATACAACGTATTCTTCTTAATATTGTTAAGTTGTATATCTTGGCATTTGGAAGGGTATGACAACATAGAAAAATACATTGTAGTAGTTGGTTAAATTATGGTCTATTTACGTTATTTTACAACATTGTGTGTTTTTGTCCTGCGACTTTTGTGGTTGTTCATGCATGTACGTAAATACTACTTTATTTTCGTATGTTGTCAAGTTGCGGCTACACTTATATATGACGTTGTGACAACGTAAAATTGTTTATTGGGCTACTGTAGAGTATTCTTAAGTCAACACTAACCGCTATAACTAAACAATGACTCGAGTTGGCAAGCTAATGTTTCTACTGTTTGGGAAGTCAGCCAGGGAAGTGGTGTGAACATTTACATCCCATTTGTTCTAGCCCTTTATGAGTTACAGAGGTTAGGGGGTCTCGACTTCTGGCCTACCTATAATGAATGGACTATGTGGAAATTACATCCCTTTTGCTCTGTTTTTTTTTTTTTTTTTTTTAGTTATAGAAGTTAGGAATCACGATTTCTGGCCAACTTATTATGGATAGGAAATAGGTGTGGAAATGTAGAGGCCATTTGCTCCAGCCCTTCTTGAGTTACGGAGGTTAGGGGTCACGATTTCTGGCCTACCTATAAATTACAAGGAATAGGTGTGGACATTTACAGGCCATTTGCTCTAGCCCTTCTTGAGTTACAGAGGTTAGGAGTCACGATTTCTGGCCTACTTATTAAGGATAGGAAATAGGTGTGGAAATGTACAGCCCATTTGCTCTAGCCCTTCTTGAGTTACGGAGGTTAGGAGTCACGATTTCTGGCCTACCTATAACAGGGAATAGGTGCAGAAATGTACAGCCCATTTGCTCTAGCCCTTCTTGAGTTACGGAGGTTAGGGGTCACGATTTCTGGCTTACTTATTAGGAAATAGGAAATAGGTGTGGACATTTACAGGCCATTTGCTCTAGCCTACCTATACTGATTGGACTATAGTTATGGTGAAGGAACCATCGTTATATCCCTACTGAGAACCCTAGTGACTATCCCAAGCTGTCCCACCACCCTCCCCCTCCTCCAGAACTGTTTGCTTGTGTTGTTACTGGACCCTCCTGCCTTCCTCTCATCCCTAACACATTGTTTTAAACCTACGTAATCTTTCCCTTTTCTTACTTTGTGTATATTTTGTCTTTTTATATTTGTTCCACCTTCACATTCCTTCCTCTCATCCCTTCCACATTGTTCTAAACTCACGTAATATTTCACTTTGCTTGTGTATATTTTGTCTTATTATATTTGTTCCACCTTTACATTCCTTCCTCTCATCCCTTCCACATTGTTCTAAACTCACGTAATATTTCACTTTGCTTGTGTATATTTTGTCTTATTATATTTGTTCCACCTTCACATTCCTTCCTCTCATCCCTTCCACATTGTTCTAAACTCACGTAATCTTTCACTTTGCTTGTGTATATTTTGTCTTATTATATTTGTTCCACCTTTACATTCCTTCCTCTCATCCCTTCCACATTGTTCTAAACTCACGTAATCTTTCTCTTTGCTTGTGTATATTTTGTCTTATTATATTTGTTCCACCTTTACATTCCTTCCTCTCACCCCTTCCACATTGTTTTAAACTCACGTAATTTTTCCCATTTCTTACTTTGCTTGTGTATATTTTGTCTTTGTATATTTGTTCCGCCTTAACATTCCTTCCTCTCACGCCTTCCACAATATTGTATACTGTCCTACTCTTTCCCATTCCTTACTTTGCTTGTGTATGTTTGTTCTTATTATATTTTCCGCTTTTACATTCCTTCCAAAATATATTATAGTTTCCTACTCTTTCCCTTTTCTTACTTTGCTTGTGTATGTTTGTTCTTATTATTATTATGTTACCTCCACCAACCGACTCCACTCCTAAACTCAATTAATGAAATCAATAAATACATGTGGCAGTCCAGGGATTCGAACCTAGGATGCTCACACCGAAATTCAGTGCATTATATTTACCGCTTTCACATTCCTTCCCCATTATATCATACTGTCCTACTCTTTCCCATTTCTAACTTTGCTTGTGTATGTTTGTTCTTATTATATTTTCCGCTTTTACTTTCATTCCACATTATATTACACTTGCATACTCTTTCCCCTTTCCTCCATTTATATTTGTTTGTAATGTGTATAACTTTCTTTGTTCTACCTAAATTCTTTCCTTGTATGTGTATTCATTTGTCATTTTATTAATTGAACTTCTCGATAAAGGTCTGTATTTTGTCACTCTTTCTTCTTTTCAATTATTTTGCACATGCTCTTCCTCTTCTTTCTTCATATGGGCCTATATTTCTTACACATATTCATGTGTTTCACTTTTATGTATGCCTTTCTCATCCTCATACATATTATAATTATGAATTGTGAATATTTACTGACGAAAATTTAACGGCTGCCTGTAATCATAAACAGTGGAAAATTACTAAGGAGTATATATATATATATATATATATATATATATATATATATATATATATATATATACTGTATATATACATACATCAAATATATCAAATGAAGAACTGAAAACGAGAATTATTACGAGAAACTTACGAGAATTATATACAGTATATAATTATATATTACTGCCACTGTGATTGTGATCTTCCTTGTTACCAGATCTTCATGCCCTGTGCCTCCTTCCATCTTAATTATTACTTTCTTACAGTCTCTCTCTCTCTCTCTCTTACTTATTGTCTAGTCTTTCCTACTCATATTTTTTCTTTCTTCTTCCTACTCTTTTTTTTCTGATGTCTATTGTTTTCCTATTCACTAATTTTGTTTTAAGTGTGTCCGTTTTTAACTTGTTAAATAAATGTTTGTATTTCCTCTTGGTTTCCACAACTCTGTAACTACTATATTTTATGTTACTTGCCGTATGTGTTTGTCTGCTCGTAAATATCATCAACATCATTGTAATCTTCCTCTATTATTATATTATTTTTCTCGCAAGATATTCGCACTTTTTATATATCTTTGTCAAACTTGTGTGCGTTTGTCTTTTCATAGCACATAAGAATCTAGCCTCTCGAGGACATAACGGGGAGGTAGTAGCTTTTTCTGGATCCCCATCTCCCTAATGTTTAGCCCAACTAGTTTTGAGACTAGAAGACGTTCGGCCCATTAGTTTAGCCATTTTAACACTTGTCGGCCCATTTCGTTGTTAATTTTAAGATCTTTCGTGCCATTTAGGTGTCGATTTTTTCATGGCGAGCGAAAGCGAGCCTGCAATTTTAATTTTTCTACCGAAAAATGTACAAATTTATCTTGAAGGGGGGTCTAGGGTATATTTTTCTAAGCTTGATGGAGGTCTAGGGAGGAAACTACAAATATTGAAGAATAAATGAATTAATAGACCAAACAAACGGCCAGACTCCCCTTAACACACCATTTCACATAATATTGTGGCTAAGATAGACGATTTTGCTCAATTTAAAATGGTTTTGTGTGAGTTCAAAGATTAAATGAGAAATGTTGTACCCTCTTGCTTCCCACAGATCCATACTAAGCTCCATACAATTGCCTAACGTTAGCTCAACGTTGCACGCCGGTACTGTACACTGAGAATAAGAACTCATCCAAACCGATCCAAACTCAGTAGACCCCTTTTACACCAAGCTCATTTTTAGCCATACCACTATCTGATTTAAGGGGAGGTTTTCATTTATTTATTTATATATATATATATTTATTTATATATTTATATATTTATTTTTCCTAGACCTCCATCGAGCTTTAGAAAATACGCCCAAGACTCCCTTTCGAGATTTTTTTTTTTTTTTGTTTTTTTTGGTAGAGAAAAGTTCCGGCCAAAGGCCGTTTCCTCATAAGTTGCAGGCTCGCAATATGAAGACACTTTAATGGCACGAAAGGTCTTAAAATCGCCAAACTAATGAGGACGAACGTTTTAAAATATCAAAACTAATGGGGCTAAGTATGAGGGAGAGGGGGGTCCAGAAACTCCCCCTTAAGTTTGGAATGTTCCACTGGTATGGTCTCAAGCTGATCACTGCACTAGGAAATCTACTTCACATTACTCTCTCTCTCTGACTGCATCCTCCCTCACACAGCTCCTTCACACCTCTCACCACCAGTAATATCTCAGCTGATACTAATCTGGCTCTCGTGATGTGACCTTTGGGATGCGTGGGAAGGTGAGAGCTACAACCAGTTACAATCAATATTAGTATCTCATAGACCTTGCGCACCATTATGAGGAATAAAAAATAAAACGAGAAAGATTGTATACTGCACTATACTCAAAGCAGAATGTTCAAAATACTATCTACTCTTTTCTTGAACTGCTCTACTGAAGAAGTATTTGCAACTTCTGAGGGAAATTTGTTACAGGTAGAAAATATATATGTGAAAAGGTTTGCGCATACAGTACACTAGTGGTAAACGTATTCAATTCTAACGTCCAGCCATGATTGCGTGTTGTATTTCTCTCGAAGGCAAATAAATAAAAAAATATAATTCACATTGTCAAAAGCATTAAGTATTTTAAAGACGACTTCAATGAGCTGACCTCGTCGTCTACATACGTGTTTCCAACGAAAATATTTTCGTTGGAAACACGTAGACGACGTGTTGGACACTCGTCGACGACAATAGTTCTCTCATAGCTCTGCCCCCCCCCCCCCACACACACACACACTCACTCACTCTCTTTCTAGTCGCACAATATCGTTCCTGAGTGCTAGAGACCAGAATTGAACAGCAAATTCTAGAAGGGGCCGTACCATAGCATTGGAGAGAGAGAGTGAGAGAGTGTGTGTGTGTGTCACGCCATAAAATCTCATCATCTCCAACATTACATTTCTGCACCCAAATTGCCACAGTGGATATTTCTTGAACTTATTTTTTGTGAAAGGCACAGATTTTACACCCCATTATCAAATTACTTGGTCATGATTCCCCCTTACACCTCTCAAATATTCTCTCTCTCTCTCTCTCTCACACACACACACACACACACAGAAACACTCACTCACTCTCTCTCTCATACACACACCTCTGTGTGTGTGTTTATTTCTGTTATCACTCAACCTGTGTATCTGTTTATCTCTTCTATAGCTCCACCCCCACTTTACTTGCACTCTCTATACTTTATATATATATAAAGTATATATACTGTATATATATGATATTATATATATTATATTATCTTTCCACACAGTCATGCTACCCTCTCTCTCTCTAAGAAGCACACATTTTTTAAGCTTTTTCGCCTTCATACAAATATACACAAACAATACGGGATTCAGGATGTGTTATTGTGGACTATAATACATGTACGGTAGCATTCTAAAGTCATTAAACGTCTGCAGAACTACGAATTGACTTTCTTCCCAGGTTTGATTTAAGTTAATATATAACACACACCAACAAAGATTCGTCATAAAGATCATTCCATATAATTACAACAAGGGAAAAAATTACACCACATTAATTATATAATTATATATTATCAATACTATAAACACTACGTAGTATCAGGCACTACTTGCAAAACAAATATACCAAAACAGGAAGGCGCAATATATGGACAAAGAACTCCTCAAAATATCAACTCCCTCTTCGGCTAAATTAACTATGTTTATAGAAAATTACTACAAAACGTCCTAGAAAAGCACTTCCACATTTGTCATTCTAGCAAAGTTGCACATATCGTCTCCTAATAATGTGTAACCTATTTCGGAAAGTAGCTCACAACTTAGTGTTCACAACTGCGATATATAAAATTCTTCGCCTCCAGACTTTAAACATATAATATTGACTATAACATCAGATAGCAGTAACTTTTCAATATTTGAGGGCAAATTTTGTTCACTGTATTTATGAGTGCTAGGCAACTTTATACAATTTAGGAAAGATCTCTAGGAATCACAGTGGTAAAAATTATCATAATTAATTCTCTAGCTCCCACAAGTTCTTCCTAAACTGAATACAATCGGTTAATAATAGCCATAATTAACTGTCAAAACGTATCATAATCCAGAAAGGGTTAACGACTTGAGTATCTTTGCTAACGTACAGTCACGAGCATAAATACTGCGACACCAACCAGATAATGTTCGCCCCTTCGTCTCCAAAGGTATTGCTAAACTTTATATTCAAACTCACAATGATTTTGTATGTCTTTCTAGCTACCGTCAGAAGATTATATTCAGCTTAGTATAAACCTCTCGTGATGAAGGAGTTAACGTTATCTGGTACATCGCTTAGTATACAGAGCTGGAAAAATATATCGCATAATTCTACGGGTAATGACCGTCATGTTTCGTATACCACCGTGACTGGATCTCTAATCTCAATGAACAAGGATTCTTCACGTATTATATTTTTTTTTTTAAATATTTCAATCAATACCACAAATGTTGTACTTTTTTAGGTATCACGATGATGAAACCAGTATGATTGATCGCATCTACATCAAAACCATATTACATCGTCGATTAAGGGGGCCCACCTCGTGTGGGAAAGCACCAGGAACAGATGGAGTGTGTGGGAAAATGTTGAGGTATGGTGGCGAGATAGTGATAGAATGGGTATGGAAAATGTGCAAACTAGCATGGGAGAAGGGGAGTGACTGGAAGACTGGCATAATAGTCCCCCTATATAAGGGCAAAGGGGAAAGAGGAGTGTGTGGTAACCACCGAGGAATATGTCTTCTAAGCGTAGTAGGGAAGGTATACAGTAGGGTAGTGATTGAGAGAGTGAGAGTGAGAACGGAGAAATGGATAGGCGACGAGCAGGGAGGTTTTAGGAAGGGAAGAGGATGTGTAGATCAGATTTTTACCCTGAATTGTGTTGTGGAGAAGTATCTGGAGAAGAAACAAAAGGTGTATGTTGCCTTTATGGACTTGGAGAAGGCCTATGACAGAGTGGATAGAGAAGGTTTGTGGAAAGTACTTAGAATATATGGAGTAGAGGGCAAGTTGCTGAAAGCAGTGAAGAGCATGTATGAGGGTGCAAAGGCGGCAGTATGTGTGGAGAGTGAGCAGAGCGAGTTCTTTGACCTGAATGTTGGTTTGAAACAGGGGTGTGTGATGTCCCCGTGGTTGTTTACTGTATATATGGATGGAGTCATGAAAGAAATACTATCAAGAGCAGTGGATGTTGGTGTATCGCTGAAAAGGGAGGGAATTGAGTGGAAGCTACCTATACTTCTGTTTGCGGATGATACAGTTCTGATGAGTGATAATGAATGGGAGTTGCAGGGTCTGGTAAATGAGTTTGGAACAGTGTGCGAAAAACGGAATTTGAAGGTAAATGCGGGGAAGAGCAAGGTTATGGTCTTCGAAAGGGGTGAAGTCACAGAGTGTGAGGTGAAGCTGAACGGTCAGGCTATGGAGATCGTCAACTCTTTTAAGTATCTGGGCAGTGTGTTGAGTAAAGATGGGACTATGGATGAAAAAGTGCGGGAGAGGGTACAACAGGGGAAGAGGGTTGTAGGAACGCTAAAAGCAGTAACAAGAAATAGGGTGGTCAGTATGGAAGTGAAGAAGTCCTTGCATGACAGTGTGGTAATCCTGACACTGACTTACGGAAGCGAAGCATGGACGTTGGTTGAGAGACTCAGACCAAGAGTGAGAGCAGTGGAAATGAATTACTTAGGAGTGCGTGCGGAGTTACATGGAGGGATAGACAGACTAATGAGGAAGTAAGAAGGAGGTGTGGTGTGGAGGTAGATGTGCTGGAAAGTGTGAAAAGGAACAACTTGAGATGGTTTGGCCATATGGAACGTATGGAAAGCGAGAGAATGACTAAGAGGGTGTACGAGAGTGAGGTGGAGGGACAGAGAGGGAGAGGTAGACCGAATGAGAGGTGGAAGGATGGAGTGAGGAAGTACATGAACGAAGGCGGTGCTGGTTGTTGTTGTTCCCCAAGCTGCCTGGCCGAACAGCCCCAAGGCCCCGAGTAAGGCCAAGGCCATAAACGAGCGCCCCCACAGAACCCTCCCTGCCGACCACACTAAAGCCTGGGTGACCGAAGCCACTCCATGGCGGGGAGCTGAGAGGGTGCGTAAACGCCCGGGAAACCAAAGCCCCACCCAGGGCCCTGTGCCCCTCAGCACTTATGAAGAGAAAGTTGAGGGGCAAAGGAATAATGTGACGCTTTAGCTTCCAATCTTGGTAGATTGGGAGGTCAATCCACGGAAGAGACGCCGTCACTTGAGATCTAGAAAATATATAAGTAAAAGGAACAGTCAGAGTAAGATATGGGTATGGCAGCGATCGCTCAGGTCTCACTCTGATAGACCTGGCGGTGCTGGTTGGGGGGAGGGGCGTCGACTGACTGGGGACAGAGGTGCATGGGGGCGGTTCGTTCGTGGCCACCCCTTCGGGGATCACGGCGTCAGGCAATAGATAGATAAATAGACCTCGTGTTTTGTTTCTCTCTCTCTCTCTCTCTCTCCCTTTCTCTCTGGGTTGTATCCATTCGGTTTCATTCAGCCAATCTTTTTAAGACGTTTATCCCCATCCAAGGGTCGATTTTTCCTGGCGAGCGGTAGGGAGCCAGCATATGTTTAAGAATGTTTTGACAGCAGGCTAAATGTTTACATGTTTCAATAGAAAAATTTATCCGACGAAGCCAGGAAGAAATCGACACCTGGATGGGGATAAACGTCTTAAAAAAAATTGGCTGAATGGGACCGAATGGATACAACCCAGAGAAAAAGAGAAAAGGAGATAGAGAAAAAGAGAAAAGGAGATATAAAAGAGCAGGTCACCCCCCTTTAAGCTCTTCGGAATACGGGGACACGTTTCTGCATTACTATCTGGCTATTTGTTACGCGATTTTATGAAGCTCAAGAAGGATTTCTAGGAAGCAAAGGGGTAAAAACTATCTCTGATATCCAAAATTCCATCTTAACCGAATAAAATCGTCAAATGATAGCCAAAATGCTAAGAAACGCGTCCTGGTATACTGAAAGGGTTAATAAATTGCCCACCTACTAACTAAATTAATTAATTGATAGCTAAATTGTGTAATGGTCTGACCTAAGGAGTTATTTTGGTCATGCGTGCAGCCGCTTGCAGGAAGAAACATAAGAATGACGGACCGCGCAGGCAATGTTGCATGAAAGGCCTAAATATCTTCAATTAAACCACGCACGTAGGAGTTCATTTGTGTGACTAAGAGTGCGAGGCATTTTGAGAGCAAAAATAACAATATAATCCAACAAAATAGCATGTAAATAACTCCGTGAATATATCAAAAATAATAATTATAGGCATGTGTGCAGTTGCACGAAAAAAGTAGGCTTAGAATGTAAGCCATCTCAATAGGAAAATAAAAGACATATTCACTAATTAAATTAGCTAACCGTGGAGTCAAATAATTAAATTTGCCATACAAGAGGAGTTTGTACTATTATAAATATCTTTTTAGCGTCCGCACAGCTGCCTGAATGACTAATAAGAGTGACATGGTGTGCAAGCAATGCATCACGAAAGGCATGATTCCTCCAATTGAAGCAAGCACGTAGGACGCAATTTGGTGATGAAGAAGGAAAACACGTGGAATTAAGTTGGAGTCATTCGAAGGCAAATTTAGCGATGCATTTATATCCGAGTCACAAGGAATGGTTAAATAGTTTTGATCATATAATAATAATAATCTCAGGTCGTTTAAGCACAATTTGTTTCGAACCTCCGCTCCGAGATTCAATAACGCTGTAACAGCCAACAGATACCATTACCCATCCCCTTGCTCAAGGGAGAGCTCAAGAGACCACCGCGGCGGTCGAGTGGTGAACACGCTCACGTGTGAACCTGCTTGTCCTGGGTTTGATCCCAGCCAAGGCGGACATTTAGTGAGTGTTGTAGTACGTCCTAGCATGTTTCACATGCTTGCACCCAGTCGGGGGACACCTCGACGACGTATACAGACTAATAACGCACATAACAAAGCCACTCTAACAGCTTCGTCTCTCTCCAACACCCCTTCTCCCCTCTCTACTCTTCTGAAAAATAGGAAAAGTAGAATGTAGATACGAGGTGCCGTTGTAAAGGCTTATCCCTCAATACCTTCACCTGACCTGACCAGGGTGAGTGAAAAAACTCTTCACTCTTGAGCATGCGCAACCTCGAGACTCCTGGGTAGGAAGTCAAGACGCTCTCAACTACACCAGTCAGCTGGGTGTATTTAGCCAGTATTTTGTTATTGGCATCAAGGGACTGGAGTTCTTGCAGAGAGGCTCCAGTCCTGACGTTATTCTCGACTTACAGTGTGCTGGCTTCATAATCCAATAGGGTTGATAGCCTTTAAAATCCTATTTTAACTCAACACAAAATATTGATTTATTTTTATTTTTCAGCATATCGGGGATTTTTACGTGGTTCGCTAAATTCTTCTCATAATTCATATGTCAGACAAGAATTGCCTATTAGTGAAGAGAAAGACACGAGGAATTGACCACATGCGAGTTTCGTTCTATAAGGAAGTTGGAGCCGTAAACATCGATAATAGTATTACCAGCTATAATGCGGTGGTAGAACATGTATAAACACATACAACCTAATTTAACACACTTTTTTTATCCCTTAGACGGAGACATAGGTCTACATAAATATAGTATTTCGATGTTTACGGCTCCAACTTCCTTATAGCCTGAAACTCGCCAAAGGTCAATTAGCATTACGTGAGTGGCATGATGTGGATGTGGAGGATGAGGCACCGTGGACAAGTGGAAGAGTGTATGGTGGAAGGATCTGGGAATGGAATGATGAAATGGTACCGAAGCAAAACATGATATAGTAGGAGAGATGGTGGTGGTGGTGGTGGTGCATTAAGGGAGCCCACCTCGCTTTTTTTCTTTTTTCTCCCTCTCTCTTTGGCTTGTATACATTCGGCCCCATTCAGCCTACTGTTTCAAGATGTTTACCCCCATCCAGATGTCAATATTTTCCTGGCGAGCGGTAGCGAGCCAGCATATATATATTTTTGTTTTGACAGCAAGAGCCGAATTTGTTCTCATGCGATCGAAAACTCTTTGATACAGAGCACTTCACTAACGAATGTTGATGTAATTATACATTTACAATACTTACAAATTATATACAGAACTAAAACATAAATAACCATAGATCTCTGTGTAACCACAATCAAAATTACAAACTTTCGATTGAGGCTGTTAAAAAGTACAAACATTTTGCCGTTCATAGCTCTCGTCAGCGTAGCCGGTTGTGTATGTAAACAAATATAAGAGGTTTCGTGCCTCCGCATAAAATATACAAAATAATTATAATTCTTTTAAATTGATCACATATATATATGTGGTAATCGTCATAGAATGAGTTACTAAAGATGAATGAAATCTCACACTCCCAAATAAATTTGCCTACAGCATGAATTGCTAGACAAGCGGTGATAAAATTGCCTATAGACCATAATTTCCAAAAATGTCTTTGTTTGTACCATTCTACTTAGTAGCCTACCTCTACGGGATCCAGGTGGCGTTAGTTGTAATTGGAATATGGCTAATTGACTATTTACGAGTTTCAGGCTAGAATAAGTGGAAATATACAGCCCATTTGCTCTGGTACTTTTTGAGTTACAGAGGTTAGGGTTCACGATTTCTGGCCTACCTATTTGGAACAGGGTGTAGGACAACAGGAAATGTAGCTAACAACAAGGAACCGAGATAGAAATTGACGATGTGATGCATGCATGAAAGAAGAAGTTATACCCAAATATAACAACATAAGAAACATGGCGAAGATAGATAAATAGATAGAGATAGATAGATAGATAGAGACAGATAGATATAGATAAATAGATAGATAAATAGATAAACAGAACGTGAGAAAACAATCGTGTTTCAAGTCATATATTTTTCTGAAGGGAAAGAACAAAATATTTCCGTGTAAATTGCAAGTAGAATATTCCGTGACTATTGAGTTAGTAATAAATGATGCAGCTTGCTTATTCTGTCAGAAAAATTGAAATATCTCGTAAACTAAATTCATAGGGTACTCCCACAATATAATTTATGATCTGGTGTAAATAGCGTATGTTAAATGTATGCATATACATTATACAACCCTTATAATTTCGTAATATATGTGTTTTATTGTATTCATTATTATGTTCATGTGTGTGTGTGTGTGTGTGTGTGTGTGTTAATGAAAGAAATAATGGTTGAGTGAATTAATGTATATATGTGGGCTATAAATGCATACAGGGAGAGCGAGAGAGCGAGAGGTTGATTTGATGTTTATTATGCATTAAAGGACACATTACAAAGGATGATAGTGAGTGAGAAAGAGTGTTCGCGTTAATGAGAAAAGTGTGTGTATGTGTTCCAGTGTTATTCTGTGTGTGTGTGTGTGCGCGTATGTGTTCCAGTGTGTTTTTCCGTGTGTGTGTGTGTGTGTGTGTATGTGTGTTCCAGTGTGTTCTTCCGTGCGTGTGTGTGTATGTGAGTGTGCGTGTGACTCTGCGTGTGTGTGTTCCAGAGATCACCCCAGCGATACACCAATGTCGAGCAAGCCCCCAACCCCTGTAACAGCTTATGCAAGGCCCGACACCAGATGAGATAGGTTAGGTCGTTAATCATTGCGAGGGCCAAACTTACAATACAACTTACTACCGGCATTATATGAGAGAGAGAGTACAAAGGAAATCAAGCAACAACAGATCTAGTGACCCTTCTAGGCTGCTTGTCCTCCAAAACACTGAGGATCAAGTGTCCAAACAGTGGTTTAGAGTGGGTAAGGGAACATTGGAAAGGGAACTACTGCCCTGCCACTAACGTGGCAGGACTAGGAAGTTAGTAGGGGACATATGGGTTAGTAACTGAGGGGAGGATAAAGTTATTCATTTACAAACGCAGTCAGTCGCGGGTTTGATGCGAGATATTTGTCTAGGCGAAGTTTAAATGAATCAACGGTGCTGCAGTCTATAACGTCTCGGGGAAGCCCATTCCACAAGTTGACAACTCGATTGAAGAAGAAATTCTTAGATTCGTGGGAGTTAAAAGATTTACCAATAATTTTGCAACTGTTTCCCCGCATGTAATTAGATTGGTCGATAGTGAAGTACTTACTACAGTTCATATTGTCGATGCCTTTGATGATTTTGAACACTTGAATTAAGTCGCCTCTTAATCTGCGCTGGGTTAAAGGAAATAGATTTAATTCTCTAAGACGCTCTTCGTATGGTTTGTTCTTTAGGCTAGGTATCATTTTGGTAACTCTACGTTGAACTCGTTCTAGCTTGTTTATATCTTTTTGGTAATAAGGGCACCAGGATTGAACGCAGTATTCCAGAAGAGGGCGGACTAAGGAATTGTAAAGGGTTAGGATAACTTCTTTGGATTTATGCTCAAATGACCTGCCTATAAAGCCAATTATTTTGTTTGCCTTCTTAACAACTTCTGAACATTGTTGACTCGGTTTTAGGTTACTCGATATTGTTACTCCCAGATCAGTTTCTCTGTTTACATTCTTAAGCTGAGTGCCATTCATCGAATAGTTTGCTTTCTCATTTAGGTATCCGACATGTAGTACTTTACATTTATCCGCATTGAAACTCATTTGCCAAATTTGGGCCCAACATGACAATTTATCTAGATTGTGTTGCATATCGTCAACTTGTTCTTTTGAGAGTACGCTATTTGCAATTTTTGTATCGTCAGCAAATTTTGAGATTGTGCAGGTGAGACCCTCATCTATGTCGTTGATGTAAATTAGAAAGAGAATTGGTCCTAGTACCGATCCCTGGGGTACCCCGCTACTTACATTGGTCCATTTAGATGCCTTACCGTTTATGACTACCCTTTGCTTTCTGTTGCTGAGCCAATTTTCTATCCATTTCAACACACCGTCTTGTATTCCATGCGCTTTTAGTTTTAGCAGTAAACGTTTGTGGGGAACTTTGTCAAAGGCCTTTTGAAAATCAAGGTATATAATATCTACAGCTTTACTCTCATCGTAGAGGTTGAGGATATCGTGGAAGAAGTCTAAGAGGTTTGTTAAACAGGAACGTTTTTTACGAAAGCCGTGTTGAGTATCTTTAAGTATGTTATTTTCCTCTAAGTGATTTACGAGTCTGTCTCGTATGACCGTTTCTAGCATTTTACATACAACTGAGGTTAAGCTAATTGGACGATAGTTACTGGGTAGGGATTTGCTGCCTTTTTTGAATATCGGTGTTACGTTGGCTAGCTTCCACTGATCAGGCATAGTTCCAGACTGCAAGGATTTATTGAATAGTAATGTCAGTGGTTTGGAGAGCTCATTCTTAGCTTCCTTTAGAACTCTAGGCGAGATTGTATCAGGTCCTGGCGTTTTATTTACCTTGAGTTTATCTAAACAATTCAATACTTCTCTCTCTGTAACGGTGATATTGCTTAGAACATCTGAATTATCAATCTGAATCGGCGATGGTGTAGGGATATCACTGAGGTCTTCTGTTGTAAAAACTGATGCAAAGAAGGTATTGAGGGCATTACTCATTTGTACTTCGTCTTTGGTGTATTCTCCTTTTTCATCGACTAACGGTCCAACAGTTGAAGTAACTACCTTTTTCTTTCTGATATAACTATAGAATTCTTTCGGGTTTGTTTTACTTTGATTCGCAATATGTAACTCTAAGGTCTTTTTACTTTGCTTAATTAACTTTTTGGCTTTGCGTCGTAGCTCTACAAATTTCACCCGTTCTTCGTCATTTTGTGAGGATTTTAATCGATCATTAGCAAATTTTTTAGCAAGCAGGCAGTTTGAAATATCTTTATTCCACCATTTGGGCTTATTATTATGGCCTGGACGCCGTATTTTCGATGGTATGCAGTCTTGCACTACTTTTAGGTAAGTGGTTTCGAATAACTTCCAAGATGTATTTATGTCGTTATTGTTAATTAAAAAGCTCCAGTCAGTTTCTTTAAACATAGCTCTAAGTTTATGGAAGTTTGCTTTCTTGAAATTAGGGACTTTTTCGATGCTACTATTTGGTTCGTTACTAGTAAACTTTAAAGTGAAAGTTATCGTACGATGGTCGCTGTTACTGAATTCATCACCAACATTCAAATTCTCTATCAATTCTTCTTTTGTTGCAAGTACAATGTCAAGAACGTTATTACCACGGGTCGGCGAGAGAGAGAGAGAGAGAGAGAGAGAGAGAGAGAGAGAGAGAGAGAGAGAGAGAGAGAGAGAGAGAGAGAGAGAGAGAGAGAGAGAGAGAATACTATTAATTACCTAACTGGGCATTTAGAATCACAATATTGTAATTTATTACTATACCAACCTCCCAATACGATTTAATACAATAAGAGATATACGATAGTAACGTGGGAGATGGGGAGAGTATGCAATATAAAACAAAGGAAGATATTATTGATTAATAACTCGTAATTTACCGATATAGTCACCATACAATCTAAGAGAGAAAAGAAGAATACAGAGACGAGAAGGGCAAGAGAAGAGATAATAGAAGAAAAAAGAAGAGAATAAAATAAAATATGAGAGAAGATATGAGAAGAGAAATGAGGAAAAAAATTAAGAGAAGAAAATAAAAACAAAGCAAGCGAATATAAGAGAAGAAACAGAAAAAACAAACTCAACCCGTGACTGAACACTTAAAGGTTGAACAAAGAAATTTATGGTTACCAGCCAGCCCAGTACAGTTGACCAGCACCACCTGTGAGAGATATATGGAGGTACATGGAAAGAGAGAGAGAGAGAGAAGAAAAGAGAAGAGAAAACTAAAAGATAGAGAGAACATGTATGATTGAACAATTAATTAACTAGAGGGGGAGTCGGTAGAGCGCACACCTCCGACTACGCTGACTGGTTCCGTACCATTAATACTATAGGCCTAAATTTTCGTCTGGATCTGGGTTCCAGGATATGTTAAAATTAGTTCATAACTTTGTGAGATATTTTGTTTACAGACAAACAGACAAACGCAGCGAAAACATAACCTCCCTCCACCTTCATTGTCGGAGGCAAATATGAAACTACTAATAACAATCTATAGGTCTACAGGTTTAGCAATTGGCACACACACCATAATAAAACAATATCACCCCATACTGTAACTGGATCATGATAGGAGAGATTTACGTTACCTGTGGGGTCAGATAAGATCACATAACTAACTCATGATAGACAGGTAGTAAATTGGATACAGGATCAGCTGGGTCAGGAACAAGACTTAAGGGGAGATGGGCGTATTTATTTGCTTATTGTTATATATTTTTATTGTTTTTTAGTTTCCGCATTAGACCTCCATCAACCTATAAAAAACATCCCCTAGACCCCCCTTCACGATAAATTTGTCCATTTTTTGGTAGAAAAATGTCCCGGCCGAAGGCAGCTTACTCTAAAAAATTACAGGCCCGCTATCGCTCGCCAGGAAAAAAATAGACACCTAAAAGGCATGAAGTCTTAATATTGACACAGAAATGGGGCGCAGTCATAACATCGCCAAACTGATGGGCCGAACGTCTTAAAATCTAAAAACCAATGGGGCTAAACACGAAGGAGAAGGAGGCCCGAAAAAACAGACGTTCCCCCCTTAAAGGTTCTTATAGACACAGTCAATATCAATAGTTCGTCCAAGTTAATGTTCACAAACTGTGTATTTCTAACCCTTATAGAAGATACGATGACGAATTTCTTTTTCAGATTTCTGGCTATTATTAGACGGTTTTATTCATATTAGGAAGAAAATATGGAAGCTAGGTTAATTGAGATAGTGTTTACCCTTATAATTGCCACACATCCTTCTTAACTTATATAAAATCGTCTACTGATAGCCAGAACATACTTTCTAAAATGTGTCATAATCTTCAAATGGTTAAGGGGAGATGGGTCGTTTTTCTGGTCCCCTTTCTCCCTCGTGTTAAGCCCCATTTGTTTTGAGATTATAAGACGTTCGCGAACGCCCATTAGTTTGTCGATTTTAATACTTTTCGCTCTATTTCGTTGTCAATTCTAAGATCTTTCGTGCCATTTAGGTGTTGATGTTTTCCTGGCGAGCGAAAGCGAGCCTGAAATTTTAAGAGGAACAGGCCTTCGGCCGGGACATTTTCTACCGAAAAATGTACAAATTTATCTTGAAGGGGGGTTTAGAGGGTGTTTTTCCAAGCTTGATGGAGGGTTAAAGGGCTGGTGGCTGTTTTTCTTTTTTTTCTATTTATTCAGTCATTCATATAATTTTTAGTTTCCTCGGCAGACCTCCATCAAGCTTAAAAAACACCCATAGACCCCCCTTCAAGATAAATTTGTAAATTTTTTGGTAGAAAAATGTTCCGGCCGAAGGCCAATTCCTCTTAGAATTACAGGTTCGCTATCGCTCGCCAGGAAAAATCGACACGTAAATGGCACGAAAGATCATAAAATTGTCAACGAAATGGGGCGAAAGGTGTTAAAATCGTCAAACTAATGGGCCGAACGTCTTAAAATCACAAAACTAATGGGGCTAAACACGAGGGAGAATGTGGTCCATAAAAATTACCCATCTCCCCTTAATAAGTGTTCAAGTAATCATGACAGCTAATGTACAATCACGACCACGAATACTTCCATGATATAAACACGAGACAAGTGAACATTGATTTTTATTTTAGGTTGTGTTGTGCAGTAGGCTACAGTGAAGGGGGTCTAGTTTTTTTTTTTTTTTTTTTTTTGTCTAAGCTTGATGGAGGTCTAGCAAGAAAACTAAGAAATAAAGGAATAAATTAATTAGTAGATAAAAAAAACGGCGCATTTCCCCTTAAACCACTGCATAAGAAACTACACTCATAATTCATTCATGCACATATTTCTATGTATAAGCTCGCGGAGAGGAACTGCTTTGTGGGCAATTGTACCAATCCTAATGCTTTCCCCCAATATCAAGCTGCCAAACTAGTACTTTGTCCACTTAGTGGAAAATGTTATCCTTTACTAGCTAATTTCTCAATACTTGACGGAAAGCGAGAAATATAGTGGTTGTTGAGGAAAATAGTAGCTCATGGAATAGGGGGAACACTATTAAGATGGATTAGGTCATGGTTAATTGGTAGGAAACAAACAGTTACCATATATGGTATACAATCAGACTGGGGTGTAGTTAACCCGGGAACTGCGGGGAGACTCTTAAGAGTTACTGCGGGGAGACTCTTAAGAGTGAGTGAAAAAAAAAATCAACTTTTGACATCGATTTTTTTTTTTTTTT
This sequence comes from Paralithodes platypus, assembly GCA_032716605.1. Taxonomy (NCBI): domain Eukaryota; kingdom Metazoa; phylum Arthropoda; class Malacostraca; order Decapoda; family Lithodidae; genus Paralithodes; species Paralithodes platypus. The sequence continues at coordinate 15,226,341 of CM064503.1, forward strand.
TTTTTTTGGCCCCTGGGCCATGCAAAATCTCAGTCCTCTACCTCCCCTCCTTTCCTCCTCTCCTTCAGTTATCACCTATTTTCCCTGTTATTCCCTTATTCTGAGGTATATTTTCGTGCTAACATTAGAAATCCGGTTGGAGGGTGTGGTCATCACTGATAGCAAGCGAATGCAAGATAGAGAGAGAGAGTATCGATCGACTGTGTCTCAGTGGCCTTGGGGGAAATTGGCGGGAAAGCAGCTTGCCTCACCCATACATTATACAACTCGCGGGCTATATCTCCGATTTTGACCATCCAAACGCTGTTTTCACTCGTTTTATTGTTGTTTCAGGTTAATACCTATATAATCAACCCATAATAGGCGCATATGGATAAGTATTAATACTATTAATGGCACAATGAATATTTTAGTGACGGAAACACCTCAAATACGTCAGCACAGGGGGACGTTTCCAATTACCCCCATGCGCACTTGTTAGGTTAAGAGTGGAGTCCCACAAGGATCTGTTTTAGGCCCTCTGCTGTTCATCATTTATATTAACGACCTTGATGTAGGAATTACAGTACTAACAAAATCAGTAAATTTGCAGAGGACACTAAAATAGGAAGTGATAAATTCTGATCGTGATATTCAGATCTAGATACACTACACGAATGGGCAATAAATTGGCAGATGAAGTTCAATGTAGATAAGTGCAGTGTAGTAAAATTTGGGAAATCGATAGAAAATTTAGGATATAAATTAGATAACGTGGATATAAGAAACTCATATAAGGAAAAATATTTGAGTCATTGTCAACTGTGATTTGAAACCTAGAAATCAATGCATTAGTGTTCGAAATAAGGCAAATAGAGTTCTCGGATTTATATCTAGAAGTGTGAGTAATAGAACAGCAGTAGTAATCTTAAAACTTTATCTAGCGTTAGTAAAGCCATATATGGATTATGCTGTTCAATGTTGGTGTCCTTATTACAGAATGGACATAGATTCCTTGGAGAAAGTACAACGAAGAATGACAAAAATGATCCATATTAGAAATCTTCCATATGAAGAAAGGTTGAAGAACTTAGGCTTACATTCGTTAGAGAGACGCAGAGTTAGAGGGGATATGATAGAGGTGTTCAAGTAATTAAGTGGGATTAATAAAGAGGACATGAAAGATGTACTGAAGCTCCGTTATAGCGAAAGAACTCGAACAAATAAGAACATAAGAAAATGGGAGTCTGCATAGCCGATTGCCCCACACAAGGCAGATCCCTCTCACACCCAACCCCAATTACAAGCCCTAGTTAGAGGCCCATCTCACTAATACTGAGTACTACCATGAGGACCGACCTCACCAAAACGGTCAGAGGTCAGAAAACGGAGGTCTGCAGAGCGCCGATTGGCCCACACCCGGCAGATCCCCGGGTTTCAAATTAGAAACATATCGTTTCAGAAGAGATATAGGCAAATATTGGTTTGGTAACAGAGTTGTAGATAGGTGGAATAGGGCATCGAGTGCTATAGTGGGATCAAGAACGATGGAGAGCTTAAAGATAAAATTAGATAGGCATACATTACATTTGGAATCCCATTACGCCATCAGACAGTACACTAGGACCATACGGCTGGGAGAGTGTAGATAGCAGAGAAGAGGTGTTGTAGATAGAGGAAGCTATTGGAGTGGCTTTGTTGTGTATGTCATTAGTCTGAATACGTCATCGACTCATCGAGGTGTGAGCATGGGAAGCACGCTAGGACGTACTACCTCACCCACTAAATGTCCGCCTTGGCTGAGATTGAACCCAGGTCAAGCAGATTCACACGAAAGCGTGCTCTCCACTTGACCGCCGCGGCTCTAATAGAAGAGATGGGTTGGGTGTGAAAGGGATCTGCCGTGTGTGGGTCAAGCGGCTCTCTGCAGACTCCCGTTTTCTTATGTTCTTATGCATCTCGTTTTCAAACTCGACATTTTGCATCAAAATGTTCGTAATTGCTAAGCAATCAAAATCAGCTAAAATAAAACATAATATATGTAAAACCCAGTAATTCCCTTTGTGGTTCATTCAGTTTCTCACAATATTTCATCAGTGTATCCCATAATCTTCATTCAACCTAAAGTGAAGATGTTCTTGGTCACGACTGTACTAGTGTCAATGGGTCATAGACAGCAGGAGAAATTATATGACTTTATCCCTGATGGTACGATAACCCTATGACCTGCCTCTCTATCTGGGGGGTGGAAGAGAGAGAGACAAGGAATATTAAGTATCTCAGAGACCTTGAAGTCCATTCCGAGGAGATACTCGACGTGGAAGGAGAGAGACTGTTTAGTGCACTACACTCATTACAGAGTGTGCAAAATACTATCTAATCTCTTCTTGAACTGCTCTACTGAAGTACTATTTACAACTTCGGAGGGAAGTTTGTTCCAGGTAGAACAGATCTTATAATTATGTGAAAAAGTGTCCACAGATACTAGTGCTGAACCTTTTCAATTTTAATGCCCAGCCATGGTGTTGTATTCATATCGAGGCTAAACATTTTGCTATAATCAACATTGTCAAACCCATTAAGTATTTTAAACACTTCAATGCGTGTCTCCAACGGGAAGAGATCCAAGAGCTCTCGACCGGTCCTCATAGCTCATTCTTCTAAGCGAGAGAGAGAGAACTTTATTGTGTGTACTTACATAACAGTTGTAAAATGTCATTCATAACAATCTATTGGAGCCCATACAAATTTTTATGATTAATGGGAATCAGCCAGCACTCATAGCATCTACAATGTTGATTTTTTTAAATTGTAGCCTATTTGGCAAAATAACCCGATTTTGTTTTGTTTTTAGAGAATGCACGTGCGAGGGAGAGTGTGATAGTGTGCGTGCGTGCGTGCGTGTGTGTGTGTATGAGGGAGAGAGATAGCGTGTATGTGTGTATTTTGGACTAAATATTTATGCAACTATGTAATTCAAAAGGCAAAAGACATGAAAGTGAGCATCACTGCAAGATGCACCTTGGCGTGTATATGCAACTGGTTTATCTTTTTCACATCCAACATTCATCTTCCTTCGCAGACTACTGAGGGCAGCAGACATAGGGACAATGGCTGCGGTACAAAGAAGAATTGCGTCAAAGAGGAAAACGTGGCTGATGGCGGTGGTGTTGGTTATGGCTGTTGAGGTTGGGGTGGTCGAAGCTTCAGGTCCCCCTTCAGAGTTCGTACAGAGGCTCGACCCTATTGACTTCGCTGGCACAAACTACTACGTCAGTGGAGGGTGAGTTTTGAGGTACAGAGATAGATAGACAGATTGATAGATAGATAAATGTTATACTGTACATGAGAAAGTGACAGAAACCCCAGTATGCCCAGAACATTGGTTTAAAGATAAATTGAACATAAAACATATCCTTATATTATAATGCAAAATATTCACCCACTCAGTTATACATTAAAAGATCTCATAATTGCCAGCAACTGTTTGCATGCACATAATGGGAAATTTGCAACAACTGGATTTGAACTACCGAGTCAAATGTGGATTGATTGTGTGGTAAAGATGAAAATTGAACTCGTCCAAGGTTTCTCAGTAGTGATGCTATGTTTTAAGTCTTATCAAAATCAGTAAAGAAATAAAGCCACTAGAGCGATGACAAGGAAAGTTAACCCATGCGGTGTCAATGAAAAGTATATTGGTGGCTGCTTCCCTAGACATTCTTTAACCCGGCAAGCGCGATAGGCCTCACGGAAGGCTTACCATAGCGAACGCGATAGGCCTCACGGAAGCAGGACCATAAAAAAAGCCTTCCAAAACATCCCAGGGGCTATCAAAACAAAGGAATTTGTCTCTAGGTGAGATAATTCCCCTCTAGTACTCATCCATGTGTTTCTCACCCCCCCCCCCTCCCCTCCTTATTCCCCCCTCCTCAATTATCACCTATTTTTCCTCTTATTTTCATCATTTATCGGTTATTTTTTTCTCCCGCGATAATGTAGCACAAGTGGGTTGCATAAAAGATCGTTATATAACACCCAGACACCGCCCGCTCGCCTCAGTTGACTCACAGACAGCGAGAGGAGAGGGTTGCCTGTGGCTCTCTCTCGCCTGAGATTATGGCCGGGTGGCCAATATCTTTGTTTTTCACCACCCAAATACTTTTCCAACTTATTTTAGCACTCTTGAAAGTTCATATACACAGTACATCATATATGTAAAATAAAAGCATACCGAAAACAAATAATGCTCTATATTGTAAATATAACTAATTCTGTCAGAATCCAAGGCTAGAAATGCACAAATAACTACCCTAGCCCCTAGGTCTATTTCGCGTTTAACAGGTTAAGAAGCTGAATAGCGATAAAACGTCATATGACGTCAAACAGTATAATATTGTAGTGTACTTAGTGAAGTCTTAGTGTTAAGTTGGTGGGAGCTTCCCTAGATTTTGTGGTAAAAAGATAAAAATCGAACTCGTCCAAGGTCTCTGAGTAGTGAAGCTATGTTATAAATCTTATCAAAATCAATAAAGAAATAAAGCGGCTAGAGCGATGACAAGGAAAGTTAACCCACGTGGTGTCGGTGAAAAGTGAGCGGGTACTTCCCTAGATTTTTTCAAAGTTTGTGAAAAGTTGGTGGCTGCTTCCCTAGGCGTTCTGTAAGAAGCTAAATAGCGATAAAACATCATATGATGTCAAACAGTATAATATTGTAGTGTACTTAGTGAAGTCTTGGTGGAAAGTTGGTGGTAGCTTCTCTAGTTTTTGTGGTAAAAAGATGAAAATCGAACTTATCCAAGGTCGCTCTGTAGGAATTGGTTTTTACACCATACCCGAAAGAGGATTTATGGAGCTCCGATCTTACTCTCAACCATCTGAACAATTTTACCAGCACACCTAAACTTCGTTAGATGCGGGAATAGCCTCCCGAAAATATCAAGCCCTGGGGGGGGGCTCAAACTCTCGACCCTTGGGTTGTGAGGCAGACACCTTACCAGTTAGACCAATAGAGATATCCCACTTGGCCTGGTCGGCTCAGGCTATTTCTGCATCCGATCTGTTTAGGCTAGCCTATTTTCACTGACTTTACACTACTTCACCTTCTGGGAAGCGAAGGCTCCGAACCGAGAGGAACAAGCCTGAGCCGAATCGACCGAGAGTCCGTCAGAGAGATGAACAGGAATGGTGAGTCAACTTCACCGAGCGGTGCACAACACGCACCTACTAACTGCCCAGTTGGCAACTCGCTTGAGCGGCCGGCAACTCCACAACCCAACCCAAGCGAGTTCTCACTACACTCCCTGTTCTCTCCTATCCCCTTCCTTGTCCTGTAGGAATTGGTTTTTACACCATACCCGAAAGAGGATTTATGGAGCTCCGATCTTACTCTCAACCATCTGAACAATTTTACCAGCACACCTAAACTTCGTTAGATGCGGGAATAGCCTCCCGAAAATATCAAGCCCTGGTGGGGGCTCGAACTCTCGACCCTTGGGTTGTGAGGCAGACACCTTACCAGTTAGACCAATAGAGATATCCCACTTGGCCTGGTCGGCTCAGGGTATTTCCGCATCCGATCTGTTCAGGCTAGCCTATTTTCACTGACTACATCTCAGTTGTGAAGCTGTTGTCTTATCAAAATCAGTTAAGAAATAATGCCGCTAGAGCGATGACAAGGAAAGTTAACGCACGGACGGACAACCAGACGAACGGAAGGACGGAGGTACCATAATACATCCCGTCGTACGACCGCCGTATAAAAAGGAGTTTGTGAGTTTATGCTTTTGTAATAATGTTGTTTGACTGGAACCACACTTCGTGTGGAGCACTCGCTTTTTAAATCTATGTATGTATGTATGAAGTGGGTAGGACCATTTAGTATCACTAATACAATGCATTAATATACTAAGGTGGTTAATAACAGCCAGCTCTCCACAACATTTGTTCATGTTTAGAAACTGTAGCCCTTATGTTTGTAACCCCCTGTGTTTGTCAGAGGTGGTGGTGGCGGCGGTCGGGGCGGCTACACGGACATGCTCGAGGACCTACAGCGAGGACACGAGGGACTCATTGTCAAGCTCAACGACGTCATCAGAGCACTCAAGGTAGTTCATTCACCTATTTAGTAGTCACGGATACTTATTCTTTCGAGTCACTTACTAGCAATTCTGCTTATCAGAATTCATTTATCCCCAGAGCTACTACTCTTTGGAATTCACTTCCCTCGAATTGCTTTCCACAAACTTACAATCAACAAATGTTTAAATCCAGTTGTTACAAACATTTTATGAATGGAGGATGCCTTTAGGCACATGGACCTTTTTGTTTTATCTGTGTTTTTCCTTCCTCCATTCATTGTCTCTTAAAAAAAAAAAAAAAAAAAAAAAAAAAAGTAAATGTTATGTCATTCTCAAGGGCGTTCATTAAGTTATTTTAAAAAGCCATATGCTGTGCTTTAGAAAACATAAACCCCCCTAGATGCTTTTACAATGCTCCATTATCAATTCCCCCCCCTCCCCTCTCCCTCACTAGATATCCGGTAAGGTATCTACCCCACTGCATTTTGTTTAAACCTTCCCCCTAATTCCAATAAGTTCCCCAATAATATATCTGTCTTGCAACAGAGGTCACATTAAAGAATCTAGAATGTCTAAGATTATTTTTTATTTACTAGTTAAAATTCTGCTGTTTTATTTGTTTTGTACTTTCTTCTTCAGTAATAATAAAATAAACTTCTCGAACACTTAAGTAATTGTAGTGCTGATTTGACTGACAATGGAATCAAATGTCTCTTACAAACTAGAATCAAATACCTATATCAATACTCGATTGAATGTCAAGAGTCAACTCACGATTCACTTTCTATTTCCTAAGCTATAAAATTAACCCCTTCTGTATCAGCAATATCTTATTAGTAATATTCTAGCTATATTTAGACAGTTGTGTGCAGTTTAAGAAGGATTTGTGGTAGTAAAAATGGTTAAGTGAGATAGCTTTAAGCTTGTTAATTGCTGAAGGCCCTTTTTAAACTGAATAAAAACCTCTAATAGTAGCCAGAGCAAATTTAAAAGGACGGAACTGTTACCTAACACTTACGCTGCGGGGATGTTTCTGCCTATTTCCGCCATATTAGGGCTCATTCAGGCACTCCTGATTGATTAGGCAAGTGTCCGAGTGAAATTAAATGTATTCAGGCAAAAACTAGAAGAAAATAGCTTCAAAATGACGCCAGAACGAGGTTCGTTGCTCGCGGGGTTCACCCGTAGTACTACCATAGACATTCGCTAAAATGAACAATTCTCGCTAATGTCGCGCTATTTTTGCCTTTGGCAGCATTGTATATCTAGTGAGACTCTGACTCAGAGCCTTCAGTGCCATGGCTGCCTGGCTGGGAGAAGGACGGGTGGCCTCTCGCGCTCTCGCACTCGATTTTACAGGCTTTAAGAGGCTTCAAAAGCCTGTAGATTGCTGTAAATTGCCATGGCATTCGGGAACGTCTCCCGCAGCCAATGGGTTAAAAGGTTAATACATTTTACTTCCTGCAGGAGGATGAAGTGAAGCTGAACAATGTCTTCTACAAGCTGGGACGACACGACACTAACCTAGAAGGTGTAGACACCAACGTACACCGCCTCACTGACGACTCCAGGAGAATTGAAGCCAAACTCAACAAACATGCCTTCAATGTGAGTTGTGAAATAAACTAATAATGCTTGATGGGAAAGTATTGACTACAAGTAGAAAATATTTACCAACGAAAATAACTTAGCCATATACAGTAGGTAGGCATACACTAGAGTAAGTATTGAAACATTCAGCAGATACTACTCTACAATCCTCTTCAGTGGATAGAATACACCACCCCAGTCAAAATATTTCTCCAAGGCTTTCCTACCTCAAGCAATGTAGTGACAATAGAAAAATACACACACAATGTAGTAACAATAAAAAGAAACAAGTACAGATATTATAAAACTGTTCTGTGGTACAATGGCCTAATAAACACAAGATCTGAAAATATACTACAAATAGATCTGGCATTTAACATTACAGGTCTCCCTCACTATTATGTTGCAAAAACTATTATAGCTTTTCAAACACAGGTGGACTTTCTACGACGCCGAGTGGAACGCCTACAGCGAGAGGCAGATGCCGAGGAGAAGGTAGAATCTGAAGTGTTGGCTGTAAGGAGCATCGTCAACCGACTGGACGACCGGCTGTCGGATGCATTAGGTAGGCTGGGCATGGTGGAGAACACAACGCGGACCTTAGAGAAGCGTTCCGTCCCACATTACCTGTCGGGGATACCAGACGACCTATTGGCTCCTGCATTTCGCCCCCCTACACTCACTGTCTACCCACTACCAAGAGCAGGTACGTCCACTATACGGGTTAGCATGAATAAGAGCATCTAGCTAAATCAACTATACTAAATCGTTAACCCATGGAACCAAAAGCACCTATGAATGGAAGACGTGACAGAGGATGATCTTCTATGAGGTTCTGAGGAGGAATCTGAGGGTTAGGGGACTTGATAGGGACACTGCAAGGCTAGGGGATCGTGGAGAGTGGCCATTAAGTGAACAAGGCATACCCATTGTTAAACATGGAATTTCCTTTGTACAATAGACAAAACTATAGATAGAATAAATAAATTATATCAAACTATAGATAAAATAAATCAATTATATCTTTCTTAAATGCATAAAAGTGCATGTATGCTAATTGTCAAAGGCGGAAAAATACATTTGCAACAGGCCGTAGCGCTGTTGGTAGAGCACTCGCCTGTAAACCGAGAGGTTGACAGTTCGAGTATCGGGCCAGCCAGTGTGTGTTATTGGCAGGCGCCAGGGCTGTTGGTGGATGGCGCGGTCTAGCAATTTGTGGCAACTATTCACTGAAGTCTCTGATCAACAGGGCACCCACCCTAGCCCAGCTCTTGAGCAGGGAGTGCATTGTGGTAAAAAACGCATCACATCACATCAACATGTCTTCTATACACATTATGCATTTCATAAAAGATAACCAATGACTCATATAATTTGTAAGTTTCAATAGTAATTATAATTGTATCACTACTATTACCTTGGAAATAGATTAACTAAGTGAAAAACTACCCGTTGAGCCTCTGAGTGCATGGGTATTGCATAATGGAGACAACAGGTAGCATAGCAGACGTGCCCTAGTTAATGCAGGGTCATGATACGGGGATGTTGATGTAAACATCTCAACTGTCTGGTATGTCCTTCCTCACACCAGGAATGTCTGTAGTCAGCCCACACTGTGCATTCAATCACGCAGAGCAATGAAAATAAATACATTTAAGGGAGGTGTGGTGGAGTGGTCATGCCAGTGAACTGGTAATCCAATGGTCCCGGGTTCGAATCCTGATGTATCAATGGGAAGATATTATTGAGATGGAATTTGTGCTGTACCTAGTATCAGTGCATTACCACAAAGCCTACCGAAATGCCAAAAAAATACCCTCATTGTTCCCTGATTAAATAGCACTGTATGAATATTCCCATATTCAAAATATGCTTGTTCCCTGATTAAATAGCACTGTATGAATATTCCCATATTCAAAATATGCTACAGGGGGGCAATGCCTAGTGAGTTCATTTGTTCAATAGGTGGCATTATGAGAGTGAGGGTCAGAGTCTAGGGGGTGAAACAGTGAAGCACTGGAACGAGGCAGCTCCAGAGATGGGGCTGCTTCGAGCCGTGGGTGGGCAGCCGGGCCCCTCGTGAAGGTAAGATAGCGGGGGCTGGTTACATCTCAAAATATTTCACATGTCTCACTCCCTAGACTGGAATGAGACCTTGCGGGCTTCACCGTTGAATGTACGGTTGAATATACAGGCTCTCAGCCTATGCCCGAGAGGGAGTAGTTGAAATGTAGAAAAAAATACATATGTAGATAATAACAAGTAGCCTACCAAGAGAATGCACACCACTGCCGTATTTTTCTCTTTTCTCTCCACTAGCATACCAGGTTGTGTGACAAATAGCTGGGAATATTATCTCACACACACTATTATAAAAGAACAAAATATATACAGTATATTGCATTGACCTACCAAGTTGTGTGTGGGACCGTGAAAGATGGAGATTTTTTTTATTGGCGGCAGTAGGCATTGCACTTGATAGGTGGATTGTGTTTATGACAAATAAAGGTTAACTCTTTGAAGATTATGATGCATTTGGATAGTTTATTCTGGCTATCATTAGATGACTCTACAGTTTAGGAAGGGTCTGTGGGAATTATAAGGGTAAACACTATCTCAATTAACCCTCTGACTTCCATATACCCTTCCTAATCTGAATAAAATAATCTAATAATAGCCAGAAAACAAAAGAAACGCGTAATCGGATTTTGAAAGGGTAAATAAAGAAAACCTACAAAATAACATGAACCAGTTTTTTTCCCTTTATTAACTCTAGCTATTATGCATGTTGTAGAGGATGTGTTTTATCCCAGAGTTTGTTTGTCTGTTATATAAAATGGAAAGCAAATAATTCACTTAACCCCTTCTGTACCGGCTACAAAATTTTAATTATATTCTAGCTTTATTTAGATGATTTTGTGCAGTTTAAGAATGATCTGTGGTAGTAAAAAAGGGTACCGGTAAGTGAGATAGTGCAAAACCTGTTAATTACTAGAGGCCCTTTGTAAACTGAATAATATCATCTAATAGTAACCAGAATATAGAAGTTAAAAGGACAGCAACGGTAATGAAAGGGTTAAAAGAAATAAATAGAAGATAATTTACACTCTGAGGTCCAAGACATAAATAGTTAAAAGGACACAATCTCTTCTTCCACTCTATCTTACATACTGTACTATCTTCATTCAATTCTATATAAATAATGATCAGTTTATTTCAAGCCAGCAGACAATGAGGCTGAAATTACATAATTAGATGTTAATCAGTGATAGGCAATATGGTTTTAGACGATGTCGATCAACTGCAGACATTCTTTGCCTTCTTACGCATCAAATCAACCAAGCTACAGACCAACATGGTGAAACACATACAATAGCACTGGATATATCAAAGGCATTTGATAGAGTCTGGCATCAATCCTTATTGTCGAAGATGTCACACTACGGCCTTGCATCATTAGTTCCACTAATTTCTTCTTATCTTCATAACAGAAAAATATGTGTAATGGTAGATGGCCTTTATTCTCAATTTCACTCACTAAATGCTGGTGTTCCCCAGGGATCAGTTTTGGCCCCAATTCTGTTCCTCATTCATATCAATGATCTCATATCTACCACCCTAATCCAATACATTCCTACGCAGATGACTCAACACTCCACAGTTCCTTCACATTTACCAATTCTTTCACCCAACCCGATCTTATAAATTCAAAAATAAACACTGCAATTTCTCTGAACCAGGACCTTTCTAGAATTAATGGATGGGGACAAAAGAATCTAGTTTCCTTTAATGCACAGAAAACCAAGTACATTCAATTTTCTAACCGACAGAATCTCACTGACTCCCATATATTTTTTAATGATGTAAATATTCCCACTTCCCCTAGTATTGACATTCTCGGTGTAACATTAACTACTAACTTGAGCTGGACACATTATGTTAGAAGCATTGCTAAGAATGCCTCTAAAAAAACTGGGACTCCTGTACAGAGTTCGAGAATTCTTCACTGACGAGCAGTTGGCCGTAATATATAAAAGTCATGTGCGTTCTCAGATGGATTACTGTTCACCTCTGTGGGGTGGAAGTGGAGTGGTTGCATTGAGGCAGTTGGACAAAATTCAAAATAAAGCTATTAGATTAATCAATAACCCTGCAATCACACAGGACCTTCCTACATTATCCATACGAAGAAACGTTGCATCCCTTGCATTATTCTACAGATATTTTCACAGCAATTGTTCCGAGGAACTTGCTTCAATTGTGCCGCCTCTCCACATCTTTCCCCGTAGAACTAGGGCAGCTGAGAGCGCCCATGAATTTACACTTTCTCCTCCACAATGCAGAACTTCTGCTTATCAGAATTCATTTATCCCCAGAGCTACTACTCTTTGGAATTCACTTCCCTCGAATTGCTTTCCACAAACTTACAATCTACAAATGTTTAAATCCAGTTGTTACAAAAAATTTATGAATGGAGGATGCCTTTAGGCACATGGACCTTTTTGTTTTATCTGTGTTTTTCCTTCCTCCGTTCATTGTCTCTTTTAAAAAAAAAAAAAAAAAAAAAAAAAAAAAAAAAAAAAAAACTTATGCTAATTAGTTAATAGATTGACTTTGGCTGCCACAAGGGCACCTACATATCCCCAGAAGGGGTTGGATGTGGGCAGGGAACCAGGTGGAGCCCATAGGTGGTGCATTTATACCTAACCTCAGCATAGTTTTTGACAGAAACCTCACTCACAGGTAGTTGGATTCGAACCCACGCTAACTGAGACAAGCGACTAGAGTTCAGTGACTCAGTGCGCTCGGCCGCTGTGGCCATAATACGATATCAATACAAATTTCTCATTACCAGCAACACTCTGAACCGGAGATACAGATATCACAAAGGGGCATGGGTTGCTATAGGTTCAGAGGGGAGAAACTGCATTACACTGAGGCATATAAATAATCACAGATGTATCATATAAAACACAGACGCATCATATTTAAAAGATTGGATATGAAGAATTGTATAAATATCAATTAATTCACAGACCAATGCCGACGAGACTTTGAGCAAGTGGGCCAAGGCTGCTACTGGTTCGGAGGAGAGGAGCTAACCTTCACTGAGGCAGTGGCAGCATGTCTGGGGCACTCCGCCTCGCTCCTCACCGTACCCTCGCCCGGCACTCAGCTACAGCTACTCTTGGTTCGGCTCAGACCAGGTAAGATGTGGCAAGAGACCCAGTATGACAAAAATAAAATTTCTATATCTGCTTCAACTACGTAACCCAAGAAAAACTTGCATAAATGGTTAGGTAATAAAAATACTTGATCATTGAAAAAGGTTGGCACTTCAAAATAAAATTTTCACACCAGTCACCAATGTTAACAATATTTTGTAGAGTAGCATACTGTATTGCTTAACCCTATCCAATATTTTCAAATTTTACGGTCATCAAAACCTGTAACTCCACCCTGACAGAGGCTCGGTACTGGACCAGCGGGACAGACGCCTTCCACCGAGGGGACTGGAACTTTCTACTGACGGCCCAACCAGTGATGCCTCTCCACTGGTCCCCTGGAGTGAACGCCACCAGTCCCGCCCCACACCGCCATTGTGCAGCACTCTCCACCCGCGGCCTCTCTAAGCTGCACTGTACTCAACGTCTACCCTACATCTGCCACACTTTCTGAGACTGTCCGCCGCGCTTAGTATCACCTGACATCGTTCAATTACTCACTACCTTATTTGATGCTATGTAAGACACCAAATATTCTCTTAATAGTGCCTTTGAAAGTAGCCCTACATCATGTATGACTAAGGTAACAACTATTTTTACCTAGTTAGATCATTTTTCTCTAAGGGCACGTACATGCGATGGGAGGTCTCGTATAGCAAAAAATATGGTAACTTTAAAAAATCATAAACTTTCATCGTTCTCTACCCTTCAATTACATCTATTGCATCATTTGATCACTTGTTTTCACTTCATCTGTTATTCTTTACATTCAGCAAGTTACTGCATCATTTGTCAACACCTATATCATGCAAATTATCAACTCCTCAACTCACAGCCTTCATTTTATAATTCTATGTCTACATCTTTCAACACCTCCGCTACATCGTCTGATCTGATGTACAGTATCTGGCTCTGGATTACTGGACATCAATTATTCATTAACCCAGGAAGTGCGATAGGCCTCACAGAAGGTACGGTATTTAAACATGTGTAAAAAGAACCCTTCAAATACTGTACCAGTGCCAGGATATGTCTCAAAATTGGATGACACATAATAGTATCTCCCTGTACCACATCCTCCACTCCTTCCCCTCCCCTTTATACCCCACACCCCCTCCCTCCCTCAACTTGACCTTTTATTGTGTCCATTTATTAGCAGGTCCATAGGTTAACATTTCCACCACTCTCTTCTTTCTTTTCTTTACTGCCATATTTACTGTACATATGACCTTCTATGCACTGCGCTTAAAATCACTCGATATAATTAACTTCTAAACAAACTACCCGTAATTTTTACCTTGTCATTATAATTACAATAACTGAACCTCACTAATTCATCTCGCTTATCATTACTTGCTAATCATGTTTCCACAGCTTCCTTATCACTCACTGCCTTCCCTACGCCTGTCACATTATTTGAGCTCATTTCAGTTTTATCTTGCTAATCGTAGAAATAATAATGATAATAATATTAATATTTTTTCTTTTTCAAATATGCCAGTTCTTCCAATACATAGGAATTCACTAGTGCTTGAGACACCAGTTTAAAATAACCTTGATGCTAAGTAGGCCTATTTATAATAAGAAGCACCAATTTAAAATGTCTGCACCTCCAATTCTAGCATTTCAGTTAGGTATGCTAAACACCTTTATCATCCAACACCTTCCCTACATCTGTTACCACTTGAGCTTCATCCAGTTTCATCTCACATTTGCTGCACCTTCTCTGTATGCCATGCTATATAAGCCATTTACCACTGTCTCAATTCAACATCATATTATTTGATCTCAGACAATTTTCAGATACCACATTTTGTCTCAAACTAAAGGCTTATAATAATTCTGATAGGCCCTGGTGGCTTGTCCCACTGGTATGTAGCACATACCCTAACAATCCTGCTTAGCTTCATTACCTGCTACTTAATCTAAGAGCTTCCATACTTGGATCATTTGCCTATGTATCCTTGCTTTCCAAGTCACTGAAGTTGAGTAAAGCTAAGATAGTCTAAAGGCTAACATGCATGTTCAATACAGCCTGTCAAGTCTCGGTTCCTCACAGGTCAGTTTGAGTGTATGTGGGATAGATCTACAGCTTGTGCAGGTCTAATAGGCTTGCACAAACTGACAAACCATTCCCCACACACTCAAATTATTGTGACTCCAAAATAACCTGTATAATGTCTGGCCTGGCACTTGGAACTAAACGTGTGTGGCGGCCTTTAGTGATGCCATGCTCTTCAAATACAACTGTACCAAGCTCATTTAAAATATTCGTAGCCTTCTCATCTCATAACATCACCTCACATCATTCATCTTTTCCTATTGTCATATATCATAAACATAATGTCCATGCTACTTGATATACTTCTCACATAAAAATACAAATATTTCTTCTCTCATCAACACATTTCCTTTGCTCTAACCGTGTTCCATTTTATTATTACCAAGGCTTTAAAATGTTGCATAATATGACAAGGCCAATACAGTCATGCTGTTCAAAACCTATCATGATAAATTTCAATTAAATCACAACTCATCAATATCAAACTATTTAAAAATAATCATTATTGAGAGCTTCTCAAAGTATTTACTATTATACAGTACAGTATGTGCAAGTTTACATTAGAACGGACTTCTTGAAGTCTACGATATCTTTCAATCTTGCAACATTCTTTTCAATCTTCCGAGAATGATGGATTGTCAGGCAATACCATCCTATACCCTCTTCATTATTGGTAGGCCAGAAATTTACACTCTTAACCTTTATAAGTAAAAAACGACTAGAGTAATAAAGTTAATTTTTCTAGCAATAGGGAAGAGTAAGCCAGGGAATAGGTGTAGAAACTTACAGCTCACTTACTCTAGCCCTTTTTGAGTTACAGAGGATAGAGCTTATGATTTCTTGCCTACCTATAACAAACGGTATAGACCACCACTTTATTTTTATAGCTAAGGTTGACAAACATGATCATTATGGATACGTAATGCTTTACCCTGCTTTAAGAAAACTGCTTTGTAAATATAATGTAGAAAGCATAATGTGATGAATAGCCTAAGGCTTTTTGGAGAACACTGTATGAACTTGCGTGACATGGTGATAGATAGATAGATAGACAAACACAGACAGTACAGTACAGTATACATAATACATTTTTCGGCCAAAAATTTTGACCACTAACCTCTATATCTTAACGACTAAAGTAATCGAGCTAATATTTCTACCATTTGGGAAGTCAGCCAGATAATAGGTGTAGTATATTTATTAATTTCTACACCTATTCTCTGGCTGGCTTCCCAAATGCTAGAAATATTAGCTGGATTACTTTTGCTCTAGCCCTTTTTGTGTTACAGAGGTTAGGGGTCACGATTTATGTCCTACTTATAGTGAATGGACTATAGTGCCTTTAATAATATCCATTGATGATATTAAAAGCTTAGTCATGATGCTGCTACCAATGATAATATATGGAGTACAGTAAATCCTCACTTAATGCTGTAGTTACGTTCCTGAAAGTCTTGACTTTAAAGTAAACAACTCTAAGTGAAGCAATAAATATTGTTGTCCTTTTTCTTGTGATTATGCACCATTTTTGTCTAATTTATACCTTAATAATGAAGTATAATAACTTCAAGTAAATTATATTCCCTAATTAAAGAACAGTAATAATGAAACCACTTAAAACTAGGCGACTTTAAGCGAGGATCTCGCTGTAAATGATAGGACTATATGTTCTATTGTGACATTACAGTTAGCCACAAAGAAAGCATTACTGTACATGTTTGTATATAATAGCAAGGTAGTACACATTCACCAAGAAATTTGTGTCCAACAAAATGTACGAACACTCTGAGATTTAAAAGAATTTGACAAATAATATGTACAACTTTAGGACATGTAAGCATGTAAAAATAAATGCCAACATACTCTTATTTGTGTATCTATAATACCTTCCTTGTAGCCAACTGTTCAGCTACTGACAAATGTTTGTGAGCTCTTGCGATTTTCTTTATGATGCAAATACAATATATCCATTTAGATTGTTGCTCAGATCAAATCAGCTATATATTAATTACTGTACAGTATTTATAATAGATAGCTGATTTGATCTGAACATCAATCACGGAATTAAAACTAAAAGTGCAATGTATCAAGGGATAGTTGTACCAACAGTGATGTATGGGACTGAGACGTGGGCTCTGAAGGCACAAGAGAGAAGAAAGTTGGATGTGATGGAGATAAGCTGCTTGAGGAGTATGTGTGGAGTGACTCATAGAGACAGATTCAGGAATGAAGAGATACGTAGGAGAGTGGGACAGCAGGAACCCTTGTCTCCCAGAGTGGACAGAAGGGTGCTGTGCTGGTATGGACATGTTTAACGAATGGGAGATGAAAGGCTTACAAAGAGAGTATATGAGTCAGCTATAAGGGAGGTAGAGGGAGAGGAAGACCTCGGTTGAGATGGAGAGATGATGTAGTACTGTACAAGCGTTGCAAGATAGAGGGATGACTGTAGAACAGGCAAGAGAAGTGGTAATGAATTTATATGAATGGAGAATGCTTGTGAATAGACGAGTGATAATGCAGTTGTTGGGAGAGGGGGACATGCGCCAGTTGGATTAGATAGTAGTCCGTCAGGCACCTGGCCCGGGGAGACGGTGTATATGAAGGGTCATGTCTGGATGTGAGGTGGGCGGGCTTGTGGTGGTACAGCTTCGCTGCATGTCTGCCTGCGGAAATCAGAGCCTCTCCGGGAGATCTGGGACCTGGGAATCTTGCTGGAGACCAGCTCCAGCTCCAATGACTCATTTCCAAAATTCACAGCCACAGGATCATCACTTAACACAAGCTCACCTTTGCACACTACGCACTTAAATAGAGAAATTTAAGTGCGTAGTGTGCAAAGGCGAGCTTGTGTTAAGTGATGATCCTGTGGCTGTGAATTTTGGAAATGAGTCATTGGAGCTGGTGGACAAGTTTTGTTACCTAGGAGATACCATCTCTGCCGGTGGTGGGGCCGAGGCTGCCACTGTCGCTAGAATTAGATGTGGCTGGGGGAAGTTCAGAGAACTGCTGCCAATTCTGACCATGAAAAGAATGCCTCTCCCCCTGAAGGGAAAGGTGTATGCCTCATGTGTTAGAAGTGCAATGACGTATGCCTCAGAAACATGGGCCGTTAAAGTAGAGGATGTCAACAAAATGGAACGTAATGAGATGAGAATGGTGAGATGGATGTGTGGGGTCAGGCTGCAGGATAGAATAACAAATGTTGAGCTGAGGAGACGTTTAGGTATAAAGAGTATTAGCGAAGTGATGCGGACAAGTAGACTGGGATGGTATGGACATGTGGAGAGAATGGATGAACAAAATTGGGTGAAAAAATGCAGGTCTGTGATTGTGGAGGGAGCTGCACCAAGGGGTGGACCGAGGAAGACCTGGGATCGCACTATACGTGCCGATCTCAAATCCAAAAACTTGACAAGTGAAGCAGCCCTTAACAGGGTTGCCCGGAACGCCGCCATTAGGACAAGAGACTGAAATTGCACGTATGTGTGGAGCACTCGGTCTTAAAATTTTATGTATGTATGTATGTATGTATGTATGTATGTATGTATGTATGTATGTATGTATGTAACTCAGAAGGGCTGGATGGTGCCCACATTGCAGCTTAGCAAGGTGGACTCCGTCCTCACAGGAAAGGAGGGCTTCTGAGGGATGGGCTTCAGGGGGCATGTAGCTGAGTGTTGTCTTTGAGTGACTGGATGGATCGGTGGGTGATTTGAGTATGGATATGCTTCTGGAGGCTGGCTTGGGTTGGGCAATACCATCCATACCTTCTGCCCCATTCATTTTAGTAACTTCCTACATCTAAGTTAATAAAAGGACAGAGAGGGAGAGCCAGATCGAGAGTGAGGTGGAAGGATAGAGTCAAGAGGTGTATGAGGTTAAGCGGGATTGGTTGGGAGGAAGGACGTCATCTGATGGGGGATAGAGGTGCATGGGGGCGATTCAATCGTGGGCACTCCTTTGGCATTTATGGCATCTGGCAATAAGTAAATACAGTAGATAGATAGGTTTTTGTGCTTGGTGAGAACATTCAATATTCCTTGTCTATCAATTTACTGGTTAATATATATTATAACTATATATACAGTATATTATAACTGTTCGGCGAGGCAGCTTAGGGAACGACGACAACAACAACAACTAGATAACTTATAATTTGTCCATGCAAATACACTTCATAATGAAACTAATATACACTAAATATAACATTTATTTTACACACTAAACTATGAAATCCTAGATCATAAACTCTGTAAATAATATAGATCTTATCTGCAAGGCAGTATAAAAGTTGAGCTAATGGTTATTTATATACTGTAATTTGTCTCAGGCAAGTTTGGACGTTCAGGTCTAGCAATTCGAGGCAAATGTCCAGTATAGTCCCTGTAACAAAGGCATGCCCTAGCCCTGTCAATCAAGGAAGTACACGGCATCAAAAACTGCAACCAAAATTGTCTCAACTTGAAAGTATTTCATGACTAAACATTTTTGTTAATACCAAAAGCTGTTTCTCACCTTTGGCAAAATGGGCAACAGACATACAAAATGCCAAGAGAAAAACAAATTATAGAAAACTGAAAAACAAAACAGAAAGAACATTCACATACTACTGAGCCTGGTGCAGGGGATGAGGTGTTCCTGGCCTACTCTGATTTAGGACAGTACGGCACCTATTCCATACAGGGAGACATCGGTGTAGAGCCGGAATGGAAGCTCGTAATCATGGAAGGACACTACTGGACCGGACACGAAAAGGTCCTTGAGGGCGTGGAAGGCTTGGAGTCTCTCAGGGGTCCACAAAAATGGCTTTTCTTTCCTGGTGAGGTCGTGCAAGGGCTTGGCGATGGTGGCGAAGTTCTTGACAAACTGACGATAGTAAGAGGCTAGGCCTATGAAGGCGCGTACTCCTTTCACTGAGTTTGGTGGGTTAATGTCCTTGATGGCTTTCAGCTTCTGTGGGTCTGGGGCAATGCCAGCTTCTGACACAATGTGTCCCAGGAATTGGACTTGGTTCCAGGCCATGGTACATTTGGTGGATTTGAGTTTGAGACAGGCTTGTCTTATTCTCTGGAATACTTGGGTGAGGTGTTGGAGATGTTCTGACCAGGTTCTGCCGAAGACTATTATGTCATCGAAATACGCCAAACAGGTTTCCCAAGTGAGTCCCTGTAGCACTGATTCCATAAGTCGGGAGAAGGTGGCAGATCCATTGCATAATCCGAAGGGTAGGACGGAGAATTCGTAGAGTTTTCCCTGACTGGTGGAGAAAGGCGGTTTCTCTTGATCCTTGGTTGCAACAGGGACTTGCCAATACCCGGACTGGAGATCAAGTGTGGAGAACCATTTGGCACCTAAGGAGTCCAAGGTATGTTGGAATATTTTTATCCCCTGTCATCTCAGTAAGTATAGAATTCATATACAAATAATAATAATGTTACAAATGAACATATGAATAATAACATACAGAGAGGAGAAGTCTCACATCACAAGAAATAAAGTCCTGAAGTAAATATGCAAAGCTCTCAAATATGGCTTGAATGTAAGTAAATAAAGTTACTGCGATCTTGGAAACGTAGAACTGATAAGAATGGAAAATAGGACAATATTTAATCTCAAAACGAACAATGCAACTTGAATAAGTGTTTAAACTGTAATAACTCAATGAGAAATAAGTATGAAAGATAATTTCATAAAAGTAGAATAATTATGTTAGTCAACTACAGTATATGTGACTGAGGAATAAATATACACTGCGACTGAACTTTCACTATTGGATCTGTACCCAGATGATATGTAGCACATAAACTCAGGTGTGATGAAGTGTTCGAGATTTATGTGTAAGTGTAGGCTATGTCTTTATAACCGGACAAATATATATATATATTTCCAAGCCGAAGAATACAGGAGCCTGAATTCGAGGAAGTATATAAATATTTTCCGCACAATAGAGTGTGTACTGTTCACCCGAATCAGAGTAACGGATAACAAGTAAATAAGGGAAGAATGGAAAATCTTCTATTTGACATTAATACTGTATATGAACCTTGACATACCTAAGTCTAAATTGGACTGGTAATCCAATGGACCCGGGTTCGAATCCCAATACTATATGTCAATCGGAAGATATTATTGGGATTGAATTTGTGCTCTACCTAGTTTCAGTGCATTACCACAGCACACCGAAATGCCAAAAAAATACCCTCATTGTTCCCTGATTAAATAACACTGTACAGGGTATTAATATTCCCATATTCAAAATAAGCTACAGGGGGGCAATGCCTAGTGAGTTAATTGCTCAATAGGTGGCGTTCTGAGAGTGAGGGTCCGAGTCTGGGGAGTTACTTTTGATGTGTTCGCCACTCTTCTAGCGGCACCAAGGAGCGCGGCGCCCCTCATTATGGGTGGTGATTTTGGTGCAGTAGACTGTTTGAAGCGACAGCTCATTCCCTCGCGAGGATGGGCTCGTCTGGCACTTTTTGCAGTTCGACATCGAGGGCTCTCTTGAAGTTGTCTAACGAGACGTCCCTCATGTCTCTTACTCGCCGTGGGAGTTTGTTGAAGAGACGCTGTCCTCTGTGTGATAACAAGACCTCTCGCAGAGAGCCCATAGCACCCCTGTTATTCATCCGGGGGATTTCGCATTTCCAGCCTCTCCTATCACTGAATTTCATGACTATCGGAGTATGTAGGTTTGGTACTAAACCCTCTGCGATTTTCCACGTGTATATTATTAGGTAACGTTCTCTTCTACGTTCCAGCGAGTACAGATTCAGTGCTCTTAAACGCTCCCAATAGTGTAGATGTTTTATCGAACTTATATGCGAAGTGAAATTTCTTTGTACACTCTCTAAGTCATTTATTTCACATGCTTTGTATGGGGATGTTAATACGCTACAGTATTCAAGCCGCGGTAGCACTAGAGATTTGAAGAACGTTATCATAGGTAATTCACCGCGTGTTTTAAATGTACGTAGAATCCAACCCGTTAAGACGTTTCGCAGCCGCAACTTTGACCTGGTTATGTACTTTGAAACCCATATTTTCAGACATTTATACCCCAAGGTCTTTCACACTGTCTATCCATTCTATTATGTGGTTAGATTCTGTTAAGTAATTTGTAATTTCTTTAACGCCATTATTATCTCTGTACCGTATTAATTGGAATTTTTCTTCATTGAATTGCATGTTGTTTTCCCTGGTCCACTGGAACACTACATTCATGTCTTCCTGCAGTCGGCCCGTGTCCTCTTGTGTGTTTACTATCTTGCTTAATTTTGTGTCATCAGCAAAAGACGACACCGTACTGTGTCTAGTGTTGGTATCTATGTCGCAAATTAGTATGAGGAACAGAAGGGGCGCTAGCACTGTTCCTTGAGGCACTGAGATTTTGACATCCGAAGGCTCAGATGTGACTTGGTTTACTGTTTACTGCTACGTGGTGATGGGCTGGTCTATCAGAGTGAGAACTGAGCAATCTCTGCCATACCCATAGCTTACTCTGACTTTTCCTTTTACTTATATATTTTCTAGATCTCAAGTGACGGCGTCTCTTCCGTGGATTGACCTCCCAATCTACCAAGATTGGAAGCCAAAGCGTCACATTTTTCCTTTGCCCCTCAACTTTCTCTTCATAATTTGCTGAGGGGCACAGGGCCCTGAGTAGGGCTTTGGTTTCCCGGACGTTTCCGCACCCTCCTCAGCTCCCCGCCATGGAGTGGCTTCGGTCACCCAGGCTTTATTGTGGTCGGCAGGGAGGGTTCTGTGGGGGCGCTCGGTTATGGCCTTGGCCTTGCTCAGGGCCTTGGGGCTGTTCGGCCAGGCAGCTTGGGGAACAACAACTGCTACTGATTGTTTTCGGTTTACGAGGAAATTGTATATCCACCTTCCGATTTTCCCCGTTATACCTTTTGCTTTGAGTTTGTGGGCTATTATACCATGGTCACATTTATCAAATGCCTTAGCAAAATCTGTGTAAATGACATCCACGTTTTTCTTTTCTTCTAGCGCTTTAAGAATTTTGTCTTAGTGTTCCAAAAGTTGTGAGAGACATGATTTTCCCGCTCTGAATCCATGTTGACCGGTGTTGTGTAGTTCATTTGCCTCCATGAATGTTGAGATTTTGCTTCGCAGGACTCGCTCGAAAACTTTAATGATGTGGGAGGTTAGAGCTACCGGGCGGTAGTTTTTTGGTAGTGCTTTACTCCCTCCTTTATGCAGTGGGGCAATTATTGCGTTTTTCAAGCTATCTGGTATTTCACCAGTGTCTAGACTCCTTCTCCACATTATAGCCAGGGGTTTTGAGAGGTTTCCCTAAAATTTCTTCATTAGGATCGAATTCGATGAGTCCGGGCCTGGTGCCGAGTGGGATGGCATGTTGGAAATGGCTTCTTCTATGTCTTTTGGACCGAAATCAATATCCAGCATCTGGGGGGTTTCCGTGGGAGAGGTTTCCATGAAAAATATATTTTGGTCTCCGATGACTTTTGTTTCATCAGGCTCACTGAATGCCATTTCATACTGCCTGCGTAAGAGTTCGCTCATTTCCTTTTTGTCCCCTGTGAAAGAGCCGTCCCCTTTGCTTAGTGGGCCGATGTTTGATGCTGTTTTAGCCTTTTGTTTGGTGTATGAAAAAAAGTATTTGGAATTTTCCTTTATACCTGCAATAGCTTTCCTCTCCTCTTCCATATGTTGTAGTTCATATGATATTCTTAGCCTTTGTTCAATTTCCACAATTTCTCTATCTATTTCGGCCTTTTGCCTATCCTGTAGATTTTGATGTGTGCGTCTTTGTACGAGTAATTTTCTTCTTCTGTACAGCCTCCTCCTTTCCCGATCTTGTTTGCTTCTTCGTCTTGTTTGTCTTGCAGGTATATGGTGGCTACAGATTTGAGTCATGGTTTCTGTTATTAGGACCAGACATTCTGCTGGTGTCAGGTTATTCATTAAATCATCCCAGTCTATTTCCTCCATTTCTTGATTTACCTCTTCCCACCTAATGTTTTTGTTATTGAAGTTAAATTTACTGAAGGGGCCGGTTTTTTTCTCGATTCTGAGGTTGTCTGTACACTTTCTAAGGTTGTTTTGATTTCAATTAATTTATGATCTGAGTATGTTGTGTCTGATATGTTAATGCTGTGTACTAGAGAGTCGTTGTTAGTGAAGAACAGGTCTAAGATATTGTTTTCCCGTGTGGGTTCAGCAATATGCTGGGTAAGACTAAAAAAATCGCAAATTTCAAAAAGCTCTCTCGTATTTGTATTTGCTTCTCCGGTGTTATTTGCCACTACCTGGTTTTCTAGTTGTCTCCATTTAATGTTTGGTAGGTTAAAGTCTCCTAGCCATATAATATTTGGTGTTGGGTTCCCCAGGGTTTCCACTTCTGATTTTATTTTGTTGAGCTGGGTTTTGAATTCTTCTCGGGATGAGTCTGGAGGCCTGTATGTAACAATAACTGCTAAATTTAGGGATTCTATTTAAACTCCAAGTATTTCCACCACTTCATTACTGTTATTTAGGAATTCAGTACATATCAGTGAGTCATGGATGTACAAGGCTACACCTCCATGTGATCTATGCATTCTGTCCGCCCTATGTAGGTTGTAACCAGGAATCCATACCTCACTATCTTCCTGATCTTTAATGTGAGTTTCTGTGAGAGCCGCAAATATAGCGTTTCCTTCTTCTAGCAGGCCCCTAATAAATGGTACTTTGTTCGTGGTTCTATTTTTTAGGCCTTGGATATTTGCAAACAAGATTGGGGAGGGATTGTTTGGAGTACTATGTGTACCTAATAGTCTTCGGGATATATTTGCCACTCTTGGGAGGCCAGGAGGTGCTCGAGGTGTTCTATGTGCTCTTCCATCTCCCTCAGTCTCTTCATCTTCGTCTGCCATTTCCCTCCTTGCCTTTTTCCTCTGTCTCGTTCTCGCATAGCTAGAGAGTTTTTTTGGCTACCATTCGTGTTAGGTCTAGCATATCTCCAAGTCCCTTTAATATGAAAAGCTGGGCATTTCATATTGTAGCAGGTCTTTTTCTCAAGTGATGTCTTGCAAAGGGATGGGTGGTGGTATTTGCAGATTTCACCAAATCTACATTTTCCATGACTGGTTATGTTGTTGCAAATTTTGGGATGAGCAAATCTACATGACTTCCCATTATATTCGCCCTTTTGACCAAAGTAGCACCTTCTTTCCAGATAATATCTGCACACTGGTGTAGACAACCCCAGTAGGTGTGGCTGGGGCTGAGAGGGGTTATGTGGTGAGCTAAGTGTGGTTGTGGGTGATAGTGGGCTTGGTGTATGGGTGGGTGAGGCCTGCAGGGGGGTGGAGTTACGGGTCGGTTGTAGGTGGGCAGGTGGCAGTGGTGAGGGGGGAGGCGATATGGAAGGGGAGCCTGATATGGAGGCTTGTTGCATCCTACGTTCATCCTGCAAATGTATTTGATCAACAGCAGTAGGGTGGTCAATGGCCATAGATGGGATTAATGTGGGGGTTTTCTGGGTCTGGGGAGGTGTGGGGAGATGTGCGGCAGGGTTTGTGGATTTGTAGGGTGCGAAAGGTTGTTGTTCGGCAGGCGATGTGTGTTGATGTGCAGGAGGCAATGTGGGCTTTTACATGGGAAGGTGTGCGTGTGTGGGTTGTGATACTAGTATGGGCCCTGAGGCCCCAATAGTTCCCCATTTTCTGTGAAAAGTAGCTATGTCTTGGCTATATTTCGGTCTATCTTGTACTTCTGTATTTTCTACAGTCTGTGTGACTTGCCATGTGATATCAAAACAACTATCGCAGAAATGGAGGTTCTTCCCTCTTGTATTGTACGCCTCATTTATTGGTATCAATCCTATGCAAATCCAGTGGTATGGTTTCTTGCATATCTGACATGCTGTGCCTTTATCCCCGTGTATATTCATCTTACACCTCGTACAGGTGTCTCTGGTAGATGTTTTTTTTTTTTTTTTTTTTTTTTTTTTTTTTTTTTTTTTTTTTCCACCCACCCTTACATGGGGGAGAGAGAGAGAGAGAGGGGGGTGGGGCGTGGAGGACAAGGAGGTGTTTGTTACGCGGTTTGTGGGGAGTGTGTGTGTGTGTGTGTGTGTGTGTGTGTGTGTGTGTGTGTGTGTGTGTGTGTGTGTGTGTGTGTGTGTGTGTGTGTGTGTGTGTGTGTGTGTGTGGGGGGGGGGGGGGGGGGGGGGGGGGGGGGGGGGGGGGGTAGTGCCACTCGTTTACACTCGTTATGGTTTAAACTTTAAGTAACTTTAAGTAACACTTTCAATAATTATCTTATGAAACAGAATTATCACTGCCCTAACCACTTTTCCCGTTTTTGGTCGGCTGCTTAGCGGAATATACGGCACTCTAGGAAAATAACGAACTTTCCAGGCTACCTATATATAGTATCTATTTTAATAGTCATGATTTACCTATCAACTTGATTCAACACTGCACAGGTTCGAATTTTCACCACATTTGGTTGCGTGGGAGATCTTTCTCTCCAATAACGTCACTACTAACCTGCGATATGGTCGAGAAATAATCTGCACTGATTTAATTTGTTTACATATTATTTTTCTCTGTTTTCTATTATTTACGATATTTGTTTTGTCGGTACCCTTTCCTGTCGAGGTTAAGTTTCGCTTTTGGTAAAATCGTATAAGGGGGAGGGGAAGTGTCCAGGAGAGCGAGGAGGGTGGGGGCGAGGGGATATATGTGTTTGCGGTCTTTGCGGTCACCGAGACTATTTTGTTTACAGCATACGTCCTGTTCCCAAGCTAAAAGTTAAAAGTTCCCCTGACTTTAATTCTCTGTATTATACTTTCCTAGTTTATTTACGTGATATACGAAGTTCACAATCACTTTTAACTTAGGCTTCCTATTTTCACATAGCCCTGTTTGATTTCATAGGACTATAGAGCTAACACTTTTGCTTTGGGACGTAACGGTTTTTTCTTTCCCTTCTTCTTTCCACCCGCCTTGCCTATGCCTCATGGGCCTGCCCTAGACCAGCGCTGTGGCACTGCTGTAGGAGTTAACGGATTTTTGTTCCAAAACGCGTATATCTCCCCAGATATTTTATCAAACGGTTCGATTTTGCACTTCACAGGACCGCGACACTAAGTTTGTTTTTGTGTGTGATGTTTTGAAAGTTTAATCACCAGTATCCCGCGTAATAGTCGAAAAATCCCGGACCGCGACGGACGTGACCCTCACTCTCTGCGAAACGTTGTCAAGCTGTACAGGGGTAAAGAACCACTTGAGGCGGTTGAGCACACCCAGCTTCTGGGAGGCTGCCTTAGCAAGATTGGTAATATGGTCCTTCTAAGTGAGAGCAGAAGAAAAAGAGACACCGAGAATATTGAGAGAAGATGAAGGATTGATTTTTGTATTGTTGAAGTGTAAGGGCCAATCTGTAGTCCTCTGGGAGTTCTGGACGGGTAGTTATATGAAGAAATTGGGTTTTGGAAGCATTAAATGCAACAAGGTTTTCTCTGCCCCATTTGGAAATACAGTACTGCAGTAGTTAGATCAGAAGATAAGTCTGCATGGCTTCATTACGTTTGTTTTTTAGGGATTACTGGCTGGGGCGTTCAGGAAAACTAATCGAGTAGTGTAAGGTAGAGTCGTCTGCACGTGAATGGATGGGACTGGAGTAACAGTTGAGAAGGTCATTTATGAAAATTAGGAAGAGAATGGGGGATAGGACAGAGCCCTGAGGAACACCGGAGTTGATAGGATGAGGAAGTGAGCAATGGCCGTCCACAATCGCAACTATGGAACGGCCGGAAAGGAAATTAGAGACAAAGGCACAGATGGAGGGATAGAAACCGAAGGAGGGTAGTTTAGAAATTAAAGATTTGTGTCACTCTATCGAAAGCCTTCGATATGTCTAGTGCAATAGAAAAGGTCTCACTGAAGTCTCGAAAGGAGGATGCCCAAGAGTTAGTAAGATATGAAAGATCAACAGTAGAGCGACCCTTAACAACACCGGCAGCTGCGAGAAGACTCTTAAGAGGTCCTACTGGGTGGCTGCGGGAACTCTTAAGATCCTAGGCCTAAAAAAAAACATTTATAACACCCCAGTGGCACTAAAAAAAATCAATTAGTGCTTAGGTGGGATAATTTCCCTCCACTATTTGTTACCACTCCTACACATGTGTCCTAACCCCCCCTTTCCCCCCTCCTCAATTATCAGGTATTTTCTCTATTATTCCCGATATTTATAGAGTATTTTCGTGGCAGGACGAGAGGGAGGAGGGTGGAGGAGTGTAACTCCGACCCTCCATGCCAGTCTGAAAGCTCCCCTGGTCTTTCACTGCCACGCGAGACACGGGAGAGTGAGGGTGTTAGTCTCTCACTGCTCAAGGCCAGATTTCGACCGCTGGGATAAAACATACAATTTTCACCAGCCAATTGCTGTTACCAATTGTTTTATTCCTTTCCCATGTTCATATGTTCATAATAAAAGTAAAATAGGCGCATATGGATAAGTAATAATTATATATATGGTAAATTAACAATTTTAGTGAGGAATGAATCAGAATACCTTCGCACCGCGGGCACAATCAAATACCATAGCTGCGCAGTTAAGAGATTAAGGAAGCAATACTGGCGATCTGAAAGTAGATAATAAGAAGAGAAATGTTTAAGAAATTTGGAAGCAAGAATAGTTTCAAAAACTTTAGAGATACAAGAGATGAGAGCAATTGACCGATAGTTGGAGGGTTGAGAGCGATCACCCTTCTTTGGGACAGGTTGAATGAGAGCAAACTTCCAGCAAGAAGGGAAGATGTTAGAGGAGAGACAGAGACGAAAGAGTTTGCCTAGGAGTCAGCACGGATGCACAGTTTTTTAGTACAACAGGAGGAACACCGTACGGACTGTACGCCTTCTTAGTATTAAGCCCAGAGAGAGTAGAAAATACATCTTTAGAAGAGATTAGGATATTCTGTAAAATCAATAGGAAGAGAAGGCGAAAAATAAATTGAAGCTACCGTTAACCAACGGTCAAGATAGGCCCAAGCAAAGGTGCAAGGGAAAGGAGTACAAAAAGACGGCTCTTCAAAAGGGCAGAATGGTGAAGAAGAAAAGTTTTAGATATAGAGTGGGGAGAACTAAAAAAAAAAAAAAAAAAAAAAAAAAAAAAAAAAATTAGGAATAGAAGAAAGAAGGCGAGTCTCCTGAAGACAATCAATCTTAGAAGAATGAAGAGAAAGGTAGCGCACGTCATTCCTTTGAGTATTTAACCCGGGAACGGCGAGAACACTCTTATGAGGTTTTGGTGGGCAAGGGCGAGGACCCTCTTAACCCGGGAACTGCGGGAAGACTCTTAAGAGTTCCCCCGGCGGACTGCGGGAAGACTCTTAAGAGTCAGGGGAAAAAAAAAAATCAATTTAAAACACCGAAAAAAAAAAAAAAAAAAAAAAAAATATTGCCCCTGGGCCATGTAAAATATCACTCTTCTACCTCCCCTCCTTCAGTTATCACCTATTTTCCCTGTTATTCCCTTATTCTGTGGTATATTTTCGTGCTAACATTAGCGAGTTGCAAGCAGGGCATTGTCGTCACTGTTAGCAAGCGAGTGCAAGAGAGAGAGAGAGTATCGATCGACAGTGTGTCTCCAGACTTGGGGAAAAGTGGCGGGCAAGGAGGTTGCCTCAGCCATACATTATGTAACTCCCGGCCTGTATCGCCGATTTTGACCATCCAAACGCTGTTTCCACTTGTTTTATTGTTGTAACAGGTTAATATCTTTATAATCAACCTATAATAGGCACATATGGAGAAGTATTAATGCTATTTATGGTAAAATAAATATTTTAGTGATGGAAACAGCTCAAATACATGCGCACAGGCAGAGGTGTCTCATACCCCCCATGCGCACTTCAGAGGTTAAGAGGTAAGGCCTAAAAAAAAAAAAAAATTAAAAGGCCCCAGTAGTACTTAAAACAAGTGTTTTTTTTTTCTCCCTCCATACCTCATATCACTTCTCCACATCTGTCAAAATCCCCTTCTCCGCCCTTCAATTATCACCTATTTTCCCTGTTATTCCCTTATTCATTGGTATATTTTCGTGTAAACATCTCCAAACCTATCCTAGGCTGTGGTCATGTGTGTGTTACATAAGGTAGAGACTGGGAGAGTGTGAGGGAGTACCTCAGTACTGCTTCAACCCTCGAGAGAAGAAGGTGTGAGGCCGGCTGGCTCACAATTGATGAATGAACTGCTCGCTAATAATTCGCGATTTTGACCATCCAAATGATATTCCCACTTGTTTTATTGTTGTTACAGGTTACTATCTTTATATTAACCCGTACAGCCCCAGCGACGCGCCTGGCGCGTCACCCTAATTGCGCCGACTGTAACCTCAGGTGTAGCCACTCAAGAGGGCTCAGATTTGTATGGGAACTGTGTACGTATCCCACGCAACCGTGCCGATGGTTGAAAATTCTCAAAGTCCACGTGCGTGCGCGTGAGCGCGCAATAACCTGGTTTTTTGGGGTAATTGCCTTCAATTTTTTACTCTTGTAAAATACGTTTTCGGGGGCTCTGTAGGACCATTCTTTAAGCTTTTTGAGCGGTTTTTCGTGGTTTTTCCTTCATTCCTAACCCATTCGCTATTGTTTCTGGAATAAAATAATTTTTTGAAAACCGGCCGGGTTCTGGTGAACAAACATTACAAAACTAGCCGGGGCTGGACGGGTTAAAGGTAAAATTGGCGCATATGAATAAGTAATAACGATATTTATCGTAAAATGACTATTATAGGCAGGAATGGAGCTGAATATTGCCGCCCAGAACTGTGGTGTTCACTACACCCTGCTTGCACTCGCCGGGTTAAACTCCGTGAAGATTCCATTGTAAAAATGGACATGGTAAAAAAATAAAATATATGTAAATAAAACCAAACTAGGAGACTGAGAAAACCAAAATACAAATAATAAGAGAACAACAATAGTAACACTAAAAAGAGGTACAAAGCCACTGGACAATGATAGAAAAAAAAAGGAAAAAATCTCTTAAAAAAATAAAAAATGCTAAAACGATAACGATAAGAAAGAGATGATCAGATGAGAGTAGGGATAGGGGAAGGAGAGAGAGTAGAAGGGGGGAAGGAAAACAGGGGTAAAGAAACTGGCACGAAACCCAGAGGCATAAGGAGATCTAAGAGAGAGCGAGAGGGAAGGGCAGTAAAGGAAGAAGAGAGTGAACGAGAAGGACAAGTCATAAGGAGAGGGGGAGGGGGAGGGCTGGAGGAGGAGCAATGGGTAGGTTTGGAGGAGGAGGTAGGTGGAGGGCTGGAGAATGGGGAGGAGGAGTGGGAAGGGCTGGAGGAGGAAGGGAGAGGGCTAGAGGAGGAAAGGAGAGGGCTAGAGGAGGAAAGGAGAGGGCTGGAGAAGGGGGGAGGGCTGGAGGAGAGGAAGGGGGAGGGCTGGAGGAGGAGAGGAAGGGGGGGGGGGGGGGGAGGAGAGGAAAGGGGAGGGCTGGAGGAGAGGAAGAGGGAGGGCTGGAGGAGAGGAAGAGGGAGGGCTGGAGGAAAGGAAGGGGGAGGGCTGGAGGAGGAGGAAGGAGGATGGCTGGAGGAGGAATGGGGAGGGGTCAGAGGAGGGAGAAGGGTGGACAGGGGAGGGAGGGACAGGGGGGTGGGGGGGCAGGGGAAGGAAAGGAAGGGTTAGGGAAAGGAGGGACAGGTGTAGGAGGAAGTGAAGCTGGAACAGGATGAACTTCAACAGAGCAGGTGGAGATTGGAGGGGAAAGTGCTGAAGAACGAATAAACCGAGCAATTTCGGGAAGTGTCTCATAAGAGACATCAAGGGAATCGGAAACAGAGGAGAGAACAAGTGTAGAGGGGTACGGCTGAGATACAGGAGGAGATGCTGGGGAGGGGTGAGAAGTAAGGACCTTACACTGCTTGGAGAAATCCTAACTAATAGGTTTTTTCTTTACAGAGGAGGACGAAGTAGGAACGGCAAGCCGATGTTCCCCACGGATGGAAGGGGAACGAGTAGGAGGTAGAGGACAGGGAATAAGAGGAGGAGGAAGAAGTAGGGGTAGAGGAATCAAGAATGGAGAAAGGGCTACACACAGAAAGAGGTGGTGCAAACACAGAAACAGGAGAAAACGAAGCCAGAGGAGGGGCAGCAGAGGAGAGGGCAGAAGAACCGGGTGGAGCAGCAGAGGACGGAGGTCGTTAACCCTTCCGACCCGGACTGCCTTACAAAAGGACGGAGGTCGTATCCGGGCGATTTGGCCGAAAAACGTCTAGGCCTAGGTTACCGTATCTTTGTTATTTTAACTGCTAGAAATTTACCACGCATCTCTAAATGTAGTGCGGTTTCCAATCTGTAGACTGGCGTTGAGTAGATCTCTCTAAGTCAACTGGTTCAGTTGTGATGACGATTTCCGTGGAGCGAATTTTTCTGCGATGTTGACAATATCGGAGATTTTCAGACTCTAATTTCGTCATATTATATAACAACATTGATCCGACGTCTCCTCCTTGTTTTCGGAGGTGCGGTGATGCAATGACCGGCTTTGTTTACATACGTCGGACGCACGGCGTTCAGACCAAGCTGAATAGGCTTTCAAGCTTACTGCCTGTTATAAGGACACCCGGGGTCCTGCCCATCTGCCGCGGTGTCCTTATAAAAGGAGACCCGGGCTGGAAGGGTTAAGGGGATACAGAACGGGAATTGGGGACAGATGCAGAAGACGAGAAAGGAGGAAAGGAAGAGGGTGGGGAGAAGGGAGACTGAGTAGAAGGAGAGGAGGTAGCAGTAGGAGATGAAGAGGTAGGAGAAAATCGTAAAATGTCAGCAAGGGAGGGACCAGGGCTGAAGCCAAGGGTGTGACGTGCTTTGTGCCAAGCGGCCTGAAGAGAGAGACCTTCCCGACGATGGATAGCGGTGACTTCAAGTTCATTTTCTGCACTGAGGTGGATATCCCGAACAGGGAGGAGTTCACCCCCTAGATAAACAAAGTCCGGAGGACAAATGCTGTAAAAAAACGACACGAGCAGCCCGTGAACAAATGCCTGGCGTTGGGCGTTCAAAACAGGAGACAGACAGTACAGGAACACTTTGGAGGCAGAGAATGTCATGGATGAGTGGCGTCGTCACCAAGGTGCATCACCGATGGAAGCAATAAAGTGCCCGTGCTGGAGTTCAAACGAACATCCTTCTGGGCATACAGGGGTGTGCCATCACTGGTCTTAAGGGAGAGCAGAGCATGCGCTTGGTCATCAAGCAAACTGTCACCAGCCGAGAGTGTAAAACCACAACCGCACCAATGGACTAAAGTAACAGACGCTGAAATTCCAAGTCACTCGGAACCGAATAAAACCTGGCCAGAAGGTAATGAGGGGGAGAGAGAGTTGAAAAAAGAGGCAAGACAGAAGAACAAGGATGGGACTTAGTAGAAGGAGAGCAGGAAGGCGAAGAGGACAAGGAGCCAGGGGCTAAAGAGGGAACATACATACAAGTTTAAAGACTGCTTCATCCACAGAGAGTGTGGTTTTAGTCTCTTTTCTGCAGTACAGTACAGTACAATAAAAACTTGCCACAACAGAGCCCCATCACAGTGGCCGATGTTGGGCTAAAGAGGGAACAGAGGAAAACGTAGAGTCGGAATGAACCAAAGTAGCTAATAGAGAA
This sequence comes from Paralithodes platypus, assembly GCA_032716605.1. Lineage (NCBI taxonomy): Eukaryota > Metazoa > Arthropoda > Malacostraca > Decapoda > Lithodidae > Paralithodes > Paralithodes platypus. The sequence goes on from CM064503.1 coordinate 15,259,929, forward strand.
GCAGTAGAAGGAGGAGGATCAGATATGGAAAGTGCAGAGAAAAGGGCAGAAGGAGACTGAGAACAGAGCGATAGTAGCAGCATAGGTAGACACAGAGGGAATAGGGAGGGAGTCCACGGGAAGTACAGTAGAGGTGCCAGGGTCGGTAGCGGAGAAACCAATAGGTATCAGAAGTCGGGGGGAGTTGCAAGCCAAGAAAAACTCCTAGATTTGGTAGCCGCGGCCATCTATCTCAGGAGGCTCAGCATGAGAGCAGGAATCGGTACCCTACTAGGGAGAGGCTGCCTCCCTTGAGGTGGGAGGTAACCGATCAATAAGGGTAAAAACTCTTCCCACCGACAGCTCCAATGCGTGGCGTCCGCCATTACCCACAAATCACGTGACTTAGAACATAATCAGAGGAGCCCGACTCAATGGTACAGTACATCTTTGAAGGGTCTGCCAGGAGGCAGTGCGGAAGAAGGGGGAAAAGAAAAAAAAAGGGAAAAGATACATTTAGACATGCTGTATTATGATTAATGCTGGTTAGGCCATTCCATTGTGGAGATATTAAGAGGTGAACACAAGTGGCCAGGTGGGATATGCAAGCGTAAACTCATCTGGGAGAGTTAATTAAGGCTACTAAATTAAATCACAATATTACACTAGATCTATATTCAACAATTGCTAAGGAAACCACTAGATTGTAAATATATGCCGAACATCACTAAAATATATACCATAATCTACAACAAAATACCATAATCTCTAGAAAATCATTCTAAAGTCTAAACTACACAAACCTCCAGAATCTTGCTAGAATTCAAGTCGCTAGATGTAAAAATGTGCCGCTAGATTAAAATAAATACAGTACCTCAATATACCAGGAAAGTAGCTAAATTCGGAACTAGTGAGTGTCGATGGCAAAGTTGTTGTTGTAGTTCCCCAGACTGCACCAGGTCAATGTCCCCAATGTCCGCAGCCCCCCTTGCAGAGCCACCCAATCGGGAGATCTCGCCAGCACTTAGACGGAAAAGTAGTACAGGAAAAGACAGACAGAAATTTCTAACAACTTATCGGTTCTGGCTTGATTTTGTGGCAAAGATACCGCTCTTCTACATATCGGTTCACTTAACAGCCTACCTATATGGCAATAATTCAAGCTGATTAGCTCTTGTGACCGTGTCCAATATCTCGTTTTGTGGTAATTATTCAAACTTGACAAAAGTTTTAATAATCACGGTCGCACAAGTCAATCAGCTGGAACGGCCACTTAAGTGGGCCGTGAGTCGCTGACACAGTGCATGTACAACAATCACTTGATGTAAAGGGATATATACTCTTCAACATTCTCAAGGTGAAGGTTATTGCTACATTTAAGACAAATTCTGTGGTGGGCTGGATCTGTCGCAGTGAGGGTTGGTGTCCTCTACTTCCCATAGCTGTTTCTGACTTTACCTTTTTCATCATTCTTGTTTCTAACTTTTTTCCTGAGAGTTGTGAAGGCAGTGGGGCCATAATGGTGTGCCCCACAGTTTCCCCAGTGTCTTCTCTCACAGCCCACTGGCACAAGTCGGCCTTTCTCCCTCTGGCGTAGGGATGCGGAGACCCCACCACCCACCACTTTGGTGGTGCAATCAGCTTCTGGAGCAGAGGACCACTGGTTACTATTTTCAGAAAATTCCTATGCTTGGCATGCTTCCAGCCAGGGCCCCCCACTGGGGTAAATAAAATAGCAAAACAGTGGTGGAACTGCCATCCGGGTGAGGGACTGCTCTTTCGGTGCTTAGGGTCATAATCCACTTAGTGGAAATGGCACTGTGGAGTGGGTCAGTGGGTGCATGTCTGGGAGCCTGCATGAAGGCCATCTCTTTTGGGGCGCTTCCTCTGGAAGCGGGACGTTAGATTGATGATGATTAACCCGGTAAGCGCGAGCTATGTGCAATGAACACCACACTTCTGGGCGGCAATATTAGGCTCCATTCCTGCCTATAATCGTCATTTTACGATAAATATAATTATTACTTATTCATATGCGCCTATTTTACGTTTAATATGAAGATAGTAACATGTAACAACAATAAAACAAGTGGGAATAATGTTTGGATAGTCAAAATCGTGATTATTTGCCATTCATGAATTGTGAGCCAGCAGCGACATACACCCTCTCTCTCTGGAACCTACAGCCACACTGAACCTCCCCTCCCTCATTCTCTCACACTCCATACGCTCGGTAGCAACAACACCACACCCTGGAACCGGGTTGCAGATATTGGCATGATAAATACACCAATAAAGATGGTAATACAGTAAGAGGAAAAATAGGTGATAATTGAATGGGGGGGGGGGGTGGAGGGGATATTGACACATGTAGAGTGATATGAGGTATGGAGGAAAAAAAAAAAATTTTTTTTAAGTGCTACTGGGGCCTTTTAAAAGTTTATTTTAGGCCTTACCTCTTAAGAGGTTCCTCGCCCTTGCCCACCAAAACCTCTTAAGTGTTCTTGCCGTTCCCGGGTTAAGACAAATTAATTACTGTATGCCGGTTAGGCTATTCCATTGCAAAAATAACTCCTATACAAGTTTTTGCTAAGGTTAGCGGTTTATATTGCTAATGTGGCACATTTTAGATACTGACATTATCTCACTGTCTTCGTGGCGCAATGCACAAGTGTGTTGATTTTCGGTGCGAGCGTCCTGGGTTCGAATCCCCGGACTGCCACATGTGTTTGTTAATTTCATTAATCGAGTTTAGGAGTAAAGTTGGTTAGTGGAGAGAACATAATAATATTATAGAAACGGCTTGAATATCAAGATGGGAATTATACAGCGCACTAATGACATCATGATACTATCTAGCTACCTATTGCCGGACGTCGTGATCCCCGAAGGGATGGCCACAAATGAAACACCGCCATGCACCTCTGTTCCCAGTCAGTCGACGCCCCTCCTCCCATCACACACCGCTTTCGTACTTCTCAACTCCATCCTTCCACCTCTCACTCTCGTACACTCTCTTAGTCATTCTCTCGCTTCCCATACGTTCCACATGGCCGAACCATCTCAAGGTGTTCCTTTTCACACTTTCCAGCACATCTACATCCACACCTCTCTCATACTTCCTCATTTGTCTGTCTATCCCTCCATGTAAATCCGCACGCACTTCTCAAGTAACTCAATTCCACCCTTCTCACTCTTGGTTTGAGTCTCTCATCCAACGTACATGCTTCGCTCTGCTTGTATTCGTCATAAGCTTCTATGATATTGGCTCATATTACACTGCACATACTGTATATGATTAAATGCAATATTTTGAGAAAACCCAGGAAAGTGGGCAATTTTTTTTTTTTTTTTTTTCAATTGGGTTTCATAGAAAAAAATCCAGGTGAGAAAAACCTTCTTAGCCACTTTGGTGCCAACCCTGGTCTTCTGGTACTGTACAGTTGGCCAAATAAGTGATGTCGCGGCACCAAGTATATTTCGTTCAATAATTAGTATCAGGACTATCTAAGCCTTAATTTATCGTTTCGAGTGAGATATACAAACATGTTCCTTTCTTTACACACTCTATTCAACATCTGAGAGACATTGCTACAGCACACCGCGAGCAAAACGTAATGACAGTGGAGACATAACTTATTTAACAAACCATACAACACGGCTGATGTGTCCATTCCTGAGGTCCCTTGTGGTACCTTGGTAATCAACACATATATGAAATGTTTAGAGGGGATATAATTATGCAATTATAATTGAGTGGAAGCTACCTATACTGCTGTTTGCGGATGATACAGTTCTGATGAGTGATAATGAATGGGAGTTGCAGGGTCTGGTAAATGAGTTTGGAACAGTGTGCGAAAAACGGAATTTGAAGGTAAATACGGGGAAGAGCAAGGTTATGGTCTTCGAAAGGGGTGAAGTCACAGAGTGTGAGGTGAAGCTGAACGGTCAGGCTATGGAGATCGTCAACTCTTTTAAGTATCTGGGCAGTGTGTTGAGTAAAGATGGGACTATGGATGAAGAGGTGCGGGAGAGGGTACAACAGGGGAAGAGGGTTGTAGGAACGCTAAAAGCAGTAACAAGAAATAGGGTGGTCAGTATGGAAGTGAAAAAGTCCTTGCATGACAGTGTGGTAATCCCGACACTGACTTACGGAAGCGAAGCATGGACGTTGGTTGAGAGACTCAGACCAAGAGTGAGAGCAGTGGAAATGAATTACTTAAGGAGTGCGTGCGGAGTTACATGGAGGGATAGACAGACTAATGAGGAAGTAAGAAGGAGGTGTGGTGTGGAGGTAGATGTGCTGGAAAGTGTGAAAAGGAACAACTTGAGATGGTTCGGCCATATGGAACGTATGGAAAGCGAGAGAATGACTAAGAGGGTGTACGAGAGCGAGGTGGAGGGACAGAGGGGGAGAGGTAGACCGAATATGAGGTGGAAGGATGGAGTGAGGAACTACATGAACGAAGGCGGTGCTGGTTGGGGGGAGGGGCGTCGACTGACTGGGGACAGAGGTGCATGGGGGCGGTTCGTTCGTGGCCACCCCTTCGGGGATCACGGCGTCAGGCAATAGATAGATAGATAGATAATTATGCAAGCAATAAAGAACTCTAGCAACATTCCTATAAATAATATCAGACTATTGGGACTGACTTATCACCTTTTCTTTTAAAATTGGAACTGCATTTGCATGCAACCAACCTTCTAGTTCTAAGTTTTAACCCAGGGAATGCTAGAGCCCCCCTAGGACTCCCCATTGCCCTGAGCTAGACCTAGGCCAATTTGGCGACTCTTCCAAAATGTAACAAAATCACATAATCGTGTAGGAAATTCAATCTCGCATCCAACCTCTATATATATGCACAGTACAGTATACCCAAAAGATGCATAGTTGAGGTGTTACGGTGGTTCGTAGTTGAAAATGTGGCGCGAAATCAGCAACGAGCGGCCGTGCGTATTGGTCTGGTGGAGGGAGGAAATGGGAGGAGCAGGGTGGAGGCAAGAAGGTGGGCAGTAAATCTCATTGGAAGCTCACCTCATAAACCCTGAAAGTCACACTTCTTGTTTTTGTCATTAGGAGTATTTTTGTACCTGTTTGACATTTCTTCCGAGAGGAGCGTCGCAGCTCACCAGTAAAACCTCTCAAGAGGATTGTCGCAGCCGCTAGGTTAAATTTTAGGTTGTTAAAAGAAATTTTATTTGAGAACTAAATCATATTTGGCATTCTTTAAATACTTAACCCTTCCTACCCTGTCTGCCTTAGGTAATGACAGCACGAAAGAAGGGCCAATACCCGGTATGCCTTATCTAAGGCATGAGCTTAATAGCCTAATTAACCCTCCAACCCCGGCTAGGGTAGATCGTGACTGTACTCTGTGTCCGGGGGTTTTGAGGAATTTTGGTCCATGTTGATTCACCTGTTACTCCTGAAATACATGACACAAAGTTATAAAAAAAAAAAAAAATGTTGCACAAACCTTCATGTGTAGAATGCCGTTGAGTAGAGGTCTCTAGCCCAAGTGATTGCATAATGGCGAGCGCGGGAAGTGGAGTGATTTTTATGCGGGAAAATCTTCCCGCGTTCGGATGCGTCGCCTTGGCCCAGGCCCCGGCTTGGCTAACCTACTGCGCACTTAGCCACTCGTCGCGCCAGAGTTTTTACCTCCCGGAGGCGATTTTATTTATTGATAGTGATGTTATTATAGTTATTTGGAGTCCAATTATATAAAATATGTGTATTAGGCTATCATTGTCAATAATATTTCACATTTTCACTCGATACCGTAGTTTTTATGAGTAATTGAGGCTGGTTATTGTTATATTAGGCAGTGATTATTCGTTATCACAGGTGTTTATTATACTTTGGCCATCTAATATTAGTTCGTGTGTCACTTTCACTTTGGTAAATATGCTTGAGAGAGTCACTGATAATGCTCATTTTCACTTGATACGGTACATTTTATTAGTAATTGAGGTAGGTTATTGTTATATTAGGCAGTGATTATTCGTTATCACAGGTGTTTATTATACTTTGGCCATCTAATATTACTTCGTGTGTCACTTTCACTTTGGTAAATATGCTTGAGAGAGTGTCACTGTCACTGATAATGCTCATTTTCACTTGATACGGTACATTTTATTAGTAATTGAGGTAGGTTATTGTTATATTAGGCAGTGATTATTCGTTATCACAGGTGTTTATTATACTTTGGCCATCTAATATTACTTCGTGTGTCACTTTCACTTTGGTAAATATGCTTGAGAGAGTGTCACTGTCACTGATAATGCTCATTTTCACTTGATACGGTACATTTTATTAGTAATTGAGGTAGGTTATTGTTATATTAGGTACTGATTATTCGTTATCACAGGTGTTTATTATACTTTGGCCATCTAATATTATGTCATGTGTCACTTTCACTTAGTTATATGCTTTGTAAACGTTTTATATACAATTTATTGTGTCTTTTTTCACTTATTTATATATGTTTTCATAATACATGACTTTTTTATCACAATACATTGTTTTATTTCCACTTGTTGCCTATATACATACATATTGTCAGTCTTTGGTACTTTCACTATGATTATTAGTTAGTACTCCTGCTTGGTGTGGTATTCAGCAAAGCACGGTATAGCACATAGTGACAGCTGGCACTCCACACACTGCATGGTGGTCTTTTTCTGCTTCCTCGGCCTCACCTGGCTGTTCCAGCAGACATGGCACCGCCTTCTGCTAATGGTGACTCCATCTCGTTCCAGAGGCAGGTAACCGAGCTTGTGCACATTTAGATACTGTGCACACTGCATACGGTCCTGAACGGGGCGCCCAGGTTGTGCCACTGCCCTCTGTGGCGTAGCATACCTGTCCAGGAGCTCCACCAACACCTGTTTTTGGAACCTCCGCAGGCTACTGAACTTCCTGGGTGTGCGCGGATTCCGAAGCCTGTAGATATTGTAGGCATTGAGCATTGACATGTCCACCATGTGCAGAAAGAACTTTTTGTACCATCTGCACGAGGTACGCAGACAGTCGATGAAGCCTATCTGCATGTCGGACTTGTCCACCAGCCTCATATTTATGTTGTAGTCCATTACAGCATCGGGCTTGGTCACCCTGACTTGGGTGCGGCGATCCACCTTGCCAGTCTCAACCATTTCCCCCTTGTGGACGGTGCTCAGGAGGTTGACCTTCCGCTGGTCGTGCCAGTGAATAGCCAGAATGGGTCCCGACTTCTTTTTGAAGACATCGCCTTTCTTGGTTTTAGGAGGGAAAGTTGGCATGCCCTTCCTTTTCGCTCTAACTGTGCCTACAGTCCCCGTCTTGCGCTGATGGAGGTACTTTGAGAGAGTGGGGGACGTGTAGTAGTTGTTAGTAGTTGTCCGTGTAGAGGACGTGATTCTTCTGGAAGTACCGGTTCATCATGGCTTGAACCACTGCTCCGCCAAAGCCAATGAGGGGGTCTATTTCCACGTCCCCTTCCTTCCCGCTGTAGACCAGGAAGTCCAGGACATAACCAGTTTGGCAATCGCACAGCACAAAGAACTTTATACCAAAGCGATGTCTCTTTGAGGGGATGTACTGCCTGAAGCTCAGCTTTCCCCGGAACAGCACAAGAGACTCGTCAATACAGACGTTGCAGAAGGGCGTGAAGTATGACGTGAAACGTTCTCGCATCATCTCGTACAACGTCCTAATCTTCCACAGCTTGTCAGAGAGATGCATGTCGGTGTTGGTGACAAGATGGAGCGCTCCGAGGATGTCGAGGTACCGGTCCCGAGAGATGTATTTCCCGAAGGCAGGGGTGGATATCAGATCTTTGGTGATCCAATAGTCAGCCAACCTGTGCTTCTTTACATGAGGCATTAGCATGGTGATTGCCAGGAACACCATGAACTCGGGATGAGTCACTGGGGTCCACCGCTTCATGTGGCCCTTGGTCACCTTGCCAAAAAAGTTCACCTGGATTTGGTGGTGCTTGTTTGTCTCTTCTATGACAAACTCAGTAACCTCCTTATCAAAAAATGACTCAAAAAGCTCATGTGGTGGAGCATTGGGGCCTGCGGGAAAACTTGGGGTAACTCCTGAACCCTCCTGTACCTCATCAAAAGGGGTAACATCAGGGTCATTCACTTCATCAGCAGCCACATCCTGCCAGTTGAAAATATAAAATGGGTCCTGCTGGCGACGCTTACGAGGAGCTGCAGCTGGGGCAGCACGCCCACGAACTTTGGCGGCGCGCACCCTAGGGCGGCCAGGAGCGGGGGGCGTATGGCTGGGACCGGCAGGGGTGGAAGCCGCGGGAGCCTCGAACAAAGAGCGCCTACTTGTAGCTCCTTTTTTCACATATTTTCTCCCTTTTCCCTTTTCTGTAGTAGTATGTCTCCTCTCGGGGGAAATAGGGGGTAAATAGGCCGAAAGTGGGGGGTCCTCAACCCTAGGCAGTGCTGGTGGTGGTGGGGAAGAATGGCGGGCGCCTGGGGCAACTTGGGTGGCGTGGGTAGATAAGGAAGACAATGGCGGGTCAACCTCACCCTCACGCTCAGCCTCACTGGCACCCTCACGCACTGCTCCCTCACCAAGTTTTAGGGCCTCTTTCCTGGCTGCCGCGGCCGCCTTTTCAAGAACTTGCTTCTTATAAAAGCGTATCTTGAATGGGGATTTAGCTGGCGAAGGGCTAGGTGTCGTGTCACTCAACCTAAACTTGGCAGTCGACCTAGTGCTGTCCCATTCGCTCACTCTCACTACACTCTCATCACCTTGCACAACTATATCACGTTCAGTACTATCATCACTTTCATCGTCATCGTCAAATCCAACAAATTGCGCGTCTCTTTCATGAATTTCGTCTAGATCGTCTAAATTTTCACTATAGTGAGACTGATAAGACTCGGAGCTATCACTGCCCAAGTCATCAACACTATTTTGTCCTTCACCACGTTCATAACTCCTCAAAGCTATTTCAATACCTCCGGGAGTCAACGCATCTTGTACGTGCCTTTGCGTTAGGGCGCGACGAACATGGGCAGGCGTCAAAGGGAGCAGGGAATCGGACACAGGGGAATCACTTTTTGGGCTAGTATCCATGTTGGCGGCAGGGTAGAGACTGTTTTGGTGGCGTACATGGTGTCTGGTGGCGTCACCTAGCGACCACGGAACGAAATTTTTACGCGCGCCATTCGAAAGCACATACGCAAGCAATGGTACAATGTTGTACCACCCGGGTTCCTCGGGTCAAAACATAATGGTACACACGTGTACCACCCGGGGTTGAAGGGTTAAGCTTGGTCCGAACGCCGTGCGTACGACGTATGTCAACAAACCCAAGCGTTCGTCACCGCACCTCCGAAAACAAGAAGGAGAAGACTCCTCAATGTTATTGTTATGACGTCATGACGAAATTAGTGTCTGAAAAGCCCCCATATTGGCAACATCTCTGCAATATTGGCTCCACTGAAATCGTCATCACAACTGAACCAGTTGACTTACAGAGCTCTACTCAATGCCAAAATACAGATTGAAAACCGCACTACGATTATAGAGGAGTGGGAAAGTTCTAGCAGTGAAAATAAACATAAATACGGTAGCCTAGGCCTAGACGTTTTTCGGCCATATCGCCCGGGTAGGGGCGACCGTCATTGGCTGAGACAGCCCGGGTAGGAAGGGTTAAGTAAATACCTTATCAATACCAAGTGATTTTTGAGATATTAGTTTGTCTACTGTATTTCCTTAACCCTTAGAAAATACTATGACACATTAAATGGTGTATTTTGGCTATTATTAGAACATTTTATTTATACTAGGAATGGTATGCCGCAGTCAGCTAGTTAATTATGACCATGAATACTGAAGGAGCAGACCCAGAGCAGTCCCTCACCAGGATGGTAGTTCCACCACTGTTTTGCTATTTTATTTACCCCAGTGGGGCCCTGGCTGGAAGCATCAGATCAGATGAAGTATTGAGGGATAAGTCTTTACAACGGCACCTCGTATTTACATTCTACTTTTCCTATTTTTCTGAAGCGTGTAGAGAGGGGAGAAGGGGTGTTGGAGAGAGAGGAAGCTGTTGGAGTGGCTTTGTTATGTGTGTTTAGTCTGTATACGTCGTCAGGATGTTCCCTGACTGGGTGCGAGCATGTGAAACATGCTAGGACATACTACCACACCCACTAAATGTCCGCCGTGGCAGGGATTCAATCCCGGGTCTTGCAGATTCACACGTGAGCTTGCTCACCACTCGACCAAGCACAGGAATTTTCTGAAGAAGGGAACCAGTGGTACCCTGGGGGTAAGGGATCAGAATATGCCCCACGTGCCTTCTGCGTGTCATAAGAGGCGACTAAAGAGGTTGGGTCGGTGGGCTTGCAACCCCCACCCGTGAAAAATACTTAAGCCATGAAAAACGAACGAACAGCCTCGGTGGGGGCGGTTCGTTCGTGGCCACCCCTTCGGGGATCACGGCGTCAGGCAATATAGAATAATATATATATACAGTATAGCTAGTTAATTAAGATAGTCTCTACCCTTAAAATTCCCACAGATCCTTCTTAACCCAGTTAAAGAGTATTAGTGAGACCCAGCGTCGCACGTGATGCGTCGGCAGTGTTTGATCACCAACTCCCAGCGACGCATCACGTGCGTCCGACATATTAAAATCAGTTACGTGGCTCGTAAGGTAGGAAATGGCGGGAGAATAGGAGGGGGAGGTACCGTAGTGTGTGTGGGAGCCGGGCCGGTAGGTGTGAGTGGGCCAAGACAGCCGCGCGGCTGGTGGTGGTGGGCTTAGTGGGGATACTTTACACCCTTAGTTCACCGCCACTTTGAACCTTCATTACTCCGGTCGTATGGGAGCTAGAGGCTTGAGATTTATGTGAGACACTCCTTAGGATGTATGCCGTACAATGCCATACTCAGTTTTCACCCTAGTGCTCCCGGGCGGGTGGTCATGCGGGGGAGACGAACTTTTGACCCCCCCCCCCGCCCCCCAAATGACCGAGGTGAGTTTTTTTTTTTTCATTTCTCACCATTCTCTTCCATTTTGGCTCAACAAATTTTTTTGAGGCTCCCCCCCCAAAAAAAAATAAATATCCGAGGTGATTTGTTTTTGTTTTGTTTTTTTCATTTCTCATCCTTGTCTTCCATTTTAGCAAACAAAAAAAAGAAGTGAAAATGGCTTGGGACTGGGGTGAACAAAATATTATAACTAGCCGGGGCTCAACGGGTTAAGACTATGAGCACTATGGTGATGTGGACGATATGGTACAAGATCTGTTTCTCACAGTTAATGCTGCTGCCATGGCTAATATTCCGAAATCATCTGGAACTTTGAGGTATACTCCTGTGCCTTTCTGGTCTCCTGAGTGTACTAGGGTTAAGTTAGCTTGTAGGTGTTCGTTTAACCGCTACAAGAACAACAAATCTCTTGCGAACAAAATAGAGTTCAAACGTTGCAGAGCAGTGAGGAACAGGACATACAAGGACGCCAAAAAATCATCCTGGATGGATTACGTTAACTCATTCAATTGTCACACTGCGCAGAGTACTGTCTGGCAAAAGATTAGTCAGATTGAGGGCAAACCATATCCTTGTGCCCCTGTTTTGCACCATCATGGTGAAAAGATCTATGCCCCCAATGCAGTTGCTGATGTTCTGGAGGATACTTTTGAGTCTGTTTCTAAGGCTGACCATTACTCTGCTGAATTTCAGCGCTATAAGGAGCGGGAAGAAGAGAAGCATCTTACGTTTGACGACATTGAATGCTATGATTATAACAACGACTTCACTATGCAGGACCTGATGGAAGCTGTTGCCCAGGCTAAGAATACAGCGCCGGGCAATGATGGCATCCATTATGAAATGGTACGACATTTACATCCCAAGTCCTTATCATTCCTACTGTCCTTTTATAATGTCATATGGACTACCCATCTCTTCCCAACATCTTTGAGACATGCAATTGTCCTTGGGTTTCCTAAGCTGGGAAAGGATCATACTAACCCCCAGAATTACAGGCCTATTGCGTTGACCAGTTCCCTCTGCAAGTTGGTCGAGAGGATGGTGAATTCTAGGTTAATCTTCTTGCTGGATGATCATCTTTCCCTGTTCTAGTGTGCTTTCCGGAAACATAGATCTTGTTTAGACCCTATTTTATATTTAGATCACCATATTCGAGTGAGCTTTGAAAAGAAGCTCCATTTGACAGCGGTGTTCTTTGACCTTGCAAAGGCCTACGACACTACCTGGCGTCATGGTATTCTCACGACTCTTACAACTGGGATTTCGAGGCAATATCATGTACTTTATTAAAAACTTTCTATTGGATAGGACGTTCCAGGTTCAGATGCACAATGTCCGTTCTCAGCTGAAGGTACAGGAGGAGGGACTCCCCCAGGGCTGTTGCCTTAGTGTTTTCCTCTTCCTTATAGGTATTTATAATGTGAAGAGCTACCTCCCTGAAGATGTATACTTCACCCTTTATGCTGATGACTTCAGCATATTTTACATGGGGAGGAAGATGGCTCATATAACACGCAAACTTCAGATGGCACTAAATGGGATTGAGAGGTGGACAAAGTCAAATGGTTTTCAATTTTCCACTCATAAAGCCTTTGCAGTTCACTTTTGTAGGCACAGGAAGCGTGTCTGCCCAGATAGGGGGACTTTCAAACATGGTGAACCCATTCAGTTCAAAGATGAAGTTCGGTTCCTGGGTGTTATTTTGGATTGTCGTTTATCATGGTTACCGCACATGAAAGATCTGAATGTTATTTTGGATTGTCGTTTATCATGGTTACCGCACATAAAAGATCTGAAGGTCCGATGCTATCGCTCAATGAATGTCGTCAAGTGTTTGGCTCATACGTCTTGGGGTGCTGACAGAAAGGTTCTACTACAGCTCTACATAGCTTTCATCCAGTCGAAGCTTGATTTTGCTTGTCAAGCTTATGGCCTCGCCTGGCCAAACCAAAAGTACTTCAGATGCTTGATCCAGTACTTCATCTTGGCATTCGCCTTAGCATTGGTGCCTTCAAGTCATCTAGGACAGGCAGTCTCTGTGTGGAAGCTGGGGTCTTGCCCTTAAAGTTCTGCAGGCAGTACCTCCTAATGAAACACTATCTAAAGTGCAAGCAACATCCTATCTGCCGCAAACTCTTCTCGGCTGAGGGTCTTTTTCACGACCGCTCGGCATGGAAACCCTTTGGTTTGGTTGCAGCTCACCTCCTTGATGAAGTTCTGCCTGAGGGGATCGACGTCTGGGATTTTCCGGAGAGTCCAGCTCCTTGGAGCATTCCCGCACGTGAAACATGCAGAGAACTCAACAATATTGTGAAGGGCGAAACACCTGCGCCGGTCTTCAGGTCTTTGTGTTTACAGCATGCCGAGGGAACGAAGGTGTACACAGATGGATCTAAGAGTGTAGATTTTACGGTGTATGCAGTGGTAACTGAAGGGATTACTTTTAGCCGACGCCCCTCTCCAATTGCCTCTATTTTTACAGCGGAATTATCCGCTATCCTACGGGCACTCAGGATGGTTGGGAACCTTGAGGGGAGCTCCTTCGTGATTTGCTCAGATTCTAGAAGCTCTCTCGATGCCCTTTAAGGGGAATTCCGTGGGAGCCTGATACTTACAGAGATAATGAAATGGCTGGTCACACTTGCATCTCAACATAAACTGGTCTCTTTCTGTTGGACACCAGCGCATGTGGGAATCCATGGAAATGAGGCTGCAGATTCTGCAGCTAAGCATGCTGATATCTTTGATGATGATCTCCAGTTGCCCTACAATGATTATTTGCCTCTCACTAAGTCTGCTATGTTGTCTAAATGGCAGGATGAGTGGTCTGACAATGTCCTTGATAAACTAAAAGAAATCAAACCATCTGTAGAACCTTGGACCGAAGCTTGTTCCAAAGTTGGTAGGGAGGAAACTGCTCTTGCTCGCCTCCGCATTGGCCACACTAGACTCACTCATGTTTATCTCATGGAAAGGACAAACCAGCCGGAGTGTACAGATTGTGCTATTCTCCTCACGGTTAAACATATCCTGATAGAATGTCCATCTTTTCAACGTCAAAGGGATAGGTACTTTGGAAATATCCGCAGACCACTCAGCCTGAGAGCAATCTTAGCTGAGGGCTGTTCCTTTTCTGCTGAAATAATGTTTGCGTTCTGCAAAGATGTTGGTATTTTGGGCAAGATTTAGTAGTTTTAATTACAATCCATTATCTCCCTTTATATATTTATAATTCCTATTCAGTTTTAAGTTTACAATACACCACCTTTAGCACTTTTTATTGACACTGGGTACGGCTGACGCCTCCCTTTCCTAAAATTTCTCCATTTTTATATCAACTCCTTACCTGTAAATAATATCTTCCCTTCTTGAATGTTTTACGGCTCTTTCAGCTGCTTGGCATAGAGCCATGGTATTTTTTCTATATAAAAAAAAAAAAAAAGGGTACTGATAACTGGCCTCGGTTTCTAGTCATCAATTCAACTGGAGCGAGGTTAGAGAACCTCCTCCTCACCACGCATGCGTATTCGGACTTATCGTTCCATTCCATAGGAAGCAATGAGTGGGTCATGGAGGCTACCACAAGGGCTTAGTAAGAGGCATTTCAATCGCTTACCGAGTTAGATGGTAAGAGTGTTACTGTCACCAAACATAATGCCTTGAATTTCATCCAGGGCACTGTAATTCTGCCCCCCTCTCTCGACGATGAAGGACTCCCTCACAAGTCCATCCTCTTATCTTCTCTATGCTTGAGGTATCCCAACATCCATGATGTGGACGTTTACACAATCCCAAACAAAAGAGTACCATCACAACCTCTCCGCATTGCCCGTATAAAGTTTGAAGGCAGCACGCTACCTATGATGTTAAGAATTCAAGGTCAGCGTCGTGAAGTAAGGCCATACGTCTCGAGGCCTCTTCAGTGTCTGCGCTGTTCCTCCTTCGACCATACTTAGCATAACTGCAGAAAAACTGAGGTATGTGCCTACAGTGGCTCGCCGACTACTCCACCCGTTGGAATTGCGGCCCTCTAAACTGCGTCAACTGTGGCCTTGTTCACCATGCTCGCTCAAAGCAATGTGTTTTCCACTTATTTAATGCCGAATTGAGCTTCTTCTTAGCCGTTCTAGCATATCTATCATGGAAGCAAAAGAAGAACTAAAAGTCAGAGGTTTTAACTCTTCTTGCCCGGGCAGCATTTCTAAATGTTGATACAGTAGTCTTACCCGGGCGATCTGCCCAAAAAACGTTGTATGTAAACATAGGCCTATTTTTGTTAATTTAATAGCTAGGGAATGCACACAAATCTCAAAATGTAGCCCTTACTTGTATCTATAGACTGGTGTTGAGTAAAACTTTCTAGGTCAATGGTTCAGGTGTGATGACGATTTCCGTGGAGAGTTTTTCCGGGTATTTAGCCATATCGGACACTTTGGAAGACTTATTTTTGTTATAACTAGCAATGGCGGACAAGGTCGAACTGATAAAAGCGATGTAGTTGAGGCTTGATAGCGCTACGATCGACCTTGTGAACAAACGTTTCGCCGCGCGACTTTCAAAGCACGCTTAGGACGCTTTCAAGCATACAGATTTTAAATTGCTGCCCGGGCTCCGGGCCTTCGCAAGGTGCGGCATTTTAAAATGCTGCCCGGGCAGGAAGGGTTAAGGACCCTTCTGGAAACCCTACATATAGCGCTTTGGGTACGTGCAGCCCTTCCCCGAACCGATTTTCCAGTACCCCGTGGCAGTCCTCCTGCCACACGCTTTAATGGTCTTGAACGGGATGTGGATGGTGAGTTGTTGCAGGGAGTTCTGCCTTTGCCTACCGATGCTGTCCCTCTCTCCAATTCCTTTAGCGTATTGAATGATTCTTCTTCAATACAGTACCTCATTCTCAGGCACCCGCACGATGCCTTGGCTGAATCTACACCTGACTACGGGCAAGCTATAACAGACCTTCAGGCTCTTGATCGGCACCCACCATCCGCTAAAAGCGTCTTGGCCCCTTCCGAGACCGAATCACCTACAGTCTGTGATGGATTCCACCAGTAAACGCCATTCCGATGCCCTTGATTCTCCCCCTCCCCGATCGTCCCCCTCATTTTGTGAAGCGTACGTCCCATACTGCTAAACATTCTGCTCCACCCCCACAACCCCAGCGCATTACCCCTCGCTCAAGGGTTCCCTCCTCACCTTCTGTGCCTAGTCTCCCCCCTACATCACCCCACTCGATCCCCTTCTCCCACTATTCTGCGAAGCAATCCCTCTCCCTTCCGCGAGTTCTGTGGTCTCTGTACCGCTGCATCAGCCCTCTCCCAGAACCGTCTCCTCTTGTGCCACATGAAGAGGGCTGTGACTGCAAGTCATGCGTTCGCACGGCTGTTTCTTCTGCCACCGCTGACCTTCACGCTCCTCATTGTGGCTGTCACACCTGTTTCTGCAGGAATGCCACCTGCTTCCGGCCCCATCCAGCACCTCTATCATTTCAATAATCCGTGCTTTTATTGATGACCGCCGTTTACCCGCTTCTGATGATATTGCTTCACGTAGCCCTTCGTGCTTCTGTACAGCTCGCCTGAAAATATGTATGGGCGAAACCCAGTCACATTTAACTACTGTCATTCATGACATATTTTGTCTGATCGCCGTTCCCAACCATCTGGTGGGAGGGGCTTGCTTGATCTGTTTTCCCGGACCACCATTCCATCTCGTTTTCGACCTAATAGTGCTGTTAACCTGCACAACTTGAAGTTTCTCACTTGACCTCTTCAATCCTTGACATGACATTGTTGCCATGCAATTTAACTCTTATATTATTCAATGGAACATAAATGGCATCTTCTCCAGGGTCCGCCTGGGTGAGGTCCAATGTGTCCTTAAATAATTGGTACCTATTTGCCTGTGACTTCAGCACGTTGGTCAGAGTCAACCTACTATACTAAATTATACTTAAGCATGACACTCGCCCTCCACTTGGAACGAGTTAGGTACTGCTATGTATGTCCATAACTCTCTGACATTCAATACCCTCCCACCACCGGATGGTTACCTTCAGTGTTCAGCCATTCAGTTGCATCTCCCGGGTAAATCTTCATTCACAATTTGTAATATATATAAAGAACAAAGCTCTCATTATGATTTAAGTCGTCTTCGTCTCTTCCTGTCTTCCTTCCCTGAACCCCTGCTATTGGTAGGCGATTTTAATAGCCACAGTCCGGTGTGGGATTTCAACTCCTCCGCGTCTGACGGTCCAGGCGGGTACGTTGAAGACTTATTTGACCATAATTTTTGTTGCCTCAATATTAACCACATTCCTACATATTTCTCCCACTCACATGGTACCTTTTCATCGGTGGACCTATCCATCTGTTCCTCCTCCATTATAGACAGATTTGACTGGCATACGTTGGATGACTCGTATACCAGTGACCATTACCCGATTTTGTCAACCGCCTTCCCGTCCACGTTATAATTTTCGTAAGGCGGATTGGGATAATTTTCACTTACATACACGCAGCATCCCTCCTTTCCGGCCCTGAGATAATCCATCATCTAATTTTGTTTCTTAAACATGCTGAAGATAAAACCATCCCTGCGTCCACTGGTTCCACTGCACGTCCAAATGTCCCTTGGTGGACTGACTATCTCAAATGTTTGGTCCGCGAGAAACGGGTTGTTGGTCGACGGTTGGACCGACTCAACAGGCGTTTCCGTTCCATAGCCTCACAACACCCTCTGACACTCCCTAATCTTGATGCCATGGTTTCTCTTCTTCTTGAGATTCTAGCACTAAGCCACATTACAATCGCCTTTCAGTTAAGCTTAACCCTCACAGACCGGTCTCGCCTTCTATAGGATAGCCCCGAAACCCAGGGGATCTGGCCGAAAAACGTTGTTATAGGCTAGCCCTATCTTTGTTATTTTAACTGATAAAGAATTCACACACATCTCAAAACGTAGCCCTGTTTCGTATCTGTAGACTGGCGTTAAGTAGAGCTCTCTAGGTCAACTGGTTCAGTTGTGATGACGATTTCCGTAGAGAGAGTTTTGAGGCGATGTTAGCAATAATCGAACAATAACAAGACTAATTCTTGTTCAAAACAATAACAACAGAAATGTGACTTCTCCTTCTTGTTCTTGATGGTGCGCGTCGCTCCGACCGGCTGTGTTTACATGCGTCGGACGCACGGCTTTCATAACACGCTTAATAGGCTTTCAAGCTTATGGAGCTCATGAGCCCATCCGGTCTCCACGGCGTGAGTTTGTTTTGGGCTCCTCAGAGCCCAACCGGGTACTGGGGGTTAAGAAGGAAGTTAAGTTTCGCAAGTCCTTGTCATGGAGAGAGTATGGATCATTTATTTCCTCTACAACTTCCATGCACACCATTTGGGATAAATTCTGCAAAATCAATGGGCTATCCAGGTTACTTTGTTCAGGCTCTCATTTTGTCTGTCTCCGGGACGCCGGTGGAGTGCTGGAATGCCCTTAGTGATCCCTGGTCTCTGGGTCTTCTCCTGGGTGACCTAGATGTGTCTGAGTTTCTATTTTGTCTTTTGTGTTGTGTTGTCCCTGTTCGGGCTTTGTCTTGAGTCGGTCACCCCCTAGATATGGGGTATGTGCCTGAGTATATACAGTACATATGCAGTATACATACATAGAGAGGGTATAACACAATTAATTTTATACAGTTCAATACAACTGTCATACCCCATTGCTGGGGGTGGCTGACATGAGACGGAGTCCGAACAGAAACAATATTTAATGTTCCTATTCTCAGGGTCAGGGACCATTTTCGTGTTCCCTCGCCCGTTTCTTTGTCTCGTCGAGTAGGAGAATTATACAAGGGAAGGAGGATTCCAAGCCCCCTGCATATAGACAATTCTAATCTACTAGTTTCCAGTGAGGATTTGAACCCTGGTCTTCAGATGAGAGACCAGGGCAATACCTCTGCTCCACTCTGGCTCATTTGGCAGAATATTTTCATATGCAGTACAAAATATAAGAATGAAGTAGCATATGAAAATATGAACACGGTACTCTATTGGAAAAATAAAATATTTATACAAAATAACCAAATATAAAATGAAAGAATTAACCACTGTAAACAAAATATAGAATATACATTAGGGAAAGTATAATATAAACATAAATAATTACTGGTATAAATATATATTGTGCACAGTCATCAATGGAAACTAACACATAATAAATAATTAAATATATATTACAGGGAGGCCATGTACAGAGCTCGGTACTGGTGAGGTGCAGCAGTGCCATGTCGATCTGCTCATGCGCGACGACTTTGATTATTCTCCCCTTTAACTAGGCCTTTCAAAACAAGTCCAGCATGCCGTCTTGTAGCTCAGAATTAACGGTTAGGCCTACCACATTCGATCCTAGCACAATACAATATTTTGGGCTTGTACTTTTATTATAGAAACTTAAGTTAGGTTAGGTTAGTCTAATAAAAATAATAAAATATAGGTTTGAGTCCCGGAGGGAAGAATGAAAACCTAATATTTAGTAGTGGCCCCGAAATCATTGACGATATGCCTATTAGTATAATAGTCCACTTTCAAGCGCCCGCGGGTAGCCAGTTTGAAACGACCGCCGCGGGGAGAAAGAGTCCTAACATCATAAGTGCAACGCTAATTCTCTTATGGAATCGTCTTATGAATGGGGTACTCACTACGAAAAAACTTTGTAAAAAATAAAAAATAAACATTAATTTAAAACTTGTTATATTAGTGCTTTCCATCTCGGTGGATTTCTTGCGTGGATTCTATTCCTGACGCTGCTCTTAGAGACGCCATACTTCCTTCAATGACATATTAACCCTTCCCGCCCGGGCTCGCCTTCCTAATGACAGTACAGTAAACCCTCGCTATCTCGGACTAATTGGGGGGAGACCCAGTCCGAGATGACCGAAAGTCCGAGATGTCCGAAGTCCGACTTATGTCCGACTTAAGAAAGGGAAAATTCCGAATTAGAAGAGGAAAGTCCGCGTCACCAGAGAAATTGAGATTTTTTTTTTTTTTTTTTATATATCTATTTAATGCATCTATCTCCCTTATACATATATATAACTATGTCTTATTTGGTCTTTTTTTATGGTCTTTTTTTAATCTATGAATCAATTCTAATACGATGGAATTGAAAACAATATTACCCTTCTAACACACAAATAATAAAATGAAAAAGAGAGTAAATAAAAATGTCTCCTTTGTCTTTCAGAAACATAAGTCCGTCTCGTATATGTTAGTATTTTATCGCTCACTCGCCCCTAGCCACTCTCTCTCTATCTATTTATCTCTCTAATGCATCTAACTAACTCCCTTATACATTAACATAACTATGTCTTATTTGGACTTTTTGTAATCTATAAATAATTTTTAATGCGATGGAATTGAAAACAATATTATCCTTCTAGCACACAAATAATAACATGAAAAACAGTCAATCAAAATGTCTCCTTTGTCTTTTCAGAACCAATTAAGTCTGTCTCATAATAGTTTGTGTTTATCGCTCACTTCCCCTTCTGCAACTCTCTTTCTATCTATCTTGTCTTTTCAGAACCAATTAAGTCCGTCTCATAATAGTTCGTGTTTATCGCTCACTCCCCCTCTGTAACTCTCTCTTTCTATCTATCTATCTCTCTAAAGCTCGGTTCACACATACACGTCCTGAGCTCCCGTCCTTCCCCGACCACCAAAAACTGTTGGACGGCATCAAACGGATGACCTTGTGTCCCGAGTGGCCACGTGTGGCCCTGATGCCCGACCTCAACACGTCACCGCCCCGGAAGACGGCGCATGCACGGCTAGTGGACGGAGATCTCAACACGTGACCGCCCCGGCAGACGGATCATGGGCGGCGACTTGGTGCCACGACCAGTCCCTTTGGAAGACGACCAAATAAGTCTGAATACGACCTGTCTGAGACGCACTGTGACGGCACTGCGACGACACTGCGACCACAATATGATGGACGCAGTGTCGTCGGCGATGGCCCCCATCATGCATATATATTGGGGTGTGGCACAGAGACACCTCAGTCTCAACCAGCCCGCTGAGTGCCAGCCAATTTTGACGGTGTGCTTCTGCCAGTGCCAGAGTTTTTTTTTTTTTTTTTTTTTTTTTTGGGGCTAAATCTATCAAGTTGGGAGAGAAAGGAAGGATAATGGTAAAAAAAAACACTCCCCTTGTCCATTTTCGCCAGAAATCAGGTCCCCGATGGTCCCGAAAGTAGCTGAAAAGACACTATAGACTACAGAGACTTTTATGGTATCGGAATGTATGGGTAGGAGGGTCGTGGGAGGGTGGTTTGGGGGATGGTGGGGGGAAGGTAGAAGCGTAATTGACTCATGTTACAAATATGAAGCCGATTGGTGAGGTAGTTTCGCCACCACAGATTTTCCTTTTTTCCTTATCTTCGTACGGATACGCTGGAAGTGAGTGGTTGGAGGCGGTTGGGGGTGTGGTGGGGGGAAGGCAGAAGGGTAAGGGACTTGTCACACAAATATGGAACCGATTGGTGCTGTCGTTTCGCCGCCACAGATTTTCCTTTTTTTTCCTTCTGACGGGACCGACAGTCAGCGAGTGGGTGGGAGGAGGGATTTGGGATTTTTGTGGTGGGTAGCCAAAAGGGTAAGGTACATGTGGTAAAAATATGAAAGCCATAGGTGCAGTCATTTCGCTGCTACGATTTTTTTTCGGCGAGGACGTATATATACGTCCCTGGCACTCAGCGGGTTAAAATTGAAATTTTTCTACCAACAAATGTACAAATTAACAATTAAACCTACGAAGATGCAAGCCAACTGCATGCTGCATGCTACAGTATTAATAAGGGCAGATTTCCACTTGAGGGATTTTTTATTTTGACGGCGGCTTGGGAACTGAGATAGGACCACACGCGGCTGGCTCTTTTATGGACACTTGGTGGGCAGGGACTAGCGGGGACGCGCGGGGTGATCACGTGAGGCGACGTTGGCACGTCGCAGTCTCAACTTTCAAATATTTTGGTCGGGGCATAGACTACGTCTGGTAGCGTCTAGGCGGCGCATAGACGCTTATACACGGCGCCTATGCGCTGACCAGTCATGTGGGTGACCCGCCCTTGAACCGATTTTGGCGGTTGGTCCGTCCTGATCCGTTTATTTTAGGTATGTCAATAATGTTCGGCTCCCTCGCCGCCGCGGCCCGTGTTGTGGCGTCACTGTACGTTCATGAACAGACCAAACCCGTTTATGTCGGAGTCCTTGCACGATTGCATACGTTTTCAGTGGTCGGGGAAGGACGGGAGCTCATGACGGGTATGTGTGAACTGAGCTTAATGCATCTACGTAACTCCCTTATACATTAACATAACTATGTCTTATTTGGACTTTTTGTAATCTTTGAATAATTACTAATGCAATGGAATTGAAAACAATATTATCCTCCTAGCACACAAATAATAACATGAAAAAGTCAATATAAAAGTCTCCTTTGTCTTTTCAGAACCAATTAAGTCGTCTCATAATAGTTCGTGTTTATCGCTCACTTCCCCTACTGCAACTCTCTTTCTATCTATCTTGTCTTTTCAGAACCAATTAAGTCCGTCTCATAATAGTTCGTGTTTATCGCTCACTCCCCCTCTGTAACTCTCTTTCTATCTATCTATCTCTCTAATGCATCTACGTAACTCCCTTATACATTAACATAACTATGTCTTATTTGGACTTTTTGTAATCTTTGAATCATTTCTAATGCAATGGAATTGAAAACAATATTATCCTTCTAGCACACAAATAATAACATGAAAAAGAGTCAATATAAAAGTCTCCTTTGTCTTTTCAGAACCAATTAAGTCCTCATAATAGTTTGTGTTTATCGCTCACTCCCCCTCAGTAACTCTCTCTCTCTATCTCTCTAATGCATCTACGTAACTCCCTTATACATTAACATAACTATGTCTTATATGGACTTCTTGTAATCTTTGAATCATTTCTAATGCAATGAATTGAAAAATATAATATCGGACATTTTCCGAATACTTATATAAAGTCCGACAACGTCAGAGACTGTCGGAACGATGACGGAAATGTCCGAAATACCGAAGTGCATGTCAGAGAGGCCGTAGCCAGTCCGACTAGTACGGGTTTCCGACTTCTAGAGGTCCGAGATGGCGAGGGTTTACTGTATTGAGATCCGGGCGATCTGGCCGAAAAACGTCTAATAGGCTACCCGCATCTTTGTTATTTTAACTGCTAGAGAATTTCCACGCATCTCTAAACGTAGGTGTGTTTCGTATCTGTAGACTGGCGTTGAGTAGAGCTCTCTAGGTCAACTGGTTCAGCTGTGATGACAATTTTCGTGGAGAGAGTTTCGATGTAATGTTAGCAATATCAGACACTTTTCAACACTAAATCTGTTCTAGCAGACAACACAATAACAAACTCCGACTCTTCTTCTTGTTTTCGGAGGTGCGGTGACGCAAAGACAGGCTTTGTTTACATACGTCGGACGCACGGCTTTCAAAACACGCTTAATAGGCTTTCAAGCTTACGGATTTTAAAATGACACCCGGGCTCCTGCCCATCTGCCGCGGTGTCATTTTAAAATGCTGCCCGGGCGGGAAGGGTTAAGACTAAACTCAAGACATCAAACTAATGGGAAGGGGATGGAAGGGAGGGCCCTACATCGTCAATGATTTCGGGGCCACTACTAAATATTAGGTTTTCATTCTTCCCTCCGGGACTCAAACCTATAATTTATTAGTGGCCTCTCCATCATTGACGATATGCCCGATATCTCAAGACTGGAGGGGGACATTCGTGACAATATCAAACCATTAACAAATACCATAGGTAGAGACAAAGAATCATATAACAATTTAAGTCTGTATTGCTTACATACAATAAAAGTAAAAAATTGGAAAGAAACCAGTGCGTTACTTAAAAAGAATATCTGCTTATATTTGACCAACTAGGTACATATGATAAGATCTCACATTGAGATTCATAAACATTTGTTGTTTTAGGAACTTAATTGTATTCCTATTCAACTATTACAGAACATATATCCTTGGATTACATCTTCTATCCTTAGAGCTATTTGTACATTCCATATAATTTGTACACTTTATGTTATACTATATACAGTAGTTGTAACTATGATAGATATCTTTAACAATAGAAGATTATTTTAGAGCTGTAGAACCAGCTCGACTTATACAGTATCACAGCTCGTGACTTCAAAGGGAAAAATATTCTAGAGCTGTAGAACCAGCTTGACTTCTTAACCCGGCAAGTGCGGGTAGATTTATAAGTTTTACCGGTGCGCTGCGGGAAGCCTTATACAGTATAATCCAAGGCCTAAAAAAAAAAACATTTAAACCAGTCCAGTATTAATTAATTTTAATTTTAATATTAATTTTTTTTTTTTGCCCCTTGGCCATGCCAAATATCACTCCTCCACATCCCCTCCTTCCCCCCCCCCCTTCAATTATCACCTATTTTCCGTTATTCCCTTATTCTTAGGTATATTTTCGTGCTAACAATAGCGAGTAATAAGCAGGGCGTGGTCATATGTGTTACCAAGCGAGTGAATGAGAAAGAGACGGCACTACACGTCAGTGTCGCTCCAGGCGTCGTGAGAGGTGGATGTTGGCCAAGCTGGCTCAGACTATAGTTATGTAACTCTCGCATTCATTTCGCGATTTTGACCAGCCAAACACTGTTTCCACTTGTTTTATTGTTGTAACAGGTTAATATCTTCATAATCAACGTAAAATAGGCGCATATGGACAAGTATTAATGATATTTATGGTAAGATAACTATTTGAGTGACAGGAATCGGTGAAATACCTACACACAGGGAGAGGTGGTCACTACCCCCCCTGCGCAGCGGAGAGGTTAAGTATCACAGCTCGTGACCTTATCACATCATCCGGCGGAGGGGCTCTAGGGGTCTTTTGGGCTTAACAGCACCCCCCCCCCCTCCTTTTTCGCCTTTAAGATTCAACTTAATTAATAGCACATGGACTAACTAGACCCGCTGCCATAACGCCACACAGGTTAGCTTTGGCTTATCTAGAGCCCCAGACAGATATCGCGTCAAGAAAGTATGGTTGGAGACCCACAATTTAGTGTTCGCTATGTCCTCAATTGAATAGTTTTGTAAAAATCTGAGAGAGATGGCCCACTTTCTGATATCATGGGCTATGCCCACTACACCGGGATTACTTTCCCTAATGACGTCTACGAGTAAAGAAGCTAATTTCCTTCTTGCGACGCGAGTACCTGTGCTGTTTTCTCATAAGAAGCCTGGTTGTTGAGGTTGTGCCACCCTCATAAATCTGATTAAAGCCTGCACCGGGCACAAAACGTGATGCGTATGACCGCGTTTGTGTGCCGGGACTGTAAATTTTGAAAATACATGACCACAATGTTCATTTTTGCTGTAAATGTGAGAGACGGAGCGATTTGTAAGTGTTCATTCAGTCTCCCAAACCTGAAGCAATTCTCCCTACCAATAAATGCCTACAGTGGCCGATAGAGGCGCTGAACGCAATGTTTACCGCGGTGCATTGTGGGAAATTGGCGACATCGCGGACCTATCCACCCTCCCTCTCCTTCAACAATGTTTTATTTTAACCCGTACAGCCCCAGCGACGCGTCTGACGAGTCACCCTAATTGCTCCGACCGTAACCTCAGGTGTAGCCACTCGAGAGGGCTCCGATTTGTATGGGAACTGTGTACGTATCCCACGCAACCGTGCCGATGGTTGAAAACTCTCAAAGTCCACGTGCGTGCGCGTGAGCGCGCAATAACCTGTTTTTTTGGGGTAATTGCCTTCAATTTTGTACTCTTGTAAAATACGTTTTCGGGGGCTCTGTAGGACCATTCTTTAAGCTTTTTGAGCGGTTTTTCGTGGTTTTTCCTTCATTCCTAACCCATTCGCTATTGTTTCTGGAATAAACCATTTTTTGAAAACCGGCCGGGTTCTGGTGAACAAACAATACAAAACTAGCCGGGGCTCCACGGGTTAAGCAGTTAGTCAAAATGTCTGTAGCTGATACATACTTTGGTCTACCACTACAACTTTATCTAACACTACCACTTTATCCACCACTACCACTTTATCGATCACTACCACTTTATCTAACACTACCACTTTATCCACCACTACCACTTTATCCACCACTACCACTTTATCTACCACTACCACTTTATCCACCACTACCACTACCACTTTACCCACCACTACCACTTTATCTATCACTACCATTTTATCCACCACTACCACTTTATCTACAACTACCACTGCCACTTTATCCACCACTACCACTTTATCTAACACTACCACTTTATCTACCACTACCACTTTATCCACCACTACCACTTTATCTACTAATCCACTTTATCTACTAATACCACTTTATCTACCAACCAGTTTATCCAGCACTACCACTTTATCTACCACCATAATTTTATCCACCACTACCACTTTATCTACCACTACCACTTTATCCACTACTACCATTCTATCCACCACTACCACTTTATCTAAAATATTTATGCAGAATCACAAAAAATCGAGATAAACTGTGTATACCCTAAGTGTTGGGTAGTGTTGATGTCGACAGTCGTAGCTCTGGTGCTAGTTCGGAAGCGTCCACCAGAGGTCTCTGGTGAATTCTTGGTAGGGTCAATTAGGTTCGTTGCTCATCGCCGCCAGCTCAGATACTGTTTCCTGTTGCTAAAGCCATAAGGAACATAGCCTTCTTTAATAATGAGTCAAAGTCCGGCGCATGATTATACTGTACTTGCGCGAATGAAGCAAAGATAAAGCTTTGTCCAGTGACCAGGTAGGCATGAGCTGACGTGGTGGTGGGCGTAGTTTGAAACATGCCCTCATGAACCCTTTCTTCTCCTCCTGTGGTATGGATAGACCAGTAAGGTCATAAAAGGGGTTTCTAATGGCAGATAAGTGTTTTTTCAGTGTAACTACAGAAAAGCGCTTTTGTTCAAACAAATAGTCAAAGTACTTAAAGACCAAAGCTACTGATGAGTCTGTTTGCGCTGTTTCTATTATCCAGGTTGTGAACGTTTTCCAATGAGACTGATACTGTCTCCTGGTAGACATAGTATACTGATTAAAAAAATTGTTTGTAACACTCTCTCCAAACTGAGTCAACCATTTGGCATTTTTGAATGTCCAGAAGGCAAAAATCAGCAAGGTCTCTAGGTTGCCAATTGTCTCCAAGTGGAAGTACGAGACTGGGAATGACATCGGGTTCTCGCACCACGTTTTCAATTGGTGGTACCACACCTGAGCCGGCCAAGTGGCGCGATCATCGAGACTAAGCCCCGGTAACCCCGTAGTTTGTGAACTAAAGTGCATTCATTTGACATATATCGACAGGCCCCGCCCGCTTCCCCAACAGTTATCATACGGCTGGCATGACTGTGCGAAGTAGGGGTGTCCAACAGGGTTACCAAATCAGCACAAAAATATGATTTAATCTGTTTGCAGAAGTAACTAGAAGAATACAAACTAGTAAATGCCTACCTAATATTGCTAGAATATTACTCCAATATTGATAACATGTGCTAAAAGATTCGGAGTATAGCCAGCATTCTTATTGCTAGGTGTAAAATATTGCCGCTAGATCAAGTCAATATTTATTTATCAATTTAAATTATTAAAAATGGCCTACAAAGCCATCTACCTTTCTACATCAACGCGTGAGAAAGAAATGTTAAGACTGGAGCCTGTCTTTAACAGCTCCATTCCCTTGTTCAAGTAAATACTTTTAGATCTAGCAGTAAGGTAGCTACATTGGCAACGCCGGTGTCTTCTCTCTCAACTGTCAATGCGCTGTCATTCAAACGTCAGTGTTCAGTTCCCTCCCGTCTTCTGAAGGGGGAAGATGGCGTCTCCTGCCCATACCCCTGGCAGACCTGCTGGTTCTCCCCGACTTGTCAGTCAAGCCAGGAATATTGTATTAAATGTATTCAAGTATTTTGATAAGGAGAAAACTGAGCCAGTTGATGTGGTGGTGCTCCTCGTGGTACACCCTGGAAACTTCATTATTGGCGGCTAAATGAATCACAAAATTATGATCTACACAAGTTGACTGATCAGTCAAAATTTAATCACTTCACAATATGAGAGAGAGAGAGAGAGAGAGAGGGAGAGAGGGAGGGAGGGAGACGAGGCACACAGACAAGGGAGGAGGAGGCATTACGGTACCCTATACAACTAAAAGCAGTCGCTCGCTAGGCCTAGCTTAATAATTGTCTACCCCTCTGCTCTGCCCAAGTAGACGAGGTAAAACAATGGTAATGGAGTTTACTTTTCTGTACAATGGTATATGGTAATATTGTATAGTAAAGAGTAACTGCAAATATGCATGTATTAAAGCGCTCTTACATCGTATAATTAATTTTACTTGGAGCTCTTATCAGCTCCGTGGTAAGGTGACAAGTGACTTGTCCGAGATTGCGGTATGATAAGCTCTACTTCGTCTACGGCGCTGGTGGAAGCGGGCGGGGCCTGTCGATATATGTCGAATGAATGCACTGTACTTGACACATGAGTGAGGAGTCTGGAGGCGGAAAAAGATCAGATGGAATTCCATTTGTTCCCGTCCTCCATCAATGCGTTTGGACCCCCCGCCGAAGTCATTTCCCGGCGAGGGAAGAGGGAGTCTGTGGTTTCCCTCGGACGCGAATAGATCCACTTGTGGATGGTATGGCTCTGCAATCATCTCGTTGAAGATGTTTTGCTTGAGTGCCCGTTCTACTCTGGTGCTCTGTCTCCGGGACAGAGCGTCTGCCCAGACGTTCGCTACGCCCAGGAGGTAAGATGCATGGAGATGAAAGCTCAACGTTTCGGCCAGAGCAAAGATCTCTTTCGACAATTCTAGTAACTTCCGAGACCTCGTTGACCCCTGCTTTTGAATGCAGTGTACCGCGTTCAAAATTGTTCATTCGAAAAGCTAATGATTTCCCCTGTAATGAAGAGCCGTGTGTTTGAAGGAAAAACAAAGGGACTAGAAGTTCTTGTTTGTCGATATGAAAGATCTCGTCTTGGGACCAAAGACCTTGACCCTGGTGGCCTAGGTTTGACTGATATCCCCAGCCTATCGTCCCTGAAGCATCTGTGTCTACCCATACCGTAGGTGGGGGAGAAACCAACGTCATTAATGAGTGCAGTGTTTCCTTCCTTGCTCAGACCGACAGTAAGTTGTGAATAAACGGACGAATGGTCCATAATTTTCCCTCCGGCAAGAGTGGGAAATTATGTTGCCTTCCATGATTAATCTCTTTACTTTCCACCCGCCCAACTTCACAGTTAGTTGGATCCAGTTGAGAGAACCGACAAGGGATTCCCATGTCCTTCTCGTCGTGTTCAGACTGTGGAGAAACCTAAACAATTTCCTGCAAAATCTGTTGCGGTTGTCCACACTCTGACTGAGATTAAGATTGGCTGTCTCCCAGACTAGTCATATCTACTGAATTACCCGTGTGGGAACATTGTGCGACTTTGCCAAGTTGACCTTGAACCATAGGGATAGTACATGAGTGATAATGTAATGGACATGGGCCTTGTCGGCACTGGGATTAACATGAAATGTAATAGACATGGTATTGCTGTTACTAATAGACTCCGTTACTACCCGGCAGTCGTCTTAAGCAGTACAATCTTTTGATTCCTTGATTTTACCGTGGCCTTCCGGTTTGCCAGACTAATCCACTAGGATAAGTTATTATCTAGCGGCGGAAGCTGTTTGCATGCCCAATTGAATGTTCTGAAGGATGAACGGAGCTTTGACTATGCGAATTTCGACACCGGGGGAGGTGTACTAACTCGTCTGCAAATGTAGTCCGGTTGTGGCCTTAGGTAACTCTGGACGTGACAACATAGTACATTGGTTAGGTTGGAACAACATTTTGGGAAACTTGCCTTTGGCTATTGACTCTTACTGCTAAAACACCGATATTAAAAACTTTAACAGGGGTCGCCGGAGTCTTTGGTAGGACGCCGTGTTGATCCTGCCCACGTCCGCCAGGACGTAGCCCAGTGACTCCCGTAGTGACCCTTGGCATTCGCCTGGGTGTGTTCTACGGAGTCTACCCTCAGATCCACACGCCTTTACATGGCCCCGGGAGAGAGAGAGAGCATTGGAATCTAAAAGATGTGATGTCGCTTAGGATCGACGACTGCCTAGTGGTGACCGACATCGCACCCTAACTTGGACGTTATCATAACCCATCCCCCCTTTACCTGTTATGTGGTGGTTAATGATTGCTCCTGCATCTGTTGAACTGCCTGCCTAGTTTCAGCGTTCATAACCGAGGCTGTCAACACCGGAGAAGGATTACCCAGTGGTAAATATTGCCGGACAATCCTTTCACCATAAAGAGTCTCAAGTGTTACCTAGCGTGGACAGCTTCAAACAAGGCTGTTCGTATGTCCTGAAGTGGTCTCGCCGGGTGGGGGAGAAGGAGCTGTTGGAATAACCCTATTGTCTCACTTATGCCTTGATCTGTCTTAGACTCTATTGGTCGGGAGATGGACTGGGCAGTTTGTCGACTGAGTAAGAATGATGCAAACCGTCTGTACGCATTATCTCGTAACATAAACTCTCTCTGGAGATCAATGAGGGGAGGAGTATTGAAGGGATCCTGAAAGTCCCGTTGTGACAACTGTGGGGACGCAAGTTATTCGAAAATGGAAGGGGGAACACTCCCAGGTTGTGGATTCAGCAAATCAAGCTCAATTTGGTTTGGTGGAGGGATAGTTTGGGAGGGTTGTGACGTTAACGCAATGGCAAACTGTTGAGCCTCCTTCTCCCAGTCCACCCAAGGACCATGGCCTACCTGCCCCAGGAGCACTTCCTGAATGCCCGACGGGAGGTGCGCCGGAGTTGTAACCAACTTCGGTTCCTCTATTTTGAAGGAATCATAACCGTGGTCGGCGTAAGGCCGGGAGCATTCAGGACAACTTAGCTCCCCTGGGGAAGGAGGTAAAAGCTGAGCAGGTACATACACAAAATATTCATAATTCCAGACATTGGGAATAGCCTTAATTGGTACCTTTAAAATTCTACCCTGTGCGTCTTTAGCACGGAACTCCTTATTCTTACTGGTCTCGATTACCCACTCACGAGGGACTGGGATCTCACCTGCAATAGATCTATGCTCCGACCCCGATTTAGTTGGTTTGACTGGAAACCAAAAACAATCTGATTCTTGCAATCGTGGAACAGTGGCACTTGTTTGTAGCTGTTTATCTATTGAAACGGGATAGAAAGCTGGGTTTGAACAATGATAAGGAGTTGTCCGGGAGGCACTTACTGTGTTGGCTTCCGCCGGGGAACATGAATTTGTTACTGTCATCGTAGGACAGACTGGATTTGGTAGTGAACTAAATTTGGATGGCATGAGAGCCGTGGAAGCAACTGGGGTTGTTAGCATACTAATGTTGGAAGGAGTGAGTGGTAGTACAGAAACAATCAGGGTAGCCCCCATGTCAACCATGGGGGTATTCTGAGGGGACAGAACGTTAATTTTGGCTGGGGTGAGCGGTAGCACAGAGGCAATAGGGGGAGCTCCCATCGTCGTTGTGGGAGTGTTTCGAGACCTTTTTGACACATAACATTGCTGCAAAACTTTTTGTAATACATTATCCAATTGTTTGGCTGTTACACACTGACTACGGGTTTTCTTTAGAGACTTGGTATGTACTTTCTCTACCTTCTCCTTATTCCCACCCTTCTCGCTATGTTCCAGTAAAACCAAGGAACGTTCTACTTCCTCCGGTGGTGCCATGGACTGTTCTACTTCCTCCGGCCCTCCCATTACCTTCACTGTCTCTGATGGCAATTCCCTTACTTTCACTGTCTGATGATAGGCTGGTTACCTTCTCAGTCCCTCTACACCTTTTGTCCAGAATAGGACCTAGCCTACTAGGTGCTATGATGCTACTCCCCGAGGAGCTGCGTTTACTCGGTAGGAAGCCACTTCCACAGGAGTCGCGATTACTAAATGTCTTAGATGTAGGTGGCTCTTGACCTACTTAAGAACCTGAACTTGTGTTCTTATATGCCCCTGAACTACGGTACCGCCCTGTGGTCGTGGTTGGCGAGCCTAAACGTTCTTCCTTTGGGTAAGGCAAATCAACTTTTGGGAGCATTATTTGGGATCCTTGTTGAACCAACTTTACCTTTGGCCTATCCTTGGGACCCGATCCAATCCCCCCCCGCTCCTGTCCCGAAGAGCCCGGGAAAAAACTCTGGCGCGTCGGGGGCAGAAACTGGGGGGAGTGGTCGTGAATCCGTCTTACACCACTGCTGTGACGGCGGCTCTACGGGATGGTCACTGGCATGAACTTCCGCCGTGACCCTAACCTTTGAGAGTGTCGAGTCATACTTTTGTCTTTTAGGAGACCTTGGGTCCTGGACTGAAGACTGTACGTCCTGTCGCCGGGGTGACCTGGATGTCAAGCAAACAAAATAATTGGCTTTATAGGCAGGTCATTTGAGCATAAATCCAAAGAAGTTATCCTAACCCTTTACAATTCCTTAGTCCGCCCTCTTCTGGAATACTGCGTTCAATCCTGGTGCCCTTATTACCAAAAAGATATAAACAAGCTAGAACGAGTTCAACGTAGAGTTACCAAAATGATACCTAGCCTAAAGAACAAACCATACGAAGAGCGTCTTAGAGAATTAAATCTATTTCCTTTAACCCAGCGCAGATTAAGAGGCGACTTAATTCAAGTGTTCAAAATCATCAAAGGCATCGACAATATGAACTGTAGTAAGTACTTCACTATCGACCAATCTAATTACACGCGGGGAAACGGTTGCAAAATTATTGGTAAATCTTTTAACTCGCACGAATCTAAGAATTTCTTCTTCAATCGAGTTGTCAACTTGTGGAATGGGCTTCCCCGAGACGTTATAGACTGCAGCACCGTTGATTCATTTAAATTCCGCCTAGACAAATATCTCGCATCAAACCCGCGACTGACTGCGTTTGTAAATGAATAACTTTATCCTCCCCTCAGTTACTAACCCATATGTCCCCTACTAACTTCCTAGTCCTGCCACGTTAGTGGCAGGGCAGTAGTTCCCTTTCCAATGTTCCCTTACCCACTCTAAACCACTGTTTGGACACTTGATCCTCAGTGTTTTGGAGGACAAGCAACCTAGAAGGGTCACTAGATCTGTTGTTGCTTGATTTCCTTTGTACTCCTTTGATGTCGATCTTGGCCGGGTGCCTGGCGATGCCGAGCTGGTTCTCTTGTGTTGGGGAGTTTACCTCATTAGATTCTGAGTCACTGCTAACGGCTAATAGCTCTACTACGTGTTGAGTTTTATCTGTATTGATAGAAGTTGCCTGTATTGCAGGGGAATCATCATTGAAAGAGTAAGCAGAATGAGCTGTAACAGGTCTGCGTCATCGCAGAGTAACTCTAAGTTTGCTACTCTTTTGGCATAGGAGGTAAATTTTGATTTTATGTCGATCAAGGCCACTAGGCACGAAAGATCTTGCTTACTAATCCATTCCACATAAAGGTCCGAGCATACTGGGCATTTCTGGGAAGTCCAGAGAAACTTAGACCTATCAATGCACTTAACACATCGTATACAAAGTTTGTGTGCAATTACCGAAACTAGGGAGCAGGTAGGTGTGGCACAAATGTTAAACAGAGGCATAATGGTTGCTGAACCCCCCTCCCGCCGGGAATGGTTCCTTCCTCAGTGCTGTGCTGCTCAAGATGTGATGAGATCTGGAAATAAAAAAAATCCAGGAATCAATGCTCATAAGGATAACCCGAGAGGTTTACACATCGTAACACCTTAAATACGCTGGAAAGTCAGACGTAGCCCAACCGCTACTCTAACCTTCCGCCGTACTTATATGTGAAGATAACCCCCCTTGAGGGTTTCTTCGTCATAGAACTCCGTACCTGTGACTTGTGTCACTGACCCCTAAAACCTAGTTCCTTAACTATCTGATCGTCTATTTGGATTAGCGGAATAGTTAAGGGCCACACTGGACTGTGCCGCCGGGCGTAAAAAGTCCTGTTGTGTTAGGTTGATTTGGGCGAGTTCACCCGGCCTGGCCGAGATCCCTCCCGTCGGAATTAGCCTTTCCGCCGGGAGGCGTGTGGTATAGCACACCACGCCGGGTAACTTGGTATTATTCCTTTCCGCCTGCGAGGCGAAAAAACGGCATCAATACACAGAAAGATCGCCAGCGGGAAAAAAACAAACTAACCAGAGGTGTTGACTTATATGGTAAAGTCAGACAACTCCAGAACCCACAAACCGTCAGGACGTCTCCCGACCCCTCGAATAAATGTAATATAATATAACATACATGAACAAACGAGGGAAACATCTTAGGGCTACAATAGTATATAGATTTTATAATAAAAAATAGATACACCTAGCCCACTAAGGAGACCCCTACTGAGGCTGGCCACGAGGCTCGTAGTAATCATCATCTTGGCTGGTTACCTTACCTCCTGAAGACACAGCAGCAGCACCTGGCGAGGGCCCCACGAGAGAGGGGAAGCGCAGACTCGGACTCTAGAAGGTTCCACACCACGTGTGACAACTCGATCTCTGCCATACCCATAGCTTACTCCGACTGTTCCTTTTACTTATATATTTTCTAGATCTCAAGTGACGGCGTCTCTTTCGTGGATTGACCTCCCAATCTACCAAGATAGGAAGCCAAAGTGTCACATTTTTCCTTTGCCCCTCAACTTTCTTCATAATTCCTGAGGGGCACAGGGCCTTGGGTGGGGCTTTGGTTTCCCGGGCGTTTCCGCACCCTCCTCAGCTCCCCGCCATGGAGTGGCTTCGATCACCCAGGCTTTATTGTGGTCGGCAGGGAGGGTTCTGTGGGGGCACTCGGTTATGGCCTTGGCCTTGCTCGGGGCCTTGGGGCTGTTCGGCCAGGCAGCTTGGGGAACAACAACAACAACCCTTGAACTTGGGCGTCTGCTAATCAAAGATAATGCAACTGCCTCATAGAGACAGCCTGAAGCATATTCCTGCGGATATTTTAGCCTCCTAACTAGTAAGTTAAAGCAGAGCTAAGGTGCAGAGAAACAAAAAGAAATACACATGAGGTGCTGATTCTGGGGGACATGTAGGCGCCTGTACAATCGTACCCTATTTTAACTCTCCCTGCGGGCATACCAATGGGGCAGCTTGTGCTAGCTATTCTAAAACCAGTTCAATACAACTCAGATATATACAAATGAGCAAGGACTCACTGGAAGAGAGCGAACGACGAATGTGGCGGAGCACTGGCTGCACACGTCTAGTCAGGTTGGCCGCGGAGAGAGGAAGGAAGTATGGAGTCTCTAAGAGTAGCGTCAGGGATAGAATCCACCAAGATGGAAAGCACTTTACTTGTACTCGTTGACGAACCAGGACCGGCCACGGACTACGTGTCAGAAAATTCTATGTACCCACGCACCCGGCAAAATTATAAAAACTTAAATAATGAAAAATAAAAATGAAAATAACCGGCGTCTTTTCGTTGATAACTGTAAATGTAAACTCTGTGTGAATGAATTTGATTTTGAACATCAAACATTTTTTAAAAGTTACATTACCAATACAACATTTTTGTTTCTAAATTCTTCTGTTAATGTAACATCTCCATGTAAAGTAAAGAATGTTATCTATTTAATAACCTGTGAGAAATGTGGTATACAATATGTTGGAAAGACGGAGCAATGTTTAAGAGAAAGAGCCTACGGGCATAGATCAGGAATTAAGAACGGCATCGACTCCAAGATTCTTCTATATAAGCATTTTAACACAGATTGTACTAAATTTGATTGTAAATACAAAATTATAGAAATTGTGCAAAGTAATCAAAATGTTTTAGATAGAGAAAATTATTGGATTGGAAAATTAATGACCATCTATCCATTTGGACTTAACAATCAAATAAAAAATGTAGGCAACATTTTATAAAGATTTATTAAAAAACGATTTTAATAACCCATATTTTAACTTCCCTGTTTTAAACAGAAGACCTGGTAGACACGGTAATAGAAGACTAAATACATTTAATAAAAAGAAAAGCAGGTCTGATATTATAATTATTGTTAATAATTTATATTCATTATATCGAAATTTCGGAATTAAAAAATTAAAAGATTCATTGAAAGGCCTACAAAAGAAAAGTTTTGCTCCTTTTATAGAAAATATTCTAAATAATAAACATAATTTCACAAATAAATTTAAGAATATAGTCTTTGCTTTTATGGGATATATTAGAGCTAATTCTAAGACATCCAAAGATAACCGTATTAAAGATAAAGTCCTGTCCACTTTAAATTATTCCTCTAAAATTTTAGACAAAATTAATGTTAACAGTCTTATTAATTCAAAGAAAGTTAAGTCCATATTACCAGATGGTTGTAAAGATTTCAAACCATTAATAGTGTATTCATATGAACGACCTGTTGGGTCTATTATTTGTAATTATAATAAAGTTTTAGGAAATCTTTCAGATAATGATATTTTCAATAATAATAAATGTGTGTGTGAAAGAGTCATGGATATGCCAGCTAGCAGACGTGATGCACTAGCAAAGTTCATTTATAGTCCGATATGTCACATATTAACAGGTGATGTAGAACTAGTTAAACATTTTGCAAACGACAAATTAGCGGAGCTATGTCGTAAAGGGTTTAAATTTAGAATAGGGAGTAATAAAGTAACATGGGACATAATTTTAAAAGATATTGTTTTTTCAGTCAATAAATTAAAAGATAAATTGTTAAAAATTGCGTGCTGCAATGCGAGAGAACTAGAAGCATGGTCTAAATTATTAATTAAGTTAATTAGAAATAAAATTTTCTCGCTTAAAAATGAATTTAATCTTTCAGATTTTATAGACTATTATAATAAGCTTAAAGCTGATTTAATAAATTTACATAAACATTTTGTAATCACTACAGTAGATAAAGCCAGCAATAATTATAGCTTCACATGTAAGAAATTTTATCTTGAAAATATGAAAAAAGAATTAGGTATTAAGGGTAACATATTACGTAAAAATATTTGCAGTAATTCTGTTTATGAAATTCAAAATAATCTGAATATTGATAACTTAATCGATGAACATACCAAGAAAAATATAATATTTGATATTAAACTTTCTGATAAGAACAAGTGCATTGCAAAATTATACATGTTACCTAAATTTCATAAAAGACCTTATAAATATCGCTTTATTGCCGGAGCAAAATTTGCTACCACTAAAACTCTATCAGAACAAGTAGTAAATTGCTTAAAATACATTAAAAGTACTCATAAAAGATATTGTAATACCATCATGAGAAGAACTGGCATTAACTATTATTGGAGTGTTGACAATTCATTAGAAGTTATTGATAAAATAAATACCATGCCGAAAGTTACCTCGGTACATAGCTTCGACTTTTCAACTTTGTATACCAATTTGCCTTTAGATTTAGTATATTCAGAGCTTTGCTTTATTATAGATTTGCACTTTGACAGGTTCGTTAGGAATGGTAATTATTTCATAAATGTTTATACATATTTTAATAATGCATCACTTAGCTCTACTCCCACTAGTTCTGTATATTTTGATAGAACTAAACTTAAAGATGCCCTTAAATTCCTCCTTTTCAATACTTATGTTAGATTCGGGCCGTACATTTTCAAACAAATATTAGGAATTCCTATGGGTGGAAATGCTAGCCCTTTAATTGCAGACTTATTCTTGCTTGCTTTAGAATTTAAATATATAAAAGACTTAGTTGACAGTAGCAAGAAAAATAAAATTCCAGAAAAATTAGCACGCTAAACTGTTAAGTAATAATAGTAGATATATTGATGATATTCTTGTTTGCAATTTGTTAAATTTTAATCAAGTTGCTAAACTTATTTACCCTAATTCTATTCCCCTCACACAATGTAACGTAAATTATAAAGTTGAAAATTTTCTTGATATAAATATAGAGATTGTTAATGAACAGTGCATACTTAAAGTATATCACAAAGTTGATGATTTTAATTTTAACGTAATAAACTTTCCTTTCCCTAGTAGTAATATCGATAGTAAAATCACTTATAATTGTTTTTATTCCCAATTAATAAGATTTTGTAAAATCTGCACTAAAGTAGATGACTTTTGGGCTAGAGCTAGGTTACTATACAGACTCTTAGTGGACAGAGGTTTTGAGGCAAGTAAATTGTTCCATAAATTTAATCTTTTTAGGGTCAATTATTGTGACTGTATTCTAAAATTTGACATCAATAATTTTAATCAAGCATTTTTAACTTGAAGTTTCTTGTATAACCTCTGCTTACTTTTTGTCTGTATTTATTGTTTATCTTTTTCTTTTTCTATTATTATTATTATTATTAATATTGATGATTTTTTTAAATTTATTGTTCTTGTTAAAAGAGTACTCTTTGTTTAAATCTGTTGTTACTTCATATTTTGCAATTATTTCTCTTTATATTATATGTATTCATTGTCGATAGTATCAATTGCTTACTTTTGCGATTTCCTTAGTTTATTTGTGCTATAAATGTAGGTTATTTGTAGGGTAGTTATTGATAGGGGTCACTTGAGGCATGCTATGCTTACAGGTACCTACCCGATAGCACTATCGTTAGTGAGTGCTGTACTGTATTTTATATATTATTTTGTAATAGTATAGATATCTTATCAATATTTGTATTTTTTACTATAATGTCTTGTCATGTTGCAAATTTGATTTTAAATAATATTTTGACATTTAACATGTAGTTTCTTTATTCATGCAGAGTTTAGTAAAATTTGCCAGAACGTCCCGGACTTCCCAAACTTGACTACTTCCTTTAACGTGACGATAGTGCGTTGTTATATGTGCGATTGGTTTGCTTGGGAAACAGATTAACTTGCTCATGTAGTGATGTACACCCTATGTGGTGGATTGTGTTCTTTTATTTAATAATTTTCATTTTAGTAAGCGTTGTTTCCACATAGCGATTTTGATCATTTAATTTGACTTTATATTGTCCTTGTCCCAATTTTGGTTTGTTTAGTTTGCAAGTTTTACATTTTAATAACAAGTTTTAAGTTAATTTTTATTTTTTATGAAGTTTTTACGTAGTGAGTACCCCAATCATAAGACGATTCCATAAGAGAATTAGCGTTGCACTCATGATGTTAGGACTCTTTCTCCCCGCAGCGGTCGTTTCAAACTGGCTACCCGCGGGCGCTTGAAGGTGGACTATTATACTAATAGGCATATCGTCAATGATAGAGGGGCCACTAATAAATTATCTATTCTTAAAAAAATATAATATAATCAAAGTCGTCCTGCATGAGCAGATCCACATGGCACCGCTGCACCGCACCAGCACCGGGCTCCGTACATGGCCTCCCTTTATTACAGGGTTAGTTTCAATATACAGTATCACAGAAACATTTCAACAAAGTACATTACACCAGAATTATGAAAAATAGGATAGCCATTCATTGGTTGATCAATACATAACATAATTAAATTAAATATTTTTGTGATATGACCCAGCCAGGGTTCGAACCCAGGCCAGTAGTGCAGCACTCCAACACCTTAACCACTAGGCCACCGAGGAGCGTAAAAGTGGCTTCATTTGGAATCAGATTCCATCCACCACCACCCGCTCTGACTCGTACAAAGAAAACAATAGTATAAAATTAATAAAAACTACTTCAAATAAACAATAATGTAAACTTTATAATCTGGTATGAGTGAAAGAGAGGAGTACGGTACAGCTTGACCAATTTTAAGCTTTGGCTAACAAATTGCAGTAAATAGAATTGTTAGAAAAATCATAAATGATGATCAAATCTAAATTAACTAACATACATATATACATAAATCTGATGCCTTGCTTCCATTCCAAATGGATGGCCATGGTAGAAACCACCTCCAGGCTCTCACACATTCCCCTCCCCTCCTCTCCACAGTGCCATTTCCACTAAGTGAATTAAGACCAATAGCACTGAAGGAGCAGACCCAGAGCAGTCCCTCATCTGGATGGCAGTTCTACTGTTTTGTTATTTTCTTTACCTTCAAGGGGCTCTGACCAACAGCATACTTGAGCCCAGTAGCGCTTTGAAGAGAGGAACCAATGGTCCACTGCTACAGAAACTGACTGCACCAACAAAGTGGTGGGCAAAGGGGACACCACATCCCTATGCTAAAATAAGACATTTTGAAAAGTCAAGTTAGTGTAGGGAGTATAGTGCTTGTGGTTTTATGAAAGAAAGCAATAGTGTGTTTATCTTAAGAACAAGCTAGAATTGTTTTTTATGTAACTGAGGCATAGAGAAAAAAAACAGCAAAGGAGACCAAGTGATGAAACAGGATGTCTAACAATCCTTATACTCCACCTAAAGCTCTCCCCGGGAGTACTTCCCTGAATGGCTGGTGCCTACAGCCTCCTACAAGAGATGGAAATACTGTATAAGTTAGTAAATAATTGAGACGAATCTTCTGGAATTTTGTGGAGATCTAAAATAAAGGTGCAAATATAAGGTGCATACATAATAATATAAATTAAGAAAAATAATTCACACTAACTTAAATAATTTGCTTACAAAACAAGCTTTAACCAATGTCCCAAACTCTGCAAATATAATTATAGTACAGTAATACAGCACTCAATAATCTTACAAAACAGAAGGATGCATTCCTTCCTTTTACTCTGACAATAAATGGATGATTTTCATTAAGCTTAGGAAGGAATATGGGAGTCAGAGGCCTTTTATAATGTTATTACCTCTTTGAGAGGGCCTTCCAAACCTGAGTAAAATCATCTAATGTTAGCCAGAATAGTGAAAATGGTCAATTATAAATACCGATATAGACTACATACTCATATTACTCTGACTAATGTGGAGTGGATAAGAAGGGATGTGCGAGGGCGTCTACGGCACTGATGCGTGTGTCCGGATCAGGGTCCAAGAGTCGTAGCAATAAGTGGTAGACATGTAAAGGGTAGGCAGGGGGCGCACACTTGGCCCGACTAGACTCACCTTGCAATGCACTCGAAGGCAACGATGTTAAGTCCCGTGGAGCGCTCTCTAAACACGGCGAGAAGGGAGTCACGTCCAACTGACTGGGTTTACTTACACTACTACTACTACTATCATCATCCACTGGAGTGGGACTGGCTTTGTATATACTACCATTACCTTCCTCCAGTGTGATGCTCTTAGATAACATGTGGTACTGCGGGAAGTGTATGGCTAAGAGCTTTTGGCTGGTGCTAGGCGGCTTCCCGCGTCGCTTCGTCGGTGAAACGGGCGACCCAGACAAGGCCCCGTGACTCTTCCTCTGGGATTCCTGTGATGAAATGAATAACCCAAGACTCCGTTTATGAGATTCCTGCATTGACGACCTTCTCTGTGCCTCCTGTATGGATGACCTACGCTGTGAGACCTGTAACGATGACCTTTTCTGCCCCTTAGCGGGACAGATGAGACACACGCATATGTTTCGCTGGCGACACCCCGGACAGATGGTATTCTCGCCGCCCTTGTCACTGACGGTACCGGTGTTGTTTCTCAGAGTCTCGCACACCTTTACCAGGTCCAGTGGCGGCCTCTCCTCACTGCAGGTCACTAGCTTATCTGGAAAAATAATATTAAGCTTAATTTGCCAAGATCAATAGACATTAAAAGAACCTTTTACATAACTAGCTTACAGATTGGAAAAATCTATTGAATACTAATTTCTACATAGTGGAAGGAACATTGTAGCACAGGCAAAAGGAACATAGTTAACAATGTACTAGAACCAGACTCACCAATTCTAGCAGCAGCCCGACGGAGTGTGGAGGTGCCGAGTAGTGTGGATATCTCAGCCAGGGTGGAGAGATCATCCGCAGCTCGGAAGAACGGATACCGACCACTTAGTAAACTCAGTAGGATCACACCAACCGACCACATGTCCAGCCCTTAGACAAAAAATTTATCAGATTCATTCAATCGTTCTATTACAATTATTAATCATTTGACAATAGAAAATATTCCTTAGCTTAATGAAAATACTTAAAATTTACTGGCAGAAGAGGTTGGATGGTGGTGTGACTTTTGCCCTCGTCAAGCTAAGACTGTCACCAACCATGACACATACAAATATTAACCCATTCAGTACCGGTGTCGTCCTTTTAACCCCTAACTGTCGGCGTGTAACATAAGTCGAGTATAATAAATCTGGACTATCTGGCGGCGCGCGACATAGGTCGTGTGGCAATTTCAGCACGTAATGTTGCTGAGAGAGAGAGACAAGTGGTGGCAGGAGAGTAGCGAGCGTATGACTGCTCCAGACCACCGCGGCGAACCTACTGACACGAATCCCACCTCCTCCCTCCCTCTCTCACTCGCTACATACTGAATTTAATGGGGAAAGTACCGAATTACATGCTTTTTGCACTCGCGTTGCGCGGTTGTTGCAAGAAAACTAGCCGTCATAAAAGGATCGTTATGGTGTCAT
Organism: Paralithodes platypus; assembly: GCA_032716605.1. Classification (NCBI taxonomy): domain Eukaryota; kingdom Metazoa; phylum Arthropoda; class Malacostraca; order Decapoda; family Lithodidae; genus Paralithodes; species Paralithodes platypus. The sequence goes on from CM064503.1 coordinate 15,302,464, forward strand.
TGGAAAGCTCTGTTTATGCCCTTTCAGGGATAGATACTTGATTTACACTCTGGGTCTTATTTAGGCATGAAAATGATCACGTAAACAGCCCTATTTTGGCTAAAAACACCCCGCTGGGCGGTACATATAAATAAACCGCTAGCCCGCTAATCTAGTGTTAACTTTATTCTGGCTACTATTGAACAATTTTATTAAGTTTAAAACAGGCTTCCAGCAATTAACAGGCTTCGAACTATCTCACTTAACCCTTTTTACTACCTCAGATCCTTCTTAAACAGCACAAAACCAGCTAAATATAGCAAGAATAAAATTAAATAGACGTCGCTGGTACAGAAGGGGTAACAAAAATATATACAAATATAAATAAATTAAAAAATGAATAAGGCGTTATCAAAGTGAAAGGCTTAGTACTCTTTGCCTGACTGACCTGTGCCTTGTGTGGGGTGCCTGAGTAGGACCTCTGGGGCCCTGAACCCCGGGGTGCCGGCTCTGGGGGCCACCTGGTTACTACGAGCTACACACACACCACACACCCGGGCACTACCATAACAGTGGCACGACACCGGACACAGGATGCTCCCGGACTTGGTCTTTACCTGTAGGGAGAAACATTCAAGGTATAATCTAATTTATTAATTTTACTCCCAACACCAAACACTTCCTAATTAAATTAATGAAAGTATGTGATCCTACCGGGATTTAAGGAGGACCCTCTTCTCCCTCATGCTTAGCCCTATTAGTTATGATATTTAAAGACCTTAATTTTAGAGTTTTAGCCTACTTACTGGAACAGGGTATAGAACACTATAAATATACCCCACAGACTCACCTCCTGAAGTAGCCTAGTTGTCTTCAATGCCTTAGTAGCAGTGATGGCGGTGGCTGTGTATATGTCCGGAGTAAAGGTAAGACCGGACACCCTGGGACTGACCGCGGGGCCTGTGTGACTCGGCTGTCTGGCCCGGGGGCCTGACTGACCACCACCTGACTCACACCGACTGCTACACTCAGCTTTTATCTTCCCGGTCTTTAGGATGGGTGTACTGCTGCTGCCATCTGAGAATATAAAAGGAGTATCAATATTGACATAATTAGGGTAGAGATACCAAAGGAGACGAATTGTCCAGTAGAGACACACTTCATGCAAAAAAAATGCCTGCAAAAAACTGCAAAAAACTAAAGTACCTGAAAAGAAAACAAATACATAAAAAAATACTTTATGCTATTAGTGATGTTCTCAAAGACTACCAGCCTAATAGGACACACATTTATCTTGAGAAAAAATAAACAAAAATAAAAATGAACAGTGTGCGAAAAACGGAATTTGAAGGTAAATACGGGGAAGAGCAAGGTTATGGTCTTCGAAAGGGGTGAAGTCACAGAGTGTGAGGTGAAGCTGAACGGTCAGGCTATGGAGATCGTCAACTCTTTTAAGTATCTGGGCAGTGTGTTGAGTAAAGATGGGACTATGGATGAAGAGGTGCGGGAGAGGGTACAACAGGGGAAGAGGGTTGTAGGAACGCTAAAAGCAGTAACAAGAAATAGGGTGGTCAGTATGGAAGTGAAGAAGTCCTTGCATGACAGTGTGGTAATCCCGACACTGACTTACGGAAGCGAAGCATGGACGTTGGTTGAGAGACTCAGACCAAGAGTGAGAGCAGTGGAAATGAATTACTTAAGGAGTGCGTGCGGAGTTACATGGAGGGATAGACAGACTAATGAGGAAGTAAGAAGGAGGTGTGGTGTGGAGGTAGATGTGCTGGAAAGTGTGAAAAGGAACAACTTGAGATGGTTCGGCCATATGGAACGTATGGAAAGCGAGAGAATGACTAAGAGGGTGTACGAGAGCGAGGTGGAGGGACAGAGGGGGAGAGGTAGACCGAATATGAGGTGGAAGGATGGAGTGAGGAACTACATGAACGAAGGCGGTGCTGGTTGGGGGGAGGGGCGTCGACTGACTGGGGACAGAGGTGCATGGGGGCGGTTCGTTCGTGGCCACCCCTTCGGGGATCGCGGCGTCAGGCAATAGATAGATAGATAGATAGAAAAATGAGATTTTCGGGGTATCTCTTAGCCCAAACCTAAGAAAGCGATTATTTTCACAGCTCATTTTTTTCCTACTTCTCTAACTCGGATCGTTTTTCTTTTGTTTCAAATGGAAAGAGCATGTCTTGAACTATACTCCTGCATGGTTTCATGAGTCTTGCATGAACGAGTGCTCGTGAAAGTGGGTGCGTCCCCATTGGTTCATGATATGGTCCAAAACCAATGGAGACGCATTTTTTCAAACTGGGTTTAGAAGGGCATAAACCGCATGCATGGTAAACCCCAATCTCGCCCCACCTCCTCCTGTATTCATGGTCGAGTTTCCTTTGATGGTGGTGGAGCTACCTTCATTTGACTTTGAGGCCCAATGGAGACGCACACGTGCGGGCCATATAGAGATGCGTCTGGATGGGGTGGTGGTGTGCGTCTCCATTGGTTTAGTGTTATTTATCAAAGTTATCTGCCCTATTTATAATATTATGTCTTATTTCAGTTGCAAGAATATTGAATTAATAGTGCATGAACTACAACTACAAACTAACAGAAATGGAAAATAGAAATAAATAGTGTATGAACTATCGAATAAAGACTAAATAATGACAGAAATAATCATACAATTTGTTTTTGTCACGTAGGTCTAAGTGTGAGCTTTCGATACCCAGCTTCACAACACACACACACCCACACACTCACACACTCAGGGGTCTAAATGTGGCCAAATTGCACTTTTTCATTGACCGTGACTGAACATCAATGAGACATAGGTCTACTTGTTTGGACGTCCCTCTGACTCCCTCACTGGAGTGACTCGTGCTGCCGTGCGGTGGGGCCAGTGGCACAACCCTTTAGTAGAGGGTTGTGCCAGTGGGGGGCAAAGGAGAGAGGGAAATCGACACTCCTTTATTTCTCTCTCCTCCCCCACTTCGCGAATCGGTAATTTGTGGGTTATTTCGCATATTTCTTTGTTACTATGCATCTTATATGCATTCATGTGCTTTGTGGTGATATAATATTGATATATATGAGAGATATAAGCGCTATTGCATATTTTCCCCCTCCTTCGCAAACTAGCTAGGCAGGGGAAGGGTGGCGGGGTTGCTTTTTACCAACAAATGTGCAATTCTCGACCATTGTAACTTCACTGCGGCGCGATATTTTAAAGAAAATATATATAGAGTCGGATGTTGGTTGGTATTCACTACACGTTGATGTAGTTTTCGTAGCTATTTGGAAATGTTGCCAAAAATGGCTTAGGATTCGGGCAAAGTCTTTCACAATTTATTTTCTCTATAGATGTACAATGTAGGCCCACTATCAGCATGCAACTACTTTAGTTTAAGCTAGAAGTATAAGTGGTATAAATATTATCTACTAAATAATCAAATTACTCGCATATTAATACAAAAAAACAGACGTTCGTCTGCACTAGACTGGGGTGCGTCTACTTAGGGTTTAGTGGTCATAAGGAGACGCACTTGATATTGGACCTCTTATCTCGGAAAATACTTGAAATATATCAAACATTGACACATCCATATTAGCAGATTAAAGAATAACCATTTGGTAATATATCAAGTGAGTTTCAAGTTAAAAGAATGAATGAGCTTGACACACTGATTTTTTTCTTGAAAACTTTCACACTTTTTGCGTCTCCTTTGGTGCCTCTACCCTACCTAAGATTAGTTGAAAAATCACCCAATGAGTCCACTAATATTGAGAGAGAAATAAAATACAACGGTAGGGTAGTAAATGAGCAGGAAGAATGATACTTGTTAACATATTCTCTGAAACACATTTAGCATAGGCTTCCCAGATTATGGCAAAGTTCTAATAACTAAACTGAAAACATCTTGAAAGCATACATCTTGCATTCACAAAAAAATATACAGTATTCTATAAAGTATACCAACAACCACACATATATTCACAACTAACAAGCACTCTGTCTTTCTGTCTATCCCTCATACACACTCACTCTCACACACACAAAGACTCTTACACACTCTCATACACAATCACATTCACACAAACACAAAACATGGTACATACTTTGCAGTCCAGGAATATGGTCAAGTTGTTTTGACGAATGCCTCCAGTGGACCCGTGTAGAGATTGCCAACTGACCCCATAGGATTCCGGGGGACAGTCTCGGAGCGCGTAGAGAATCAAATACATTTGGAAACACACACACACAAACATTTATACACACAAACATTCTCTTCTTTTTTTTCTCTCTCTCTCTCTCTCTCTCTCTCTCACATGAAACACGGTGCACTTCCATGAGCGTCGTCATAACAGAAGAGAACTCACTTTGCAGCCCAGAAATGTGGTTATGGTGTTTGACAATGGCCTCCAGTGGACCCGTGGAGAGACTGCCCGCTGACCCCATAGGCTTCCGGGGGGACCGTCTTAGAGCCCGTAAAGACTCGCACTTCACTTCACCTGTGGGGGAGAGAAAACATTAAAATAAATAAAGATATACCTAAATAAATAAATATAGAAAAATGCATTACTGTACAATGAAACCTGATACTGTACAGTCGGCCCCGCAAGGGTGCGCACTAAAAGGGTGCGATTCTCCAACCGTGCGGCAGATGTCCGTGTGGTGCGTATAATCCAAGGGTGCGAAAAAAAGCGCGAAAAAAGCAAAGCATGCGTTTTTTTCGCCCAATAACCCCTGAAAAACATGAACTAAGGAAAGAACACCTGTACAGTATAGAAATGTGATTATATATTAGATAGAATATGGGTATTACACTCACTTTGGATGGTTTATGTATGCGTGGAGGTTGGGATGTTGGTCTTACGGAGGGTCCGAGGCTCCTCAGTAAGACCAACATCCCAACCTCCACGCATACATAAACCATCCAAAGTGAGTGTAATACCCCTATTCTATCTAATATCTAATCACATTTCTATACTGTGCAGGTATTCTTTCCTTAGTTCATGTTTTTCAGGGGTTATTGGGCGAAAAAAGGGTAAGTTTGAAGAGTCCCCGGACTACATAGTGAATTTCCCATAGGTTCTTAACCCTTTGGCGCACCTATAGTTTCCAATCAAAGTTTTTCCCACTCCCAAAGTATATCTCCGCTCACTCAGAGCCAGTTATGTGCCCGGCGATAATTTTTTTCTGTTACGTTTTTATCCACCAAAAAACCCTTGTATTTGGATTAATGAGGTACCATCGGCTTCGTTATTGATTGAACTTGAAGATAAGCGAATAAAAACATAGAATAAATACAATACAACCACATTGGGGCACTCCGAAATAAGAATTGTAAAAAAAAAAGTAAATACCTTATCTCCAACTCGCGCTAGCTCAAAATTTTGCCCGCAACATTTTTGATTTGCATACATATATGGAAGCGGAATTTAATGAGGATTCCACTGGTAACTTCAGAATTACTATAAACCAAATAGTTACTGAGATACACGAATAAACGTGAAATTATCGAAACACAGGCTGAGCTGTACTCTGCTCCCTTCCCAGCCAGCCGTGAGTAAACGGTTAAACTGAGGGGGTTGCCAATTGTACCCATTGAACTAGACGTAATACTTAATATCTATGCCAAATATGACGCGCGTCAGACGAAAACTTAATTTTCGGCGAATATTTTTAAGTTTAATGACTCTTAACGAGTCATCGTGCGCCTAGGAAAAAAATACCTAATGACTCTGAACGAGTCATCGTGCGCCAAAAGGTTAAGCTCCAAGGGTGCGTTTTACAAGGGTGCGCGCATGTCTCGGACTTAGGTAACCGCACCCTTGTGGGGCCCACTGTATATAACTATTAAATTACAATTGGAATACAGCACGGTACATCCTCTCACTGAATTGATAAAACTAAAATTGCTAGAAGGTGGCTTTCATATCAATGTATCAACAGCTTATTCTTTGCCCACGACGTCACAACTTCCTCATACTCTGGAAAACTAGACTATCATAAGTTATAACACCCAGCTACGACCTCTTTTTCAGTAATGATGCTGCTAGAATTACAATCTCAGCATTTAGGATACGACGATCAGAGGGAGATATGAGTCATAAATCTTTTGAGTATCTAGGTCCAAGTTATATTTAAGCTGGCAAGATTTGTCCGTATCTTAATTACTCAGCGATTATAAAAAAAAAAAAAAAAAATCATATATGTCATAATTGTGAATTCTTGGAATTAAAATTATATAGACATAGCAGTTGCTAGTTTTTCCATCAATCATCGAGAGTAAACTTTTAGCTATATTAATACTATAAAAGAACTCTGGGCTGTTGTTGGCTTCTCAGAGTGCATAGGTTCCTCATTACACAATACATCATAACACATTTATCAATTAATACACACAAAACTAATGAACATTTAAATATAACTCTGGACATCATTATCATCTCCTACGCCTTGTTTCATCATGGGAAACCTCCGCTAAAGGATGGCCATGGGAGAAACAGCTCCAGGCTTTAGTGACTTTATTATACATACATACATACACAAATTTAAAGACCGAGTGCTCCACACGCAGTGTAGTTCCGGTCTCACGTCCTAATGGCAGCATTCCAGGCAACCCTGGTAAGAGCTGCCTCACTTGTCAGGTTCTTTGATTTAATGATCGGACTGCAAGGTCCGATCCCACGTTTTTCTTGGTCCACCCCTTGGTGCAGCTCCCTCCACATTCATGGATTTGCATCTTTTCACTCAGCATAGTCCATCCACCCTCTCCACATGTACAAACCATTCAAGCCTGCTAGTACACATCTTATCACTGATATTCTTGATACCTAACCTTCTCCTTAGCTCCTCACTTGATATCCTATCTTGCAGTTTGGCACCACACATCTATCTCACCATTCTCATCTCATTGCGTTTCATTCTATTGATATCATCCGCTTTGACAGGCCACATTTCTGAAGCATATGTCATTGTGCTTCTAACGCATGAAGAGTACACCTTTCCCTTCAAAGGGAGAGGGAGTCTTCTCATGGTGAGTAGTGGCAAAAGATCTCTAAACTTTCCCTTCAAAGGGAGAGGGAGTCTTTTCATGGTGAGTAGTGGCAAAAGATCTCTAAACTTTCCCTTCAAAGGGAGAGGGAGTCTTCTCATGGTGAGTAGTGGCAAAAGATCTCTAAACTTTCCCCAACTGCATCTAATTCTGGCGATAGTGGAGGCCTCAGCCCCACCTCCGGCAGAGATGGTATCATCCAAATAGCAAAATTTGTCCACTATCTCCAGTGCCTCATTGCCAAAGTTAATACAGTACACTCGAGCCAGTCATTGAACACAAGCTCACCTTTGCATAATAGTTTCCCTTTTAACAAAAACCACTGCCATCTCAGCCACCATGAGTGTATGCCCTAAGTGCATCTCCCGGGTCACCAGTAAGGGGTTCAAGTGTGTCAGATGCTGTTTTTGGTACCACCCCTTATGCACTGGACTTCCTGATGGTCTCTGTAAGGATTACGCTTTCTTTCAAAAAATCCATACATTCGGATGGAGGTGGTTCTGTCACAACTGCCCCTCAGATGCCGAGAACGCATTGGTCAGCTCGCAGGCCACAACGGATCTGAAAGATGCCATAGTGAGTGAAGTCTCTGGCGCCCTTGCTGCTGTGGCAAGTCAAATCGAGAAAATGGGGGACCGAATTACCAACCTTGAAACTAACGCTGCCACACCAGACATTCCCTCGTTCGCCAGAATTGTCCAGCAAACGTTAGAAGACACAAAAAAGGAGCCTAAAAAGTGCACCACAGAGGTGGTGGATGGTGGGAAGAAAAAACTGTCTTGGACCATCAAGTCCTAATAGTTAAGCCCAAAGATAGTACCTCTGAGCCCGCAAGCCAACCTGATACTAAGAATATTGAGAAAGCTTTGGCTGCAATTCCAATAAATAAATGTACTATAACTGAATCAGGTGCTTTAGTAGTAAGACTTCCATCAAAGAAAGCCAAAGAGGACGCAGGGAAGGCTATCAACCAGTGTCTCGGAACTGACAGCATCTTCAGTGTGTCAGAACCTAAGAAGATGCTACCAAAAATTACCCTGGTTGGTATCTCTACTGATACCGATGACGACGAGATCATCCCCAGCATCCTAAGCAAGAATCCAAGCATAAAGTCTCTGTTCAATGAGGGCCTAAAAATAAAATTAGTGTTCACTAAGCAGAAAAAGGATGCACATACAAAAATAGCAGTAGTAAAAATGTCTCCTGAAGTACACTCTTCAATTGTCAATGAGGGCAACTCTGTGTATGTTGGACTCACTAAATGTCGTGCTTACAATCGCTTCTGGGTGACGCAATGTTACCATTGTCAGGGCTTTGGTCATACTTCTGACAGGTGTACCCTGAAAAGTGAGGACCCTAAATGTAGTTTCTGCGCTGGTACTCACAGTTCAAAAGGCTGCACAAATATAGCTTCCCCTAAATGCATAAATTGTGTGAACTCCTCATCAGTCACAGAGCCACCAACTCATTTTGATTTAAGTAGAAATTGTCCTCTTATGATAGCCCAAAGAAATAGACTTATTGAAACACCAATTTTGTGAGTTCAAAAAACTGAAAAACGTCCCAAGGAGCCGGTTGAAACTGGGCATGCTAAATGTTCGTTCCATGCGCAACAAGATGGATTACATTGGTGAGGTATTGGATGAGCTCGGTCTCGATATATTTTGCCTTACTGAGACCTGGTTGTTTGAGTCAGATCTAAATATTATTCAAGCTGCGTTGCCTAAAACTAATTCAATAATAAGTGTTCCTAGGTCTTGCAGTGATCATCCGGGTGGTGGAGTAGCGTTTTTATACTCTACGTCGCTAGTAAATATCTCTCAGATAAGTGTCATAACCCAGTCCCTCTTTTTTATGAACTGTTGGAATTGGAAATAAAAGTTTGTCAACAAGTCCTAAGAATAACAGTTATTTATAGGCCTGGCCATCGAGGAACAGATAGAGGTTTTATGGATGAGTTTGGACAGTTTCTTGAGGAGTTTTCTGCCCAAACCGGAAGACTCTTGATATGTGGAGACTTTAATTACTGGATTGACAACCCTCATCTGAAAACATTTTCCTCAGAGTTCCTTGAATTGACTGACCAGAATAATATTGTAAATCACGTGTCCAACCCAACTCATATCTCAGGACACACCCTTGACTTGGTTCTATCTCCCACCGGTTGTGATGGTCTTCTGGATGTTGAGGTGGGGGTTCAGGTAATCAGGTTTAGGAACTACAGAAATACTGACCAGAATATTGCTTGCAATGAAATAAGACAGCACCTTGCAAGTATTGATACTTCCAATCTTTCTTCAAACGAGCTGGTGGAGGTACACAGTGGCACACTTAAGTCTGTGTTTGATCATCACTATCCGGAGGTAGAAAAGAGAATCATAGTGCGAGATGACTCACCATGGTACAGCCCTCGAGTCAAATTTCTTAGAAGAGATCGTAGAAGAGCCAAACGTAAATGGCGGAAAAATAAAACTGACATCACATGGTTGCCATACATGTTGGCAAAAAGAGCCGTAGTCCACACAATCAAAGACGAAAAGAAAGCGTATTATCAGGGGAAAGTCGAGTCATGTGGCGGTGATCAAAGAAAGTTGGCTTCGGTTGTCAGTAGCTTACTTGGAAAAAGACACGTGAACTCAAGACCTTCTGCATCTGATGCGGACTTAGCTGCAGACTTTGGTCAAATTTTTTACTAGCAAGATAACTCGTATGAGACATGAACTGGGTGAAGGCCCTTCTAATGAAGAATATTCAATTGTACCCCAACCACGACATACTCCTAATAGTGTCCTCTCATCATTCCATCCGGTGGAAGCTGATGTTGTTTCATCCCATATAAGAAACCTTAATAAAACATTTTGTCCATTGGATCCTATAAATGTTTCCAAACTACCTGGTGTACTGTATATGATCATGCAGTGGAGCTTATTTCCAAAATAGTTAACAAATCTTTCTCCGAAGGCAACTTCCCAGTGTCTGAAAAACATGCCTTGCTCCGGCCTATCCTTAAGAAACCTGAACTTGATGTAGAGAACATGTCGGACTACCGTCCTGTCTCCAACTTGTCTTTTTTATCAAAGATATTAGAGCGTGCCATACTTGATCAACTTCTGCCGCTACTTCAGCAAAATGAAACTATTCTTATTTTTCAGTCTGCTTATCGGCAGCATCATTCGACTGAGACGGCATTGATCAGAATACATAATGATTTAGTCAAGAACACTTGCGACGGCGAGATCTCAATGTTGGTTTTACTGGATCTCTCTGCAGCCTTCAACACCGTGGATCATGAGCTGCTATTGAGTGATCTTTATGACTGTGGTGTGCGTGACTCTGCTCTCTTGCTTCTCAGGTCATACTTGTCAGGTAGATCCCAGAGTGTGATGATAAATATGATAGTCTCGGACTCGGCACCCCTGCTCTATGGCGTTCCGCAGGGATCAGTGTTGGGTCCTGTCCTGTTCACGATATACACTAGTGGCTTGTCTCTTCTGCTTCGTGCACACGGTGTCACCTATCATTTCTATTCTGATGACACCCAGATTTACGTGAGGATCACAGGTATAGCTGATACACAGAGGAAGGTGGAAATGCTGATGACCGATATCAAGAAGTGGATGAGGACAAGAAAATTAAACTAAATTATAACAAAACTGAAATTCTCATCATCCGAGGAAACAGAAGGGCTACTGATGCAGTAAATGCCCTCTCCATCGATACGGGTGACTCACAGCTGCAACCAGTAAACTCTGTTCGAAATCTGGGAGTGTATCTGAACTCAAGACTGGATTTTAAGGAGCACGTAAATCAGATTGTCAAAAGTTGCTACCTACACATCAGAAATCTCTACTCGGTGAAGCAGTTTATACCTAGACATTGCCTTCTGACACTGGTCCACTCATTGATATTCTCTCGTGTTGATTATTGCAATGCCTTATTCGTGGGTCTTCCAAATTACATATTAAAGAAAGTACAATCTGTTCTGAACAGAGCTGCAACTCATTTTTGGAAGTCCACCAGGAACCCCTACCACTTCTTATCACATCGAACTGCACTGGTTACCAATAAAAGCTAGAAAAGAATTCATGTTGTGTCTGGTAACTTTCAAGGTCCTCAAGTTAGGTGAGCCCGGGTATCTTGAAGAGCTGCTCAGGCGTCCACCGGCACGCCATGATGACCCCCTGCGTCTTGATGAGCCGTGGGCTTTCCGGCAGTCATCTTTCTTTGAGAGATCATTCTCTTACATGGCCCCAAGGTTATATAACAGACTGCCACTAACCATGAGACAACTAAGTTCTGTTGAGTGCTTCAAGAGACAACTTAAGACTTTTCTCTTTGAAAGAAGCTATGATCTCGAGAGGGGTGTCATCATGGAGGGCTATAGGGTGTGAGCTATTTGCCACTGCTGGTGGCTGGGTGATGCGTATAGGTTTTGTGTTGCATTGATTTAAGCGATTTGAGTTTGTTTTTTTGGTTTTTGGTTTTCGAGCGCCAGTGAATTCTGCGGAAAGATTGGCGCTTGTGAGAAATAAGTAACATGCTTATTATTATTATTATTATTATTATTATTATTATAATTACTATGCGTACAAATTTCTCAATTTCGGACTTCTTCCTAGTGCAGCGCTTCTTCCTGTGATGTACCCAGCAGCGGAAGACGCTACACTGTATTAATTTCGCGCCCACCCCTTTTCTGCATACAGTACTGCGCATGGGTATGCACCACTTTTTTCTACCTTTCCTTGCCCTAATCTATTGTGTAAAACCTTGGTTTTATTTGTATTAACTCTTAACCCTTTACTTGCCATGCTTTTTCTCCATCTTCTGAACTTTCCTTGGCATCCCGCACACTATCTGCGGTAAGTACTAGGTCATCTGCGTATAGCAGTTCCCAGGGGAGCCCAGTTCTGAAATCACCAGATAGTGCCTCCAGAACGATAACAAAGAGGAGAGGGCTTAACACAGAGCCCTGGTGGACTCCGACACGAACTGTGAACTCCTCACTCGGTACACCTTTCACCCTCACTGCCGTTCATGAGTCCTTGTACATCTTCATTATCACACGCACCAGCCACTCCTCTACACCAAGTTTTCTCATAGCCCATTGCACAACTTCTCTGGGAACCCTATCAAAGGCCTTCTCCAGGTCTACAAACACAAGATACAGATCCCTATCTTTAAGTACATATCTATCCTGCAGCTTCCTGACTAGGAAGATAGCGTCGATTATGCCACATCCTGGCATGAAACCGAACTGCATACCGTTGCTAGAAATGCTTTCCCTTATCATACCTTCAAAGACTCTCTCACAGACCTTCATGACTTGGTCATTTTCAGGCTCCTATAATTTAGGGGCCTGAAAGTGCTGGTACAGTAAACCCTCGCTATCTCGGACTAATTGGGGGGAGACCACTTCCGAGAAGCCCGATTTTCCGAGATGTCCGAAGTCCGACTTATGTCCGACTTAAGAGAGGGAAAAGTCAGAATTAGAAGAGGAAAGTCCGCACCACCAGAGATGTCTGTCTGTCTATCTATTTAATGCATCTATCTCCCTTTTACATAAATATAACTATGTCTTATTTGGTCTTTTTTTAATCTATGAATCATTTCTAATACGATGGAATTGAAAACAATAATTACCCTTCCAACACACAAATAATAAAATGAAAACGAGACTAAATAAAAATGTCTCCTTTGACTTTCTGAAACTTAAGTCCGTCTCATATACAGTATGTTAGTATTTTATCGCTCCCTCGCCCCTAGCCACTCTCCCTCTATCTATTTATCTCTCTAATGCATCTATCTAACTCCCTTATACATTAACATAACTATGTCTTATTTGGACTTTTTGTAATCTATGAATCATCTCTAATGCGATGGAATTGAAAACAATATTATCCTTCCAGCACACAAATAATAGCATAAAAAAGTCAATAAAAATGTCTCCTTTGTCTTTTCAGAACCAATTAAGTCCGTCTCATAATAGTTCGTTTATCGCTCACTTCCCTCTCTGCAACTCTCTCTCTCTCTAATGCATCTATGTAACTCCTTTATACATTAACCCTCCAGCCCCGGCTATGTATTCCATACCGAAACCCGGGTGTTTTGGCCGAAAACGTCTACGCCTAGGCTACCGTATCTTTGTTATTCTGACTGCTTCCGCATTCCCGCGCATCCCCAAGCGTAGATGTGTTTCGTACCTGTAGAATGGCGTTAAGTAGAGCTCTCTAAGTCAACTGGTTCAGTTGTGATGATGATTTCATTGGAGATAACTTTATGGCAAAAACAGCCACTTTACACTACTTTTCGATACTTAACAATAACATACAGGCACACACGAACAAGCGACGCAATCCTTCTTGTGGCCGGAGATGCGGGGCGTCAGTCCAGCCGGCTGTTGTTTACATGCGTCGGACCGACGCCTCGCACACCAAGCTTACAGGCTTTGAGCTCATGGGTCTTTAACTCCCCCAGACATATTATGTTCCAGTAAGTCCGAGGAGGCGGGAGCCCCAGGATCATTGCCACTGCCTCGCACTACACTCACAACACTGCGGCCGGTAGAATTATCGCAGGAGGCTGAGGTTGCCACCAACGGTTTTATCGAATGGTAACTTATCGGACTTACTGAGCTCATATGACGCAAAATTGCGTCATAAACTTATTGGAGAGGTATAGAGATAAGTCCATATGACGCGATCGCGTCATATGAGTTTTGGTGGACTTATTCATATGACGCGATCGCGTCATATATGTCGCAAGGAGTTAAGAGCCCTTCCGGGTAGCTCAGGTGTGTTTTTTATGGGCGTTCAAGAGCCCTTCCGGGTCTGGAGGGTTAACATAACTATGTCTTATTTGAACTTTTTGTAATCTATGAATCATTTCTAATGCAATGGAATTGAAAAATATAATATCCTTCCAGCACATAGATAAACAATAAATAAGAGTCAACAAAAGATCTCCACCCTCCGTCTTGTCTAGACAACGAGGCGCCGAACTTCAGAGACGGATGATTTAAGTTTGATAGATTTTTTGTTTTCACCACAGTATACACAAAATGATGGGGAAATATTGTAACATATTTTTAATTGACATGTGTGTCATTTTTGCTGATTATGAGTTGGCAGAAAAAAAAAATCTTTAATTCCATCATATCGGAAATGATTCACAGATTATATAGAGACCAAATAACATACACTTTTAAGTGTGTTCAATAGTTTTGCATTATCAATAGGGTGTAGCACAAGGCTTATCAACATAATCACAGTAACGGGGTCGGGGTTGAGGCTGGGATGGTGAGGGGAGGGAGTAGGCCTACAGCGGTGAGGATATCATTATTTATTTTTTTTATTTTGCATGTGAAATTTATCATATTAATGACAAATATGACCCTTATTATGTTTTCAGGGACAGTACAGTACATAGTAATAAATATTAACCCTCTCACATCCTGATGCAATTTTTGAGCCTATTAGGGATACTTTAAAGCCTTTGTTACCGTCAGGGGTATCTATAAACCTTTAGTTTGTTTACTTCAACCTCTGCAGTTGTCTTTGAGTTAGCTGTGGCCAGAAAACTAATTTTGGAGAGGTAATTATAACAGTGAGAGTAATCTATTTCTTATTGCTAATCTGGCAACCTCTGCGTCCTATGGTCGTGAGAGGGTTAACACAATAATTAAAAGGCACAGGCTTCAATTCATCCTAAAATCACTTAAAACCGAGTGAGAGAACATTGTAAACCGGACACAAATCCCGTCCAACTCGGAAACTTCCGAGATATACAGGGACATCTCCGAGAGGCCGATGCCATTCCGAGAAGTGCGGGTTTCCGAGTAAAAAGTCCGAAATATCGGGGGTTTACTGTACTTGAGAACAACTTCTCCCTTTGCAAGTTTTACATTATAATTTCAGTGTGATGACACCTTATTCACCTTTTATTATTGCCAAAATTAGATGCTTTTATGCAGTTAACCCTCTCGATGTGGCGGATTTTATAGGTAAGAACACGCCATAGCGGCTATGTTCCCGCTACTTACGCTCAATATACATTGCCCTAGCGCCATATCCATAATCCTGAGCTAATTGGAACGAGCTTCAATGAAAAGATTGGGTCGAAATCTCCCTATAACAGTCACCATACCCTTCCTACCTCCTCACACTACCGAGGAAAATCTATTAATACTTTGCTGGTTTCGTCACTGACTAGCCGACCACCCACATTACACTCGTGAGCGAAAAGATTGTTCATTTATTTATAAATTATTATTTTGCTTAACCCCTAATGTACCGTAGGATACAGTAATAAAAGTCCCCCCCAATCCCAAGCAATGTGGCCAAAATGGCAAGATAGAACAACTTTCCACCTCAAGAGATGAAGGAAGACTGGCTCTCCCAGCCTTCAGAGGGTTGGATATAAGCTGAGAAGTGTTGCCATATCGAGAGCAGTGCTCAAACAGTCGTGGTACCAGGCACAGCCTGATACAGGCAGTTACAAGGAAAGTACATTACTGATGGCTCCCAGCCGTCGCTGGGACTGGGGAGTGACTTATCTACGACGGCCTGTAGACGTCGCTGAGATTGGATGGGTTAAGTGTCGTTTCCACATAGCGATTTTGATTAGTTGTTTTGTCTTTTTACTGAATTGGTCGAAGTTTTGGTTTATTTATTTTGCAAGTTTTACATTATAATATATGATTTATCGTACATTTTCATTGCGAAAACACTATGATATTTAGATATTTTATCATGTTTTGTGTTTACAAGACAATATGGTACGGTATATAGTTGTCACAATTACACGGAGAAGTGGCCCTGTTTTTCGTTGATTTTCAGCTTCTAAAACACCTTTGTACACTCATCCTACCTCAACAAATACCCTAAGCACACTGATATAAGTATGGGTGGCAAGCTTAGAACCTCCTGGAAGCTTCTGGAACATGCGGGGCGGGATGTTACAACCAACTCAGCCGGTACTACTGAAACGTATTTGTATGTTACCCGCAGTATAGCCTAGCCCAATTTTACATAGGACGTATGTGTACATCGGCCGCAATGAGTGAGTTAACCCCTTCCCGACGGGTCCTGTCACCAGATGGGCACCAAAATCAGCTTACTATGTATCCTGGGAGTGAAAAAGCGGTTGCAGGCAGCACAGGACCCCTAGTCCATCGCCCACCAAGTCTGGGCTGGCACTGATGTAACTTACAGCTGTCTGCACCTCACTACAGCGTTTCACATAGCGGAAACAGCTCAATATCGCTCATTTCTAGCGATTTTGACCGAACTTTGCAAGATTAATGCAACCAGACGTCGTACAGAGATAATTCAGGTGTCATTGGTAAGCTCAATTACTGTACTTTCACGGATATATCATTGTATTACGTTCTGGCTCTTTTTTTATGCATGAATATGTGCAGGGAATGAAGCTCAATTAAGGCCAAAACCCCCACAGGGAAGGTGTTAAACAAATGATGAGATGAGGAGACGTTTAGGTATAAAGAGTACTGTTACTCAGTTACTCAGTTACTTGTTCGTCAAGGGGAATCCACGCAATGCGAGCTAAGCTCATTATTATCGCGCCTCCTTAACTGGGAATGTATTGCGTGAAATGCATGTTAAGTGTTTTATGTACTGTTGGAATGGCTGTGGATGTGTGTGTAGTCTGTATTTTAGCCAATTGGCGACATTGGAAACGAAGGCTTAGGGTGGATCTGTATGGTACCATTCTCACTATAGACGGTACCGTCTCGCCCGAAGGCTTAGGTAGCCATCAGCTTAGGTGAACCATATGATACCCATCTCGCCTTGTACCATTTTTGCCAACCCCAGATGGGACGTCACAACGTCGTCCACTTATTCCAGGTACCTATTTACAGCTAGGTGAACTGAGGCTAACACATGAAAGGAGACAAGCCCAATTTGTCTCCACCCGGCCGGGTATTGAACCCCCGACCCCTCGTGTGTGAGACGAGAGCTCTACCTACTAGGCTACGGGCTGTATTAGCGAGGAGATGCGTACAAGTTGTTGTTGTTGTTGTTGTTGTTCCCCAGGCTGCCTGGCCGAACAGCCCCAAGGTCCCGAGCAAGGCCAAGGCCATAGAGCGCCCCCACAAAACCCTCCCTGCTTACCACTAACAAAACCCAGGTGACCGAAGCCACTCTAAGGCAGGGAGCTGAGGAGGGCGCGGAAACGCCCGAGAAACCAAAGCCCCACCCAAGGCCCTGTGCCCCTCAGCAATTATGAAGGGAAAGTTGAGGGGCAAGGGAAAAATTTTACGCTTTGGCTCCCAATCTGCCAACTTTTAGGTTGGCAGTAGGGAGGTCGATCCACGGAAAAGACGCCGTCACTTGAGATCTAGAAGATATATAAGTAAAAGGAACAGTCAGAGTAAGCTATGGGTATGGCAGAGATCGCTCAGCTCTCACTCTGATAGACCAGCCCATCACCATATGACTAGAACCCAATCCTCTCAGCATCAGCTAGGAAAGGCCCTAGAAAGCCACCTTTGGCAGGGGGATAGCTCCCCTACTTCAACCCCTTTCGGAGTTGGGCACCCGCCAAGCGTACAAGTAGACTGGGATGGTATGGGCATGTGGAGAGAATGGATGAACAAAATTGAGTGAAAAGCTGGAGGTCTATGATTGTGGAGGGAGCTTCACCAAGGGGTGGACCGAGGAAGACCTGGGATCGGACTATACGTGCCAATCTCAAATCTAAAAAATTGACAAGTGAAGCAGCCCTGAACCCCTTCAGTACCAGCAACGGCTCCCTGCCGTCAGTAGATAAATCACTCCCCACTCCAAGCAACGGCAGGGAGCCGTCAGTAATATACTTTCCGTGTAACTGCCAGTATCAGGCAGTGCCTGGTACCACGACCGTTTGAGCACTGCTCTAGAGTTGGCAACACTTCTCAGCTTAAATCCAAGCCTCTGCAGGCTGGGAGAGCCAGTATTTCTCCATCTTTTGAGGTGGGAGGTTGTTCTATCTTGCCATTTTGGCCACATTGCTTGGGACTGGGGGAGGAATTTTATTACTGTACCCTATGGTACAGTAGGGGTTAACAGGGTTGCCTGGAACGCCGCCATTAGGACAAGAACTGCACGTATGTGTGGAGCATTCAGTCTTAAAATTTTATGTATGTAGGTATGTATGTGTTAAAGAAGGCCCAATGTTATTTATATTATTCATTTTGATATTATTTAGCCCTTTAACCCTTCCTGCCTGGTTGTCATTTTAAAATGACACCGCGGCAGATGGGCAGGAGCCCGGGTGTCATTTTAAAATTTGTAAGTTTGAAAGCCTATTAAGTGTGTTTTGAAAGCTGTGCGTCCAACGCATGTAAACAAAGCCTGTCTTTGCGACACCGCACCTCCGAAAACAAGGAGACATCGGATCAATGTTGTTGTTGTATGCTATGACGAGATTAGTGTCTGCAAATGTCCGATATTGCTAACATCGCATCGAATCTCTCACCACGGAAATTGTCATCACAACTGAACCAGTTGACCTAGAGAGCTCTACTCAACGCCAGTTTACAGATATGAAACAGGACTACGTTTTGAGATGTGTGCGAATTCTCTAGCAGTTAAAATAACAAAGATGTGGCTAGCCTACTATGAAGTTTTTCGGCACGATCGCCCGGATCTCAATAATGTCCTTAGGATGGCGAGCCCGGGCAAGAAGGGTTAAGTCCTAGACATATATTATAAGCTAATGAAAATTGTTTAATGGTAAACAGAATAAGGTGAAAAGTCATCATGTTGAAAAGTTTAAGAACTCACCACCATCCAGCGAGTCCAGCTTCCGACATGACTCCGCTCCCCTTGTGTGCTTGCTTGGAGAATCCTTGGAAAAAATAAAAATAAAATGAAAGTAAATAAAATACAGTATGACCAAAAAAATGATGAAACTCGACAGCTTAACTGAAACGCATGCTTAACACAGTAAACTAAACATGAACTATAGTCTCAACACAAAAAATGGCTAAACTGATTATAAAATACTGATATACAATACAAATAAAAATACCTTTACTGTATCATCCGCATAAATAAAAAAAGAAGTAATTCAATGTATCTGATTAATTATACAGTACTTAAAAACATGAATATCAAATAAGAAACCAAAACGGTATTATACGGTATCATTTCCAATACAGTATAGGAATCGTAGAAGGGAAATCAAATAAAAACAAAGTCCATGCACTTTATGCTGTTCTCCAATCATAAGAACATAATAAGAACTGGATCAAAACTGCTGAGGGTTGAATATTGATTCCTTTATGGTGGATTACACAACCACTTTTCCAAAAACTATATTCTGACACCATCTTGGGTCTCTTGTAATACTTTCGGAGAGAAGACTAAGGCTGACAGATTCATACCATATTTAAAATTAAATAACACCAGACCAGAGTTTTATATAATAATAATAATAATAATAATAATAATAATAATAATAATAATAATAATAATAATAACAATAATAATAGAACATATTTAAAATTAAATAACACCATACCAGAGTTTTATATAATAATAATAATAATAATAATAATAATAATAATAATAATAATAAAATAAAAAATTAAATATATGATTTACCGGTGTGAATGTGCCTGGACTCACTTCCGGCAAGATGCTGTTGTGTAGTTGTGTCTTTTGAGGAGTACGTCTGAGATCCTGCTGCTGTTGTTGGGACAGACCCTCATAGTTCTCTTTCTTGGGGGATACTCGCAGGGTACACGGCTTGCGGGGGGACCGACGCAAAGACTGTAAATAACGGATAATTTATAATAATGGCAGTATTAATGGATGATATTTCATTTCTCCAAAGCGTTACTTCTTCAAATAGTTTTTGCAAGGTTGTAAAATATTGATAATGATGATGAGAGATATAGATAGGGTAAGGTAACCAATAGGTACACACTTGGCCTTTAAAAAGTTTTCCACAGGATTGATACCTGTTGACATGAAGGCATAATGGTTAAGCTTTAAGAGGAGACCAAACTTAAATGCCCAAGTTTTGTCATATCCTGTGGAGAGGTTTTTAATGCCAAGAGCGTACCTATTGGACCGGTGCATACCTATTGGTTACCATATATAGATTTCATCAAAGGGCCAGTCTTTCCAAATAATTTTTGCAAAGCTGTAAAATATTAATAATGATTACAAGATTAAAATGTAAAAACTTGCCAAACAAACAAACCAAAACAGGAACGACACATTATAAAGACAAAAGAACATATCAAAATCACTACGGTATGTAACAGTTTTGGTTACTGCACCCACAGATCACCTACATCAAGAAACCAAAATCCTCAAAGTCAAAGACCATCTGGACATGAGAGGCACTCAATTCCTGGCAGCAGCCTCCACGAACCAGGACCACCCACTAAACTACATGGCAACACACCCACAGACACCAAGAAATATCAAAACAACACCCAGCACACGGTATCACACACAATTACTATCCTCTCTCCCTCCCTGTCCACCCCGAACCAACTTCCAGAAGCACATCCATGCTCACATGTAAATTTCATTAATCGATTTTAGGAGTATAGTTGGTTGTTGGAAGGAACATAATAATCTCTCGCCGATCCATCCACTCACTCACAGACAACACGCAGCTGCAAGCACCACCTCCCGAAATCCATCCTTCCTCGCGACGACAGAGTCCACCTGGCCAGGCTGAGATGCGGACACCATCCAGCTCTCCTGAGCTATCAGAAGAGACTGGATGACTCCGTCGTCGACGTCTCCCCGGAATGTAACACAGCACCCCATACCATTAAACACATCATAGAAGACTGCATTTCACACAACCACTTGCGCCAGCAACACAACCTACACTCAATGAGAGCTCTGTGGGAGAGCCCGATCGTGGCCATGGCCTTCCTCAGGGACTCGGGGCTGTTCGGCCAGACAGCTTAGGGAACAACAACAACAACAGTTTTGGTTTGCATAGTTTGCAAGCTTTACATTATAATTTGGAATATAAAAACACAAAACCACCACATAAAATGTATATCACTACTGTATATTGATCAGTAAGTGAATTTTAATATGTTTTGAAAGAGATATAGCCAGAATCAAACAATAACAAAGAGTTATGTGGGTATTACAGGAGTTTATTTTATTTTTATTTTTTTTTTATGGTCAACATACTGTATATAATGTAAAACTTGCAAAATAAACAAACCAAAACTGGAACGAACACAGATTAAAGACAAAAGAACTTATCAAAATTGCTATGTGGAAACAACGCTTTGGTATCAAAACTAGACTGAAGATAAGATCAATTAAGCTGACAGACCTATTAAAAGGGTTACCTTTTAAGGGGCAGGAAGGGCCATCAATCAGTGTTTGGGGGTGGACAGTGCCTTCAGTGTCTCCGAACCAAAGAAGATGCTGCCAAAAATGACTCTGGTAGGCATTGCTAATGACACTGAGGATAATGAGATCATTCCCAGCATCCTCAACAAGAACCCAAGAATAAAGTCCCTGGTCAACGATGGCTTATCTATGAATTTGCTATTCACCAAGCAAAAGAGTGATGCACACACAAAGACTGCGGTAGTAAAAATGTCACCCGAAATATGCTCTTCCATTGTGGATGATGGCAATTCTGTGTATGTTGGACTTGTGAGATGTCGTGCATATGATCGCTTCTGGGTAACACAATGTTACCATTGCCAGGGCTTTGGCTATACCAGTGACAGGTGTTATCAGAAAAATGAGGATCCAAAATGCAATTTCTGTGCCGGTACTCATAACTCAAAAGACTGCACCAACAAGACTTCCCCCAAATGTATAAATTGTATGAGCTCCACATCAGTTACGGAGCCTCCAAATCATTTCGCCTCAAGTAGAAATTGTCCTCTAATGACAGCCCAGAGAAATAAAGTTATTGAAAACACCAATTTTGTAGGTTCAAAAAAATTAAAAATGCACACGGGAGCCGGTTGAAACTGGGTCTGTTGTATGTTCGTTCCTTGCGTAACAAAATGGATCATATTTGCGAGATCTGGATGAACGTAACCTTGATGTATTATGTCTCACTGAGACCTGGTTGTTCGAGTCAGATCTGAATATTATCCAGGCGGCATTGCCTAAAACCCATTCCATAATAAATGTTCCTAGGCCTAGAGGAGATCATCCGGGTGGTGGAGTGGCAGTTGTCTACTCCACATCTCTGGTGAATATCTTGCAAATAAGCCATAACCCAGCCCCTCTTTATTATGAACTGTTGGAAGTGGATATAAAACTCCATCAACAAATTCTAAGAGTGGCAGTTGTCTATAGGCCTGGCCATCGTGGCACAGATAGGGGTTTTATGGAAGAGTTTGGGCAGTTTCTCGAGGAATTTTCTGCTAAAACCGGAAGACTTTTGATATGTGGAGATTTTAATTACTGGGTTGACAGCCCTCATCTGAAGCCGTTCTCTCCTGAGTTCCTTGAGTTGACTGATCAGAACAATTTTGTAAACCATGTGTCCCACCCAACTCATATCTTAGGACACACCCTTGACTTGGTTCTCTCTCCTGTGGGTTGTGGTGGTGTTCTGGATGTTGATGTTGAGAATGCCGACCCTAATACCTCTGATTATGCTTTGATTACTTTCAGCTTTGATTTCCCTAAGCCACTCACACATGAAAAAGTAATCAGATTTAGAAATTATAAAAGTACAGACCAAAGTTTGGCTAGCAGTGAAGTAAAACAGTACTTGGGAAGTATTGATACTTCCAACCTTACTTCAGATGAGCTGGTGGTGGTACATAGAAATGCACTTAAATCAGTGTTCGACCATCACTGTCCAGAAGTAGAGAAGAAAATCATAGTACGAGATGATTCACCCTGGTATAGCACTCGAGTTAAATTTCTTAGAAGAGCGTGTAGAAGAGCTGAACGTGAATGGCGGAAAAATAAAACGGACTCTACATGGTTGCAATATCTGTCAGCCAGAAGAGCCGTTCACACAATCAAAGATGAAAAGAAAGTGTATTATCAGGGAAAAGTTGACTCATGTGGTAACGACCAGAGGAGGTTGGCTTCAATTGTAAACAGTTTACTTGGAAAAACAAGAGTCAGCTTAGGAGCTTCTGTACCTGATGCCGTGTTGGCTGCCAACTTTGTGGCATTTTTTGCTGGCAAGATAACTCGCATAAGACAGGAACTGGATGATGCTTCTGTTGGTGAAGAACTTTCAGTTGTACTCCAACCCCGACACATTCCTAATAATGTCCTCTCATCCTTTCACTCAGTAGAGGCGGACATGATCTCGTCATACATTAGAAACCTCAATAAAACATTTTGCCCGCTGGATCCCATAAATGTTTCCAAGCTACCAAGAGTCTATGATCACACAGTCGAGTTTATTTCCAAAATAATTAACAAGTGCTTCTCTGAAGGTAACTTCCCACAGTCTGAAAAGCATGCACTACTCCGACCTAGTCTAAAGAAACCTGGACTTGATGTTGAGAACATGTTGAACTATCATCCTGTCTCCAACCTGTCCTTCATATCAAAGATTTTAGAGCGTGCAATACTTGACCAATTACAACCACTACTTCAGCAGAATGAAACTATCCCAATTTTTCAGTCTGCTTACCGACAGCATCATTCAACTGAAACAGCATTGATTAGAGTAATGATCTAGTTGAGAACATTTGCAATGGTGTGGCCTCACTATTGGTCTTGCTTGATCTCTCTGCGGCCTTTGACACAGTGGATCACGAGTTGCTATTGAGTGATCTATACGATTGTGGTGTGCGTGACTCTGCTCTCTTGCTTCTCGGGTCGTACTTGTCAGGTAGATCCCAGAGTGTGATGGTAAATCAAATGGTCTCGGACTCGACACCCCTGCAGCATGGTGTTCCGCAGGGATCAGTAAAATTAGGTATAGCCCGGCAGCCCGGATATGTTGCTAGGCTAGTGATTTGCAACGCTAGTCTGCCCGGCAGTTGCCCAGGGGACAAGTGATTTTTTGTATTACTATTAAAGTTAACGCTTCAATAAAAAAATAAAAAAATAGTTGTCATATAATATCAAATACTGATAGATAATTAGTACAGTATACGAAAACATCGATGCGGTGGGCGTTTAGTAAAACGGTGGGCCTTTAGTAAAACAGAGACCGACACTTCTCGCTGCGGTGACCCTTTAATAAAGAGACGACGCAGCTGATCGATCGTAAATTTCGTAATGTTTTCGGCAGATATTATTAGTTCGTCATATACAGTTTCTTACAGTTTCTTACAGTTTCTTACAGTAGATCCTCTGGAAAAAGGCAAACTATGCCTGTGTATCCAGCTCAGTACCAGTACTTGCACTGCTGCGGTCGTTCACGGTGTTGGCGGCGGCGGTAGCAGACGCAACATTTTTACTATTCTGTATTTTTGTTTTATAATCAAACTTCAAATCTTGTCTTCCCCATGCTTTATCAAGATTACTTTCAAACTCCCTTATTGATTCGGAATCGACTACATACTGGGGCAGTGCGTTCCACTCATTTACCACTCTATCACAAAATGAGTTCTTTGCCTTCTCAAGCCTATTTCTTTCTTTGTAAAAATTTTTAGAGTGTCCTCTCGTTCTTGTTCCCTCCCGCATCAAGAAGATACCTTCACACACATCCTCATCGTACTTTCCTGACACTATCTTAAAAGTCTCTATCATATCCCCTCTCTTTCTCCTATATGCCAGTGTCGGAAGCCCCAGTGTCCTCAACCTCTGCTCATAGCCCGCGTTCTTCAACGTTGGTACCAGCTTGCTAGCTCTCCTCTGCACTTTCTCCACTGCTTCTATATCCTTTACCATATATGGAGCCCACACCTGGTTCGCATATTCCAGGTGCGGCCTAACCAGCGCTGTATAGAGATTCCTGAAGATTTCTTCGTCAAGTGACACAAATGTCGTCCTTATCAGCCCTACAATTCTATTGGCTTTGTTTATCTTTTCCGCTAAATGTTCTGAGAAATTTAACTTATTGTCTATCACTACTCCTATATCCTTTTCTGCATTCACTTCCTCCATCGCTTCATACATACTGTATCCTACCTTGTCTATCTTGCTGGTCCCAATCCTCATGTACTTGCATTTTTTTGGATGAAAAGGCATTAACCAATGCTCCGACCATCCCTTGATGCCCTCCACATCTCCTTGAAGCAAACCCATATCTTCCTTACTCCTCACTCTTCTATACAGCTTAGTGTCATCCGCATACAGGTATACCTCACTTCCATTAGTTATAACTTCAGGCAAGTCATTGATAAATATAACGAACAGCAGTGGTCCCAACACAGATCCCTGAGGTACCCCACTTGTAATTTCCCTCCACCCCGAGCCTATTCCATTCACCAGTATCCTCTGTCTCCGATCTTTCAGGAAGGCTTCTATCCATTTCACACATTTCTCCCCTATCTTATAGCTTCTAACTTTCTCTATTAACCTTATGTGGGACCTTATCGAAGGCCTTCATAAAATCGCAATATACCACATCTATTACATCACCATCTTCTAGAATTTGCATCCAATCATCTACCACCTTAATTAGCTGTAGTACCGTCGACCTCCCCGGCAAGAATCCGAACGGTCTCCCACTGAAAAGTTGGTTTGACTTCATATGATCCATTATTCCTTCTCTAATTACCGTTTCCATTAGTTTACACACAACACTTGTCAAACTGACTGGTCTATAATTCCCTGGGTCATTTCTCTTTCCCTTCTTAACTATAGCTGTTATGTTCGCCTCTCTCCAGTCCATCGGGATTTGTCCTGTATTAAACGATACCTCAAATAACATTTTCAATGGCTCTACTAACATCTCCCCTCCTTCCTTTATGATTCTTGGGTGTATCCCATCCGGTCCCGGTGACTTACTTCTGTTCATTTTTTCTATAGCCCTTCTTATTCTAGCATGGGAAAACTCTATTAGTTCTAGTGCCGGTGCCTGTTTGATGGGAATAGTAGGCACTGCATCCTCCGACTCCACTGTTAGTACTCCCCCCAAAGTATTTCCCCAGCACCTCTGCTTTCTCCTTATCAGTCTCCGCTCTACTCCCATCATTCAACCCCCCTACCAGCTCTGGGATCCCTACTCTTTTTGTTAACTTTTCCTGAATGTACTTCCAGAATATTTTTGGATTATCCTTCACATTTCTAGCTATCTCTCTTTCCCTCTCCTTCACCCCCCTCCTTGTTTCCCACCTTATTGTATTGTTTATTTGTCTGCGTTCCAGATCCACTTCCTTAGCCTATATACTAGACCCCCTGTTCTTTTTTAACAATTTTAATCTTTCCTACAATCGTTTCTTTCTTCTAATCAATATCCAAAGCTTTCTTTTCATTGGCAATTCTGGGTTAGTTCTTTTCCTCAATTTTGTTTTATCCTTATATTCCCTTACTGGTACACTTTTGGATACAGCATTCTCCAGTTTGACTCTAATCTTCCTCCACATTCCTTCAGCGTCTTCACCGTTCAAGTATTCCCCCCAGTCAATGTCCAAACACCGTCTCAGCAGCTCATAATCTGCTCTATCATACATGTATATTTTTCTATTGCTTCTATTATCCCTCTCTGATTTAATGTTACAACTAAAGCTAATATACTGTCAATATTGATTTCTCTTGGATACAATAACATAAATAAGTTCAATTAATGGATAAATATAACATAAAAGAGAAACATTGAATACAACTAGTTAGGCTAAAACAATGTAACCATGTAGCGGATGCATGGCTTAAGATTTGTTGTTATTGCTGGCCCGTGAATTTTGTAATGTTGTGAACTTAAGAATTTACTTGGAGATAGTAAAGCTTGCTAAGCTTTTAGATGTTGTTAGTGGCAAACAATTTGAAGATTGTAGGTGTTGGTCTGTGGTCACAGTGTTATACGATAATTAGTGTAAGTTCGTAGAAGGTGGCTGGGGGTAGCAGATTGTCATCGTCTGCACCTGGACATGTCTCCCTTTCGCCGATTCTGGCGCACTTTTTTATTTTATTTTGCTCAGTTTTCCCCATTTTAATATTAATAATACTGATCTTCAAAAACTTGAACTTTTGGGATTTTCAAATTATTGGAATTTTGCTATAACAGACAATTTGACAGACACACGTATCTTCGTTAATCAATGTTGTGGTTTCCCATATACTCACTCACACACTCTCACTATCTATATATCTATCTATCTATCTATCTATCTATCTATCTATCTCTCTCTCTCTCTCTCTCGCTCTGGTGTGTATCAATAATGAACAGTATTATATTTCTAAATTGTCCTTTTTTTTTTTTTTTTACATAGACTAAGATGGCCTGTTCCAAGAAATGTTGTCTAAATTTGTTTTCCCTCCTTATTCAATATTATAGGCTAGACTTGTCAACCAAAAAGGTTAGCAGTAAGATTATCGTTTATTGATTATTTGAAAATATATATTTACGTATTAGTTTGCCTGTTTTAACAATAATCAAGATTGAAGCATGGTAAATATCAATGAAGGTTACGGGGATGAGGCATAAAGAGAAATATATACCTTTTTAGCTTTATTTCACATCTCTTTTGGCAGTCTTCAATTATATTTCATAATTTTCATGCACAGATGACCACGAAAGAGGACAGGGACATGAGGAGGAAATTAGAGAAGTTATTTGGTTAGGTAGGGCTATTTTAAGGTGAGGATTACAATACTATACAATTGTCTTGGGTTGACCAAGTTAGTTAGGGAGTAGATTTGGCTGTCAATTAAAATCGTTCATGAAATGGTAAAACATGATCTAATATGTTAAGGATATGATAGCCGAATAAGTAAGACAAATTAAAAAAATAAGTTGAATATTCACAAATCTCTGTCTAACTAAATTCCAATAAAAACAAACATGAAACAACTTGTGTTACACCAATAGTCCAATACGTAGTGTTCATTATCAAGAGGGACTTAAGAACATAAGACATCGGAAGTCTATATACAGCTGACCGGCCTACACGAAGCAGATCCCATTTACTTACAGTTTCTTACAGTTTCTTACAGTAGATCCTCTGGAAAAAGGCAAACTATGCCTGTGTATCCAGCTCAGTACCAGTACTTGCACTGCTGCGGTCGTTCACGGTGTTGGCGGCGGCGGTAGCAGACGCAACATTTTTACTATTCTGTATTTTTGTTTTATAATCAAACTTCAAATCTTGTCTTCCCCATGCT
Source organism: Paralithodes platypus (assembly GCA_032716605.1). Taxonomy (NCBI): domain Eukaryota; kingdom Metazoa; phylum Arthropoda; class Malacostraca; order Decapoda; family Lithodidae; genus Paralithodes; species Paralithodes platypus. The sequence continues at coordinate 15,330,698 of CM064503.1, forward strand.
TTATCAAGATTACTTTCAAACTCCCTTATTGATTCGGAATCGACTACATACTGGGGCAGTGCGTTCCACTCATTTACCACTCTATCACAAAATGAGTTCTTTGCCTTCTCAAGCCTATTTCTTTCTTTGTAAATTTTCTTAGAGTGTCCTCTCGTTCTTGTTCCCTCCCGCATCAAGAAGATACCTTCACACACATCCTCATCGTACTTTCCTGACACTATCTTAAAAGTCTCTATCATATCCCCTCTCTTTCTCCTATATGCCAGTGTCGGAAGCCCCAGTGTCCTCAACCTCTGCTCATAGCCCGCGTTCTTAAACGTTGGTACCAGCTTGCTAGCTCTCCACTGCTTCTATATCCTTTACCATATATGGAGCCCACACCTGGTTTGCATATTCCAGGTGCGGCCTAACCAGCGCTGTATATAGATTCCTGAAGATTTCTTCGTCAAGTGACACAAATGTCCTCCTTATCAGCCCTACAATTCTATTGGCTTTGTTTATCTTTTCTGCTAAATGTTCTGAGAAATTTAACTTATTGTCTATCACTACTCCTATATCCTTTTCTGCACTCACTTCCTCCATCGCTTCATACATACTGTATCCTACCTTGTCTATCTTGCTGGTCCCAATCCGCATGTACTTGCATTTTTTTGGATGAAAAGGCATTAACCGATGCTCAGACCATCCCTTCATGCCCTCCACATCTCCTTGAAGCAAACCCATATCTTCCTTACTCCTCACTCTTCTATACAGTTTAGTGTCATCCGCATACAGGTATACCTCACTTCCATTAGTTATAACTTCAGGCAAGTCGTTGATAAATATAACGAACAGCAGTGGTCCCAACACAGATCCCTGAGGTACCCCACTTGTAATTTCCCTCCACCCCGAGCCTATTCCATTCACCAGTACCCTCTGTCTCCGATCTTTCAGGAAGGCTTCTATCCATTTCACACATTTCTCCCCTATATTATAGCTTCTAACTTTCTCTATTAACCTTTTATGTGGGACCTTATCGAAGGCCTTCATAAAATCGCAATATACCACATCTATTACATCACCATCTTCTAGAATTTGCATCCAATCATCTACCACCTTAATTAGCTGTAGTACCGTCGACCTCCCCGGCAAGAATCCGAACTGTCTCCCACTGAAAAGTTGGTTTGACTTCATATGATCCATTATTCCTTCTCTAATTACCGTTTCCATTAGTTTACACACAACACTTGTCAAACTGACTGGTCTATAATTCCCTGGGTCATTTCTCTTTCCCTTCTTAAATATAGCTGTTATGTTCGCCTCTCTCCAGTCCATCGGGATTTTTCCTGTATTAAACGATACCTCAAATAACTTTTTCAATGGCTCTACTAACATCTCCCCTCCTTCCTTTATGATTCTTGGGTGTATCCCATCCGGTCCCGGTGACTTACTTCTGTTCATTTTTTCTATAGCCCTTCTTATTCTAGCATGGGAAAACTCTATTAGTTCTAGTGCCGGTGCCTGTTTGATGGGAATAGTAGGCACTGCATCCTCCGACTCCACTGTTAGTACCCCCCGAAAGTATTTCCCCAGCACCTCTGCTTTCTCCTTATCAGTCTCCGCTCTACTCCCATCATTCAACCCCCCCACCAGCTCTGGGATCCCTACTCTTCTTGTTAACTTTTCCTGAATGTACTTCCAGAATATTTTTGGATTATCCTTCACATTTCTAGCTATCTCTCTCTCTCTCCCCCTCCTTGTTTCCCACCTTATTTTATTGTTTATTTGTCTGCGTTCCAGAACCACTTCCTTAGCCTCTATACTAGACCCCCTGTTCTTTTTTAACAATTTTAATCTTTCCCACAATCGTTTCTTTCTTCTAATCAATATCCAAAGCTTTCTTTTCATTGGCAATTCTGGGTTAGTTCTTTTGCTCAATTTTGTTTTATCCTTATATTCCCTTACTGGTACACTTTTGGATACAGCATTCTCCAGTTTGACTCTAATTTTCCTCCACATTCCTTCAGCGTCTTCACCGTTCAAATATTCCCCCCAGTCAATGTCCAAACACCGTCTCAGCAGCTCATAATCTGCTCTATCATACATGTATATTTTTCTATTGCTTCTATTATCCCTCTCCGATTTAATGTTACAACTAAAGCTTATACAGGCATGGTCACTACGACCTATAGGGCTATCCACATTAACATGTTCCACTATATCCTCTTCATTGCTAAAAATCAAATCAAGTACACTCCCCTGCGTCCCATCTCTATATCTTGTCATCTCTACAATATGTTGCGTTAAAAAACAATCTCTCACTTTCTCTATAAACTTATTTTCCAGGCTACCCTGTCCCGCTGGAGTAGTACAATTTGCCCAGTTGATCCTTGGCAAATTGAAATCTCCAATCAAAATTTTATATTTGTTCTCTCTATTATCTATCTCCTCCATTGCTTTCAGTAGGTTATCATCCTCTCCCCTGCTATTATTTGGGCTTCTATATATAGAGGCAATTAGAATTGATCCTCTTACACATTTTACTTCAATACACAAATACTCACAATACTGCTGTCTCATATCCACCTCATTAACCTTGAGCTCTTTTCTTACATAAATAAACAGTCCTCTTCCAACCTCTGCTCTAATAGCATTTCTCTCATATAACTCAAAACCCTCCAAACTATATTCCACCAGTTCCCTTTCAATTCTAAATTTTTTGGTCTTACTTCCTGTAGGGCTATGACATCAGGTTTTTCCTCTTCATCCTGCAACCTACATATCAGTTCTCTTTTCTTGTCCTGAGTAAACACATCCACATTACTAAACATAATCCTTAATCCATCTACCATTCCTTCAGCAATTACACCATCCCGCTCCTCCAGTCCGTACCCTACTCCCCTGTTAGCACTACTGGGTCTGCCTCTTTGTCTCCTGTCTCTCCCTGTGACACCTCCACCCCGTTCTCCTCCTCCGTCACAACTCTCATCACATTCTCTCCCCTCCCTGATCTCCCCCTCCTTTCTACTCTTATAAACCACTTCCTCACTTTTCCGTCCCTCACTCTCCAGTAAAAATTTCTTATCCTCCTCATCCAACTTTCCATTATTTTCATCAGCCTTTTCTTGTAATTCCTTAATTTTTTTCCTTTGTTCTATACTCAAATCCTTCTTTAGTCTTATGTGTTTCAGTTTATCATTTGTATTTAGCCTCCAACTAAAATTTGTCACAGTCTCCGCCACTACCCTAGTTTTAAACTGTACCCTTATAGGTCTCATCTCTCCCCTTTTATATCTACCTATCCTACTGATCTCCTCCACCTGCCCTTCCCATCCATATTCGTCCTCATCCACACCTTTCAAGACCTCCTTCACTGTCTCCATATCCCTCACTTTTCTCACTCCATTATCATTCATATGAGTCTCTATATCTCCATACAAGATTACACCCCTATCCCTGTCCATGGCCTCCCTCACGACACTCTCCTTGTTCTTCATGACCCCTACAACTGCACTCTCAAAACTTTTTTTGGTCATATTCATTTCTTCCTTTTGCTCTTTCATAATATCCTCCAAATCCTTGACTTTTTGATTACCTCCACCGTCCATGCAGTCGACTCCTTTACTTCCGTGAAACGTCCTTCGTATTCCTTCAGCTGCTCCTTCAATGCCATATTCTCTGCTCCCAGTTCATCTACCCTTTTCAATACCATCTCTAGGCTCTCATTAACTGCCAAAAAAGGCCTGCATTCACTTCCTTCGCTAGGCCTATTCCCTTCCCCACCTATCACACCACACATTACACACAGTGCCTTAACTTTCTCACCAATATCCCCCTTCCATTTCTCCGTATCACTCATCCACTTTTCCAAATCTTTCACAACAATACTAACCTCTTCTAACTTCTTATCTGTGCTCTTAAATCCCCGAAAACGTTGTAACCTTCCTTCCGCCTCCGTCATACCCGAAATTCCCTCTGCCATGTTTGTTTACAAACTCAACAACTCACAACCCTACCGCTGTCCCGTCACTACACACTCTTATTACACTATATATCACCCCTCCACCACACCAATATATCCTCCAAACCTTCACTAAATCCTTCCTCTTCTTGTTAGCCCCGTATGCACTCGATATCCTTGAATTAATTGACTATTCCCATAACATATGCCGGAGCCTCAAACTTGCGTCCGCCTTCCGCCATGGTGTGCCGCCCTTACACCCAGACCATATCATTCATATGACTATCCAGTTGTTTTTGAAATATCCTACCATTCCTTAGCTAATCGCTACACTAGATAATCTATTCCACAACCTTATTTCCCAACCAAATGCTTACTACATATTTTCTAAAGTGGAACCTATCCAATTTGAAGCCATATGAACGGGTTATCTCTCCGATAATAAGCTTCATCCTGTCTTAGTGTTATAAGAGGCATTAAAAGCAGTAAAGTAGCGGCCGGCTTTATCTCGCAAACACTTTGTTTAACTAATATCAAAATAGTTAAGAAATAACCATTTTCCTCTCCTGCTTTACTAACACTTATTAAGCTAGTTTAAACATAATGATATGCATGTCTTCATGAAAATTGTTTCACCCTAATATATTGATTATTTGCATTCAAGAATTGAGATTCAAGAGGAAGACATTGAGGACAAGATTACTTACAGTACGATACAGAGTGAAAGACAAATATACTGTATAAGGACTAGTAAGAAAATCAGTAGTTTGCCCCTCATCCCATATGAAAGCCAATCGATGATGACAATGCACTAGTTTCAGGTTCATGAGAAAAATGAAGACGTGAAACTGCGTAAGAATAGACTTTAAAAAAATCATGTAGGGGAAGGAAGTTGAAGATAAGATTAGGTGAGAGAAGGTACATTTACTGAGAATATCCTATCACACTATGCACAAATTGCGAGAGATCAATCAATGCTTACAAGCGAAAATTTGAAATGTAATTTCAGTACTAATGGTTTCGACAGTAAAAGTGTCAAGGAGTCAATGCTTATAAGAAGTTCTGTAAAACCTATATTTAAGGATAAAGTCTGAGGCCCTGATAGAGGAAGATGGCTTGACAATACAAAACAATAGGGAATGATTGAAATGTTAGAACATAAATATATTATTAGAGACACTTGAGAACATATCACTTGGTGATAAAACCATGCCAAAGGTCCTCTGAAAAGTGAATCTGGTTAAATGCAATATAATTTATATTGGAGTTAGGGAGTAAACTGGTAGTATCGTAAATCAAGGAAGAAAGAGGAAAGAGAGTGGAGAAAAATGTGTTAAACTGAAGAGCCCTGAGCACCCCAGAATAAGAGAGGTTTAAGAGATAGGTAAATAAATGGAAACCTTCATTGTCCTCTTCTTAGTTTCAATGTTTTACCATCAACGTGCTGTACCAAAAACTCTTGATATTTCCATAACATTAGTAATGTATGAAGTTTCCCAAAATTCAATAAGTAGTGTGGACATAACATCCAATTTACAGAAGCTGGTGGCATGTTTTTTAATGTATGTGGTACTTAACGAGTGAAATTCCTTACGATGTAACAGGGCAAGTAAAAAATGTGTCAGGGCAAGTGAAAAGACTGTCAGGGCAAGTAAATTTCAGATGTCACTAGCCCGGGGCTAGATCCGCAACACTAATTTCCCAGCCTGTCCTATCCTATTCATAATTTATATCAGCAGTTTGTCTCTTCTACTTCGTGCACATAATGTCACCTTTCACTTTTATGCAGATGACACCCAGATTTATGTGAGAATCACAAATATAGTTGATTACGGAGTAAGATGGAATTGTTGATGTCTAATATCAAGAAGTGGATGAGAGCGAGAAAACTTAAACTAAATGATGGTAAAATTGAAATTCTCATCATCCGAGGAAATAGAAGAGCTGATGATATAGTAGGTGCCCTCTCCATCAATGTGGGTGGATCCCAGCTGCGACCGGTCAACTCTGTTCGAAATCTGGGTGTATATGTGAACTCCCAATTAGATTTCAAAGAGCATGTAAACCAGATAGTTAAAAGTTGTTACTTGCACATCAGAAATCTCTATTTGGTGAAGCCGTTTATAACCAGACGTTGCCTCCTGACGTTGGTTCACTCATTGGTCTTCTCTCGTGTTGATTATTGCCCACTATCTATTATATAGACCCACCCTGTTGGTGGGTCTTTAAAATTATATTTTAAAGAAAGTTCAGTCTGTTCTAAACAGGGCCGCAAGACTCATTTTTGGTGTTCCACCTAGAACTCCTACTACATCTCTTCACATTGAACTGCACTGGTTGCCAGTAAGAGCAAGAATAGAATTTAAGTTATGTTTGGTGACTTTTAAGGTTCTCAAATTTGGTGAGCCTAGGTACCTTGCGGAGCTGCTCAGGCGTCCACCGGCACGCCATGGTGTAGTTGTGCGTCATGACAATGACCCTTTTCGTCTTGATGAACCAAGGGCTTTCCAGCAGTCTTCTTTCTTTGAGAGGTCATTCTCCTACATGGCTCCGAGGTTGTATAACAGGTTGCCGCTGTCCATGAGACAACTAAGTTCTGTTGAATGCTTCAAGAGACAACTTAAGACTTTTCTCTTTGAGAGAAGCTATGATCTTGAGAGGTGTCATGACAGATGGCTATGGAGTTTAGGCTATTTTGCCACTGCTAGTGATTTTTAGATGTGTGTTGTATATAAGCTTTCTTTTGATGCATTAATTTTGTTCTTTTTTCTTTCTCTTTCCGAGCGCTAGTGAATTCTTCGGAAAAATTGGCGCTTATGAGAAATAAGTAACATGCTTATTATTATTATTACCTCATTAGCTGCCAGACCAGTGTTAACGATAAAAGTTGAGGGAAAAAGCGTTTGTGTGATACCGGCGTTACTTACTGAAGCATTGAGCCGACTGGTAGAGTTGGTGAGCACCCCACACACTAAAGGGGCCGAAGGGGAGGACAGCTGGCGGGAGCGCTTCACTCTCTCACCTTCACCATCACCATCCTGAACAATGACAACACAGTGCTCTAGTACACGCAGAGATAATACTTCTAATGCATTTTGAACTGTCAAACTTCTTAAAATAACGTTCTACGAGATAGAGAATTAATTTAAGTATTGTCTTACATATAAGATAGCTTCTAAAATTTAACAAGTGAGTGCATTAGACCAGTTTGGCATGGTAGAGTCAGTATGAAGATCCTCTTGAGTCTCGTCAGGGGCACTAAATGTACCCTATGCCAGAAAACTTTAAAGGTGAATATTGCACCCTCAGAGAACTTCCTGTGACAAAAGCAGAGTAGAAGGCTATGATGGGGCATAACTCAACTAAGTTAGTTGCCATAGAGTATACTGTACATGTACGTGACAGCCACCAGCATCCGGAAATCATCTAAAAATGAAGACGGTCTCCTTTCACTAATATGGTTGTTAGTCAAGCGGGAACAATCCAAATGAGGAAATGCTCAGACTGGTTTAGTCAAGGACACACAAACACTGTCCCCCTCCCCTGACATGGCAGCTGTTATAATAAGAGTACACATATGATTACACTGGTTACAGAAAACAACCACAGCCACCACAACCCGTACTCAACATGCACTTCATACATTACATACAACAAGCTGGCCACCCTAACAAGGCTGGACATAGTTGTTGTATAAAAGTATACTGTATATATATACAGTACCGGTATATACTGCAATACACATAACAATATTATTGTGTAGGAATTTTCTCTCCGTCTTATCCCCAAGCTGACAACCCCCCCCCCCCCCCCCCCATAACAATGATAAACATAAAAAGCCTATACTGTATAGGAACTCTTTCTGTGTGTCTTACCCCTGAGTTGCTGACCCCCAGCTTCCTCTTGACTGTCCTGGTGGAGGTAGCCTGGGGGGTGTCCAAAACCCCGGGCACGGACACAGGCTTACCGGTACTGGTGGCCCCTCCTCGTCCATTACCCACCATCACCGCCTTAGCCCTGCCTGCCCCCAGTAACGCCCCCTTCACCCCACCTCTTCCCTCCACCTTGGCCCCGGAGCCTCGTGACTTGCCCACCTCCTGTGCCAGCCCAAAGTCCACTAGGGAGTACCTGAGATGGGAACGATAGATATCAAATTAGCACATATCAAATTTCTCTTTCTCAGCTAGTTCCCTTTCTCCATGCCTATCTTTACTCACTTGCATGTTTGTATCTATTCTTTTTCCTGTTTGCTCTTCCTAATACCATTACTAAAGTAGTAGTACTACTACTACTACTATTACTAGTTAATACTATCAACATAATATTATTATTTTGAATTCTGCCTACAGTATCAAAAATTATGTTACAATACATGTAATTCTAAGTTAATTCTAAGATCAGGTAAGGGATGCGTCATGTGAGAACCCGTAAACATTCTGTAGATCCCTGTACTTTTATGGATAACAAAAATTCTGTAAAGTCTATAATAGCTGATCCCCACTGATAAAAAAATAATTAGTTATCAATTTGTCTTTGAGAGCTACTGTATTGTCAAGTGTGCTATACCAATGGTCAGAATTTATAATGAAAACACGGTTATACCTGATGGAAATGTAACCTGAGCTAAGAGTAAGCTTCTAAACACAAGGTGAGAGCAGTGAACCTCAGATACCAAGCTACATTAACCTTTTCAATCTACAAAGACATAATTTTAATATATTTTGGCTAACATACACAATTTTACTCAACTTTGAAAGGTCCTTTGGGAATCAAAGGGTTAAACTCAATCTCAATTGACCCTCTTACTGCCACAGATACTCTTTAAACTAAATAAAATTGTTTAATACCAGCCACAATAAATAAAGTAAGACATTATCAGATACTGAAAGGGTCCGATACTAGACAGTACCATCTTCCTTGTATCTCTTTCCCAATCTTTCATAACAACACCTACTTACTTACTCATTTATTAATAAAATATTAGGGCTTTTCAACTTTACATGATGAAAAACCTAAAATTGAATATTATAAAAACTGTAAGAGAGGTAATAGCTGGCTGTATAAACTTGGTAAGCCAGGTGAGTACAGCCTTTCTCTGGCCTATACTCTAACACACTCAGCCCACCCCTTCCTCACTTTGGGAATGGTGTTGCGACCATGGTGCCATCAACAATAAACTACAGTATACTGTAAATATAGTAAATAGATATTGTACATTAAAACTAAAATGTAAAAGTTGCAAAACAAACAAAGCAAAATAGTAAGAAGACAAAACAATGACAAAAGAACTTATACTGCAATAACAAATACAAATAAAATATATACAAATATACATATAAACATATGCTGCAGAATGTAACCTTATTACTGAATACTTTTGTGTTGACTATCTAAATACTGCATCTTGTAAGCAATATAAATTAACATATCTAACTTTCCTGTAACAACTTGAGGGGATGATGTACCCCCACACAGCTACCATGTATGACATTTTAATATCGTTCTTAAACACCAATAACACCCCAAAAGAAATTAATGAAAGCATGTGATTCTACCAGAATCGAACCTAGAATATCACATACAGAACTGACACGCTCTAAACCATTACACTATCAAGACAGTAATATTAGCAAAAATATAACGTCCCTGACCTCCTGTACTTCCTGTTATACAAGAAGTTAGCTGGCTTGACATCTCTGTGTATGATGGTTGTAGCTGTTGGACGCGCTTCAGAGCTTACCAGGAGGGCCGTCAGTAGTGCCGCAGTTCATCCACACTCAAGCAACCAACATAGTCCCTGCCACAAATAAACACCATTAACCCAGGGACTACGACGGTCCTTCCGGAAGCACACGGACAGTATTTAAACATGTGTCCATAACAACCCTTCAATACCGTGCCAGTGGTGGGAAATGTCTCAAAATTGGGTGACACATAGAATTAGTGGTATCTCTCCATACCGTATCCTCCACTCCTCCCCTTTATACCCTCATCTCCCCACCTTCCCCTTAACTTGACCTTTTATTTTGCACAGGTTCTAGCAGTTCATGGGTTAAGTTACGTAGTTTATTAACACTATCTGGTGCAACGTCTCGAGGGTTATATTATTGTATTTTGTTTAATTATTATAGAGGGTTTTTAATTGTTTTTGATCCGTATGGAGCTCCAGTGGTCTGGTTAATATGCTCTACATAACTAACTAATTGTTTTTTAGCATTTTTGAACAATGTGTTTTTAGTTTACCCCGAGACTTGGAAAAATGCCTCTCCAAACCCCCTTCAAACTAAAAAAAAACATCCCCCAAACCCCCTTGAAGCTAAATGTGTACATCTTTCGGAAGAAAAATTTCCCGGCCAAAGGCCGGTTTCTCCCAAATTGCAGGCTCGCTTTCGCTCGCCCAGGAAAAAATAGACACCTTCTTGGTTGAAGCATCATATAATCGCTAAACTAATGAGATGAAACGTCTTAAAATCTCCAAGCTAATGGAGTAAAACTGGGAGGATCCAAATTGGCCCGCCCTGCACCTAATAGGGTTAAGTTGTGCAGCTCATTCTTCTCAGGCAACCAACTTAGTCCTGCACAAATAAACACCATTAAGTGACATAATTTATAAAGTTGTGCAATTCATTCACACTCAGGCAACCCACACCGTACTGCAAAATAAACACCATCAAGTGACATAGTTCGTGAAAATATGTATTTCATTCAGTCTAGCAATCCAGAGGCTAATACTGAATAAATAAAAAACATTAAATCAAAGTTGCACAATCGATATTATGCAAAATTAATACCTAACCTTAGTGAAAAGCCAAATTGGTTTGAATAAGCATTAGTCGGGCTAGTTGGAATATATACAGTATATGAAACTCGACAACTTACTGAAATGCATGCTGAACACAACAAACAAAACATTAACTGAAATCTCAATGCAAAAAATAGTAAAAGAGAATCCAATGTGAAAAATTAGAATTTGTTAAACACACAAAAATGGAGGAGAAAAAAATAGCATGACATATGTAATGTTCACATAATCTCTACATAATTTATGAGGTTCTACTCACCGAAAGATGGTTTCGTGGGGAAAGTGTGGCATGACGAGGACAATGTGGTTTCATCTGTCGGAAGCACATGGTCACACCCATTACGTAGTCCGCACCTCTGTAGACAAAAAAATACTGTCAGATCTAGCACTATTATGAAGATAATTGACAGCTACTGACAAATGTTTGTGAGTACTGTACTTGCAATTTTTCTCTATACAATATCTCCATATAGATTGATGTTCATATCAAGTCAGTTATATATTAACCCTCAACTCGCGGTGACCGTCATATGACAGGAGAGAGAATATTGGCCACCCCTTCGGTGCCCGTCATATGACAGGTGCCATTTTGAGGCCATTATGAGCGATGAGAGAGAGACCGAGCGTTGGGTGACGATACCGTTCGCCACGCTTCGTGGCCGGCACTGGGGACTATTGTATCTCATCCCCGCGTCCCTACAGCTCTCAACAAGGATAAAATCGGCAAAAATACCTAATTTTGGGGTATTTTCTTCGGTTGCATGATCGATGCAAGAGGACCCGTGGTCGTACAAGGATGATTCAGGTGTCATTGGAAAGCTCTATTATCGCCCTTTCATGGATATATAATTGTATTATGCTCTGGCTCTTGCTTATGCATGAAAAAGAGCATGGAATGAAGCTCATTTTCGGTAAATATACCCGCCAGGCGCTACCATGATACACCCCCTCCCCCCCGCTGGTTGGGAGTTAATTAAATACATATGTAAATTATGTATTTACTAGTATGTAGCTCATTTGATCTGAACATAAATATAAAATGGATATATAAACTGTATTGCATAAAGAAAATTGAAAGAGTTCACGAACATCTGTCAGTAGCTGCACAATGACAACTATTTATCATAATAATGTAGTGAAAAGGGGTGGTAAACACATATGATAAGTATATTAAGATGCAACCTTCAGTTGTGTAACAACTGGAGGATTTGTCCTAAAAGTGAGAGCTGTGGGCCACATCACAATATCCACATCACTCACTTGTATGCATAATATACTGTATATGGAATATATTTCCCTTTCCACACAACACGCATAATTGCTATACAAATTTATACATATAGATATTCTTGATTGTTGCACTCTTTGCAGCAAATTCGGACTATAGATGGCTATGAAAGTTTAATGCCTAGTAATTTAGTATGGACCTATGAGTCTATGACACTTGAGCTCCATATAGACACATGAAGGGTGCGAGGTAGGCATAATGTGCTAGATGGTAAAGTGTCGTTAACCTTTGATGGTAGTGCTGGCTAGCCAGGCCAGATACTCTGAGCTGAAGGTTCTGCTACCAATACACCGCTTAACAATTTGATACATAGCTATCGGTACTTATGATATCAAATTGTCTCTTCTACATTAAGAAAAAAATAAATGAACAAAATTTTGTGTTAGTCCCTTTAGTGTTGTTACAAAATGCAATAAGGTCCGAGTTCAGTACATAAAATCCGAAGAACTTACCCAATCAACTTAAGACACTTGAGTTCCATATAGACACGTGAGGGGTGTGAAGTTGGGATTATGTGCTTGATGGCAAAGTGTCGTCGGCCGTTAATGGTGGTGTTGTGTTTGGTGCGACCCTGGTACACCGAGCTGAAGGGCCCATTACCAATGGCCCGGCTCAGTACAAACAGGACTCAAGCTGGGGCACTGCGTCTAGAGTGCTGCCATATTGTCACGCTCCTCCTCTATAAGAAAATAATAATAGATAAACTTTGTTTTCCTTACTCAATATAATAAATAAGGGTAAGATTAGGAGTAGTGGGCGTACCACTATTGACGGACACCTACTTGCGCACTATTTAGTAGTTGTTCACTAGTGTTTTCCATTAGTATTCTTTGTTACAAGTGCTTTACTTCACATTATGTTTGTTTGCCTAAACAATAATTAAAATAGTTACCCCGATAGGTTGGGGAGGGGCATGAAAATATAATCAGGGAAAGAGAGGGGTTGAAAAAATCTATGGATAGAAAAACCCGTGGTGGCAATGGTGGGTGGTCCTGGTGTATCCGAACACATTCACAGGCGAGAAAGCATCTGTGATTTGGTTGTGAAAGGGAATGATTATCGTGGACGTCACGCCCACCTAATGAGTGGCGGGCATATTTAAATAACCCTGCTCACCTACCGAGTTTGAATATTGTTGAGGCAAACAATACTGTGAAGGCAAACCCCACCTTGTAACAAAGAAAAATAATGGGAATGCTATTGAAAACTCAAAAGTAATGCCTCCGGATGTGTTGCTGTCATATTGTGGTGCGAACCGCTAGCCTATTTGAACTTTACTACTGGCTACTACTATTGTTGTTTTCTTGAAACCTAGTATATTAACCTAACCAAACAACCCAACCTAACCTAACCTAGACCCAGTACGTGGGATACTAAACTAGCCCCTTGCATGCCAGGTAGGGCGGATTCATAGTACTCAGTACTGGCATAACTAACCTAGCCCTGTGCATGCCAGGTACAGCGGATTTATAGTAGGCTACTCTATCAACCTAGCAACCTTACCTAACCTATCCTATCCTAGTATTATAGGTGGGGGCTGCCGCCTATATCCTAACAGCTACTAACCTTACCAATTTTTGTGATTAGTTGATGTCCTCAGACTACAATAACTTCAACGAAAACGTAATACACTAACCTTAACCCGGCGAGGGGGGGGGGGTAAATGAACTAGCTCCCCATGGCAGCATATGGCACCTCCATTCAGTCCTATAATCGTCATTTTAAACGATAACTATCGGTGTATTACCTAGTCAATGAGCCTATTTTAACCTTCACTATGAAGATAGTAACCTGTACCCAACAATCAAAAACCATTGTAAAATATATTTTTCCTGGTCAAAATCGTGAATTCAAATTGCATGAATTTTTGAGAACTTGAGGCAAACCCTCCCTCCCCGAGGCCTCAAAGCCACACTGAGCCTAACTCATACACACACTCGTTGTGTAACACACCTGCTTAGGGGCACGTAAGCACATCCCCCCACAGTTTTTTGCTACGGTAATGTTAGCACAAAAAATTACTAACAAGTTAGGGGATAACAGGGAAATAGGTGAATAATTGAAGTGAGCGGGAAAAGGGAGGAAGGTATGGGATTGAGGATGATATGCGGTAGGTCGGGAAAAAAAAAAACAAAAAAAAAAAAAAAAAAAAAAATTGTTTAGTGATGTTTAACCGCACCCTCCAGCCCCGGCTATGTATTATAGAGGGGGTATAGTTCCTCGAAACCCGGGTGTTTTTGCCGAACAACGTCTTGCTAGGCTACCGTATATGTGTTAATCTGACTGCTTCCCCGCATTCCCTCACATCCCCACCCGTTATCTGTGTTATTTACCTGTAGAATGGCATTAATTAGAGCTTCTCTAAGTCAACTGGTTTGAGTTGTGATGATGATTTCATTGGATATAACTTTATGGCCAAAACAGCCGACTTTTACACTTTTTAAACTTTTCGATACTTAACAAACACATACGTGCACACACGAACAAGCGACGCTCTCCTTCTTGTGGGCCGGAGATGCGGGGCGTCGGACCAGCCGGATGTTGTTTTACCATCGTCGGAACCGACGCCTCGCACACGAATGCTCACAGGCTTTCAACCACTGGGCCGTTCAAGAGCCCTTCCGGGCCCCAGCTGTGTTTAATATTGCTTTGTTTTATGGGCGTTTCAGAGCCCTTCCGTGGTGAAGAGGGGTAAAGATCGGGCCGTACTTAAGTCCGGCTCCAATTTGCAGCAAGTTAGGCGCATTATTAAGTGCTTTTTAAAGGGTTAAAATCGAGTGCAAATGGCCTGGTAGCGCAGCGGACCAAGACAGCCGAACTCCCAGGTCTTCCCTCCGCCCATTAACTCATGTTCCCTGTGTTCTCGAAGGCCGGCAGTGTAGCCAGTAGTGAGCATAAGCTGGGAAAATATGCCGCTATCGCTAACCTCCCATGTTAACTGGTATCACTGTATGAGAACCACGAGTTCTACTTAGCTCGTTCTTGGTCTCATTTTGAAGCTTTTAGCGCCTAGTGTTTTTGCTAATAATCTTTTTTCATGGCAGATACAGTAGGGTCTTCACATAAGCAAGACGAGTTTATGTTCGATTAAACGAGGGCGTTTTATGCGAATTCGTTTTAATTTGAACAAAGCATTTTTGGTGGCGCAATATCGTCAATGTTCACTGTAAGCGAAAATTTTCGTAGCAAGCACGATATTTCCGTACGTTTTGTACGATATTTCGGCGTTTTATATGAAAGGCGTACGATATTTTGTACCGTTTTGTAACATATTTCGGCGCTCTATATGAACACTCCTTGTATTTGCCCCACGTTGTTTTGCGTCGGACTCGTTTTAAGTGATCAAATTCGTTTCTGATAGAAAATGTAAATATTAATAAATTTTTAGGTCGGTCGTTTTAATACGAGACTTCGTTTTAAAATGCGAACACGTTTTTATGCGGGAACCCTACTGTACTTGAGTTATCCTTCAGGATGGCCCTGAATAAGCCCAAAACCCTCCGCTAGACAAGGGTTAAATGGTATTTTTTTTTAGGCCCCCCTCTTAAGAGCTTTGGCCCGCCGTCGCGCATTAAAACCCTCTTAAGAGCTTTGGCCCGCCGTTTTACCGGGTTAACACCCCCATTCCCCACAACTCGTTTCAAGATGGCAACCAACTTAAACGGGACAAAAAATAATAAATGACTGTTATGCTATGATGAGCAGGATTGGCAGAACAAAAGAACCTCAATAATACGCACTCAAATGCGCAAAAAAACCGTGACTAAGGCCTATAGATATTTATTCGCATACTAGCACTTATATTCTAGACGACGTCACGATAAACCCTGTTGTTCGGATGTCTGCACAGCGACTTGAAACGTATATAGACTGCTGGGTTTGTTACATGTTGGCGAAGAGAAGAGTTGTAGAGGGAAGGACTGTATTTTACAGGTATATGTACACTTATACATATTCTGCCACACTTATTGTGTATATCAATGTGTCCTACTATCTTTCAAACTACAAGCTACTGTGGTTAAATATGGAATTTGCAATACACATAATGGAAATTAATTGTGTACGCCCACCTAACTCCAAATCATCCCGACAATAAGTAGCCTCACACCTCTACAAAATTTAATCAAAAGCTTTAATTAGATCTTTATCAATCTACGGTATAGTGTTCCGGATATTTCTTTTCTTAATTACACTTACACTTTGGTGTATTGCCGTCCCGTTAGTTGACACAGTTGAGCTGGGGCTCCACTGGCGACCAGGCAGCTCGCCTTTCTCTTCCACTCTCCATTCCAGAATTCCAGTTGGAGTTTTGGTGCTGGGGTATCCTGGTGTTGGTTGGCCGGTCCGGTATTTTTGGCCCAGCCACATGGCCAAGTGTTTCTTTCTGGAGACCACCCTGTGTCATGTTCCTGAGCGGGGCTTGGTATACAGTTGAACAGTCCTGGTTCCATTGTAATGCAAAGCTGTGATTGATCAGGGATTTGAATTTTTTGGTGTTGATCCCGGCGTAGTCCTCACATAGCACAGCCTCCCTCAAACCTTTGGTGTTGAGTCTCTCGGATGTTTGGATTTGGTACCTTTGGTTTCCAAAATCTTTCAGACGGAGATGATTATGTATCTCTCCCCTACGGCTTTGACGTGAGTACAGCCTGGGGCAGCTCCTTGAGTCTCTCCCAGTATTTAAAGTGTTGAACACCCATGGGTTTTTTACTGGTGAATGTCCTCTGGGTGGCTTCAATTTCTGTTATTTCTCCTACTTTTTGGTGAGACCCAGCTGAGAGCAGTACTCCAGTTGTGGTAGGACCAGTGACTTCCACAGTGTTAACATACACCCTCATTTCTTGTTTGGAAGGTTCTCAGGATCCAGCCTGCTATTTGTTTTGGCTGTTTGTTGTGGCTTTGGTAATATGCTTGGAAAAAGTGGCGTCACTGGCTCATAGTTACTCCCCAAGTCCTTCACTATGTCCTTGGCTGGTAATTTCTTGCTGTCCACTTTTGTAGTTTGGTTGGGAGTTTTGTAGTGCTCTCTTGTTTCCCGTACCTTAGAAGCTCGAACTTGTCCTCCGTTTTAGGGCCATGTTGTTTTCTTCTGCCCACTTCCAGGATTTTGTCCCAGTCCCTTGTTTGTAGTAGCGTTGCATCATGTTGTGAGGTGGATTTTTCTTCATGAGTCTGGTGTCCCGTCTGCAACACGATGAGGCTGTTAGGTGTTCCAGTCCCCGGTCGATGTCTCCTATCATGATGCGGAAGTGGAGAGGGTCCCCGTACTGATCCTTGTGGTACTCCCGCTGATGACCCCACCCTGCTTTCTGATAGGCTTCCTTGACCCGTGATCTCTTTGTTTTCTGTTGGTGATGACAGCTGTGGAGCCATCTTCCCAAGGGTCTCCCCCTATTCCCAGTGATTTGAGTTTAGATAGGAACTAAACTTAAAGATGCCCTTAAATTCCTCCTTTTCAATACTTATTTTAGATTCGGGCCGTACACTGCAAACAAATATTAGGAATTCACTATGGTTTGAAATGCTAGCCCTTTAAAATTGCGAATTTATTCTTGCTTGCTTTAAGAATTTAAATATATAAAAGACTTAGTTGACAGTAGCAAGAAAAATCAAATCCCATAAAAAATTAAGCACTTGCTAAACTTGTTAAGTAATACTTGTAGATCTAGTGATGAGACATTCTTGTTTTTGCAATTTGTTAAACTTTTTAATCAAGTTGCTAAACTTATTTACCCTAATTCTATTCCCCTCACACAATGT
>CM064503.1:15348587-15460247 GCA_032716605.1 Paralithodes platypus
CTAACACTTATTAAGCTAGTTTAAACATAATGATATGCATGTCTTCATGAAAATTGTTTCACCCTAATATATTGATGATTTGAATTCAAGAATTGAGATTCAAGTGAGGAAGACATTGAGGACAAGATTACTTACAGTACGATACAAAGAGTGAAAGACAAATATACTGTATAAGGACTAGTAAGAAAATCAGTAGTTGACCCCTCATCCCATATGAAAGCCAATCGATGATGACCAATGCACTAGTTTCAGGTGCATGAGAAAAATGAAGACGTGCTGAAACTGCCGTAAAGAATAGACTTTAAAAAAAATCATGTAGGGGAAGGAAGTTGAAGATAAGATTAGGCGATCGAGAGCAAAGGTACATGTACTGAAGAATATCCTATCACACCTATGCACAAAATTGCGAGCCGAGAGATCAATCAATGCCTTACAATGCGAAAATTGAAATGTAGATTCAGTACTAATGTTTCGGACAGTAACAAAAAGTCAAGGAGTCAATGCTTATAAGAAGTTCTGTTAAAACCTTATACTTTAAGGATAAAGTCTGAGGCCCTGATAGAGGAAGATGGCCTTTGGACAATACAAATACAATAGGGAATGATTGAAATGTTAGAACATAAATATATATATTAGAGACACTTTGAGGGAAAACATATCACTGTTGAGTGTGATAAAATACAAACATGCCAAAGGTCCTCTGAAAAGTGAATCTGGTTTTTAAATGCAATATAATTTATATTGGAGTTAGGGAGTAAACTTCGGTGTTTAGTATCTGTAAAATCAAAGGAAGATAAAGAGACAAGAGCAGTGGAGGAAAACATGTTGTTAAACTTAAGAGCCCTGAGCACCCCAGAAATAAGGAGAGGTTTAAAGATGGGATAGGTAAACTAAATGGAAACCTGTCAATTGTCCTCTTCTTAGTTTCAATGTTTTACCATCAACGTGCTGTACCAAAAAACTCTTGATATTTCCATAACGATTAGTAATGTATGAAGTTTCCCAAAATTCAATCTTAAAGTAGTGTGGGACAATATAACATCCAATTTACAGAAAGATGGTGGCATGTGTTTTAAACTGTAGTGTGGTACTTAACGAGTCGTGAAATTCCTTACGATGTAACACAGGGCAAGTAAAAAAATGTGTCTAGGGCAAGGTGAAAAGGACGGTCAGGGCAAGGTAAATTTCAGATAGTCACTAGCCCTGGGGCTAGGGATAGATCCGCAACACTAATTTTTTTTTTTCCCAGCCTGTCCTATCCTATTAATAAGTTTATATCAGCGGTAGGTTTTGCTCGTCTTCTTACTTCGCCCTGGGCCCCCAAAATTAATGTCACCTTTCACTGTTTATGCAGATGACACCCAGATTTATGTGAGAATCACCAAATATAGTTGATTACGGAGTATAGTAAGATTGGAATTGTTGGATGTCTAATATAAAGAAGTGGATGAGAGCGGAGAAAGAAAAACTTAAAACTAAATGATGGTAAGTAAAATTGAAATTCTCATCATCCGAGGAAATAGGAAAAGAAGAGTGATGACTATACGTAGGGCCCTCTCCATCAATGTGGGTGGATCCCAGCTGCTACCGGTCCAACTCTGTTCGAAATCTGGGTGTATATGTGAACTCACAAGTAGATTTCAAGAGCATGTAAACCAGATAGTTAAAAGTTGTTACTTGCACATCAGAAATCTCTATTTGGTGAAGCCGTTTATAACCAGACGTTGCCTCCTGACGTTGGTTCATCATTGGTCTTCTCTCGTGTTGATTATTGCCCACTATATATTATATAGACCCACCCTGTTGGTGGGTCTTTAAAATTATATTTTAAAGAAAGTTCAGTCTGTTCTAAACAGGGCCGCAAGACTCATTTTTGGTGTTCCACCTAGAACTCCTACTACATCTCTTCACATTGAACTGCACTGGTTGCCAGTAAGAGCAAGAATAGATTTAAGTTATGTTTGGTGACTTTTAAGGTTCTCAAATTTTGGTGAGCCTAGGTACCTTGCGGAGCTGCTCAGGCGTCCACCGGCACGCCATGGTGTAGTTGTGCGTCATGACAATGACCCTTTTCGTCTTGATGAACCAAGGGCTTTCCAGCAGTCTTCTTTCTTTGAGAGGTCATTCTCCTACATGGCTCCGAGGTTGTATAACAGGTTGCCGCTGTCCATGAGACAACTAAGTTCTGTTGAATGCTTCAAGAGACAACTTAAGACTTTTCTCTTTGAGAGAAGCTATGATCTTGAGAGGTGTCATGACAGATGGCTATGGAGTTTAGGCTATTTTGCCACTGCTAGTGATTTTTAGATGTGTGTTGTATATAAGCTTTCTTTTGATGCATTGATTTTGTTCTTTTTTCTTTCTCTTTCCGAGCGCTAGTGAATTCTTCGGAAAAATTGGCGCTTATGAGAAATAAGTAACATGCTTATTATTATTATTACCTCATTAGCTGCCAGACCAGTGTTAACGATAAAAGTTGAGGGAAAAAGCGTTTGTGTGATACCGGCGTTACTTACTGAAGCATTGAGCCGACTGGTAGAGTTGGTGAGCACCCCACACACTAAAGGGGCCGAAGGGGAGGACAGCTGGCGGGAGCGCTTCACTCTCTCACCTTCACCATCACCATCCTGAACAATGACAACACAGTGCTCTAGTACACGCAGAGATAATACTTCTAATGCATTTTGAACTGTCAAACTTCTTAAAATAACGTTCTACGAGATAGAGAATTAATTTAAGTATTGTCTTACATATAAGATAGCTTCTAAAATTTAACAAGTGAGTGCATTAGACCAGTTTGGCATGGTAGAGTCAGTATGAAGATCCTCTTGAGTCTCGTCAGGGGCACTAAATGTACCCTATGCCAGAAAACTTTAAAGGTGAATATTGCACCCTCAGAGAACTTCCTGTGACAAAAGCAGAGTAGAAGGCTATGATGGGGCATAACTCAACTAAGTTAGTTGCCATAGAGTATACTGTACATGTACGTGACAGCCACCAGCATCCGGAAATCATCTAAAAATGAAGACGGTCTCCGTTCACTAATATGGTTGTTAGTCAAGCGGGAACAATCCAAATGAGGAAATGCTCAGACTGGTTTAGTCAAGGACACACAAACACTGTCCCCCTCCCCTGACATGGCAGCTGTTATAATAAGAGTACACATATGATTACACTGGTTACAGAAAACAACCACAGCCACCACAACCCGTACTCAACATGCACTTCATACATTACATACAACAAGCTGGCCACCCTAACAAGGCTGGACATGGTTGTTGTATAAAAGTATACTGTATATATATACAGTACCGGTATATACTGCAATACACATAACAATATTATTGTGTAGGAATTTTCTCTCCGTCTTATCCCCAAGCTGACCCCCCCCCCCCCCCCCCCCCCCATAACAATGATAACATAAAAAGCCTATACTGTATAGGAACTCTTTCTGTGTGTCTTACCCCTGAGTTGCTGACCCCCAGCTTCCTCTTGACTGTCCTGGTGGTGGTAGCCAGGGGGGTGTCCAAAACCACGGGCACGGACACAGGCTTACCGGTACTGGTGGCCCCTCCTCGTCCATTACCCACCATCACCGCCTTAGCCCTGCCTGCCCCCAGTAACGCCCCCTTCACCCCACCTCTTCCCTCCACCTTGGCCCCGGAGCCTCGTGACTTGCCCACCTCCTGTGCCAGCCCAAAGTCCACTAGGGAGTACCTGAGATGGGAACGATAGATATCAAATTAGCACATATCAAATTTCTCTTTCTCAGCTAGTTCCCTTTCTCCATGCCTATCTTTACTCACTTGCATGTTTGTCTCTATTCTTTTTCCTGTTTGCTCTTCCTAATACCATTACTAAAGTAGTAGTACTACTACTACTACTATTACTAGTTAATACTATCAACATAATATTATTTTGAATTCTGCCTACAGTATCAAAAATTATGTTACAATACATGTAATTCTAAGTTAATTCTAAGATCAGGTAAGGGATGCGTCATGTGAGAACCCGTAAACATTCTGTAGATCCCTGTACTTTTATGGATAACAAAAATTCTGTAAAGTCTATAATAGCTGATCCCCACTGATAAAAAAATAATTAGTTATCAATTTGTCTTTGAGAGCTACTGTATTGTCAAGTGTGCTATACCAATGGTCAGAATTTATAATGAAAACACGGTTATACCTGATGGAAATGTAACCTGAGCTAAGAGTAAGCTTCTAAACACAAGGTGAGAGCAGTGAACCTCAGATACCAAGCTACATTAACCTTTTCAATCTACAAAGACATAATTTTAATATATTTTGGCTAACATACACAATTTTACTCAACTTTGAAAGGTCCTTTGGGAATCAAAGGGTTAAACTCAATCTCAATTGACCCTCTTACTGCCACAGATACTCTTTAAACTAAATAAAATTGTTTAATACCAGCCACAATAAAATAAAGTAAGACATTATCAGATACTGAAAGGGTCCGATACTAGACAGTACCATCTTCCTTGTATCTCTTTCCCAATCTTTCATAACAACACCTACTTACTTACATATCATTTATTAATAAAATATTAGGGCTTTTCAACTTTACATGATGAAAAAACCTAAAATTGAATATTATAAAAACTGTAAGAGAGGTAATAGCTGGCTGTATAAACTTGGTAAGCCAGGTGATACAGCCTATCTCTGGGGTATACTCTAACACTCTCAGCCCACCCCATCCTCACTTGGGAATGGTGTTGCGACCATGGTGCCATCAACAATAAACAACTACAGTATACTGTAAATATAGTAAATACATATTGTACATTAAAACTAAAATGTAAAACTTGCAAAACAAACAAACCAAAATAGGAACTACACAATACAAAGACAAAAGAACTTATACTGCAATAACAAATACAATAAATATATACAAATATACATATAAACATATGCTGCAGAATGTAACCTTATTACTGAATACTTTTGTGTTGACTATCTAAATACTGCATCTTGTAAGCAATATAAATTAACATATCTACTTCCTGTAACAAACTTGAGGGGATGATGTACCCCACACAGCTACCATGTATGACATTTTTAATATCGTTCTTAACACCAATAACACCCCAAAAGAAATTAATGAAAGCATGTGATTCTACCAGGAATCGAACCTAGAATATCACATACAGAACTGACACGCTCTAACCATTACACTATCAAGACAGTAATATTAGCAAAAATATAACTGTCCCTGACCTCCTGTACTTCCTGTTATACAAGAAGTTAGCTGGCTTGACATCTCTGTGTATGATGGTGTAGCTGTGGACGCGCTTCAGAGCTACCAGGAGGGCCGTCAGGTAGTGCCGCAGTTCATCCACACTCAAGCAACCAACATAGTCCTGCACAAATAAACACCATTAACCCAGGGACTACGACGGTCCTTCCGGAAGCACAGTACAGTATTTAAACATGTGTCATAACAACCCTTCAAATACCGTGCCAGTGGTGGGAAATGTCTCAAAATTGGGTGACACATAGAAATTAGTGGTATCTCTCCATACCGTATCCTCCACTCCTCCCCTTTATACCCTCATCTCCCCACCTTCCCCTTAACTTGACCTTTTATTTTGCACAGGTTCTAGCAGTTCATGGGTTAAGTTACGTAGTTTATTAACACTATCTGGTGCAACGTCTCGAGGGTTATTATGGTATTTTGTTTAATTATTATAGAGGGTTTTAATTGTTTTTGATCCGTATGGAGCTCAGTGGTCTGGTTAATATGCTCTACATAACTAACTAATTGTTTTTAGCATTTTTGAACAATGTGTTTTTAGTTTACCCCGAGACTTGGAAAAATGCCTCTCCAAACCCCCTTCAAACTAAAAAAAAACATCCCCCAAACCCCCTTGAAGCTAAATGTGTACATCTTTCGGAAGAAAAATTTCCCGGCCAAAGGCCGGTTTCTCCCAAATTGCAGGCTCGCTTTCGCTCGCCCAGGAAAAAATAGACACCTTCTTGGGTTGAAGCATCATATAATCGCTAAACTAATGAGATGAAACGTCTTAAAATCTCCAAGCTAATGGAGTAAAACTGGGAGGATCCAAATTGGCCCGCCCTGCACCTAATAGGGTTAAGTTGTGCAGCTCATTCTTCTCAGGCAACCAACTTAGTCCTGCACAAATAAACACCATTAAGTGACATAATTTATAAAGTTGTGCAATTCATTCACACTCAGGCAACCCACACCGTACTGCAAAAATAAACACCATCAAGTGACATAGTTCGTGAAAATATGTATTTCATTCAGTCTAGCAATCCAGAGGCTAATACTGAATAAATAAAAAACATTAAATCAAAGTTGCACAATCGATATTATGCAAAATTAATACCTAACCTTAGTGAAAAGCCAAATTGGTTTGAATAAGCATTAGTCGGGCTAGTTAGAATATATACAGTATATGAAACTCGACAACTTACTGAAATGCATGCTGAACACAACAAACAAAACATTAACTAAAGTCTCAACACAAAAAATAGTAAAAGAGAATCCAATGTGAAAAATTAGAATTTGTTAAACACACAAAAATGGAGGAGAAAAAAATAGCATGACATATGTAATGTTCACATAATCTCTACATAATTTATGAGGTTCTACTCACCGAAAATGGTTCGTGGGGAAAGTGTGGCATGACGAGGACAATGTGGTTCATCTGTCGGAAGCACATGGTCACACCCATTACGTAGTCCGCACCTCTGGTAGACAAAAAAATACTGTCAGATCTAGCACTATTATGAAGATAATGACAGCTACTGACAAATGTTTGTGAGTACTGTACTTGCAATTTTCTCTATACAATATATCCATATAGATTGATGTTCATATCAAGTCAGTTATATATTAACCCTCAACTCGCGGTGACCGTCATATGACAGGAGAGAGAATATTGGCCACCCCTTCGGTGCCCGTCATATGACAGGTGCCATTTTGAGGCCATTATGAGCGATGAGAGAGAGACTGAGCGTTGGGGTGACGATACCGTTCGCCACAGCTTCGTGGCCGGCACTGGGGACTATTGTATCTCATCCCCGCGTCCCTACAGCTCTCAACAAGGATAAAATCGGCAAAAATACCTAATTTTGGGGTATTTTCTTCGGTTGCATGATCGATGCAAGAGGACCCGTGGTCGTACAAGGATGATTCAGGTGTCATTGGAAAGCTCTATTATCGCCCTTTCATGGATATATAATTGTATTACGCTCTGGCTCTTGCTTATGCATGAAAAAGAGCATGGAATGAAGCTCATTTTCGGTAAATATACCCGCCAGGCGCTACCATGATACACCCCCTTCCCCCCGCTGGTTGGGAGTTAATTAATACATATGTAATTATGTATTTACTAGTATGTAGCTCATTTGATCTGAACATAAATATAAATGGATATATAAACTGTATTTGCATAAAGAAAATTGAAAGAGTTCACGAACATCTGTCAGTAGCTGCACAATGACAACTATTTATCATAATAATGTAGTGAAAAGGGGTGGTAACAACATATGATAAGTATATTAAGATGCAACCTTCAGTTGTGTAACAACTGGAGGATTTGTCCTAAAAGTGAGAGCTGTGGCCACATCACAATATCCACATCACTCACTTGTATGCATAATATAATGTATATGGAATATATTTCCCTTTCCACACAACAAGCATAATTGCTATACAAATTAAATTATACATATAGATATTCTTGATTGTTGCACTCTTTGCAGCAAATTCGGACTATAGATGGCTATGAAAGATTTAATGCCTAGTAATTTAGTATGGACCTATGAGTCTATGACACTTGAGCTCCATATAGACACATGAAGGGTGCGAGGTAGGCATAATGTGCTAGATGGTAAAGTGTCGTTAACCTTTGATGGTAGTGCTGGCTAGCCAGGCCAGATACTCTGAGCTGAAGGTTCTGCTACCAATACACCGCTTAACAATTTGATACATAGCTATCGGTACTTATGATATCAAATTGTCTCTTCTACATTAAGAAAAAAAAATAATGAACAAAATATTGTGTTAGTCCCTTTAGTGTTGTTACAAAATGCAATAAGGTCCCAGTTCAGTACATAAAATCCGAAGAACTTACCCAATCAACTTAAGACACTTGAGTTCCATATAGACACGTGAGGGGTGTGAAGTTGGGATTATGTGCTTGATGGCAAAGTGTCGTCGACCGTTAATGGTGGTGTTGTGTTTGGTGCGACCCAGGTACACCGAGCTGAAGGTCCCATTACCAATGACCCGGCTCAGTACAAACAGTGACTCAAGCTGGGGCACTGCGTCTAGGAGTGCTGCCATATTGTCACGCTCCTCCTCTATAAGAAAATAAATAATAGATAAACTTTGTTTTCCTTACTCAATATAAGAAATAAGGGTAAGATTAGGAGTAGTGGGCGTACCACTATTGACAGGACACATACGGGCGCACTATTTGGAGTTTTCACTAGTGTTTTCCATTATTATTCTTTGTTACAAGTGTCTTTTAACTTCACATTATGTTGTTTGCCTAAACAATATTAAAATATTTACCCCGATAGGTGGGGAGGGCATGAAATATATCAGGGAAAGAGAGGGGTTGAAAAACTCTATGGATAGAAAAACCCGTGGTGGTCAAGGGTGGTGGTCCTGTGTATCCGAACACATTCACAGTCGAGAAAGCATCTGTGATTGGTTGAAAGGAATGAGTATCGTGACGTCACGCCCACTATGAGTGGCGGGCATATTTAAATAACCCTGATCACCTACCGAGTTTGATATTGTTGAGGCAAACAATAATGTGAAGGCAAAACCCACTTGTAACAAAGAAAATTAATGGGAAATGCTATTGAAAACTCAAAATAATGCATCCGTATGTGTGCTGTCAATAGTGGTGCGACCGCTAGCCTATTTGAACTTTACTACTGCTACTACTATTGTTGTTTCTGAAACCTAGTATATTAACCTAACCAAACAACCCAACCTAACCTAACCTAGACCCAGTACGTGGGATACTAAACTAGCCCTTGCATGCCAGGTAGGGCGGATTCATAGTACTCAGTACCTGGCATACTAAACTAGCCCTTGCATGCCAGGTACAGCGGATTCATAGTAGGCTACTCTAGCAACCTAGCAACCTTACCTAACCTATCCTATCCTAGTATTATAGGTGGGGGCTGCCGCCTATATCTAACAGCTACTAACCTTTACCAAATGTTGTGATGAGTTGATGTCCTCAGAAAATACAATAACTTCACGAATCGTAAGACAATAACCTTAACCCGGCGAGGGGGGGGGGGGTAATGAACTAGCTCCCCATGGGCAAGCATATGGGCTCCATTCAGGCCTATAATCGTCATTTTACGATAAATATCGTTATTACCTATTCATATGAGCCTATTTTACCTTCACTATGAAGATAGTAACCTGTAACAACAATCAAACCAGTGAAAATATAATTTTTCTGGTCAAAATCGTGAATATAAAATTCATGAATTTTGGAGAAAATTGAGGCAACCCCTCCCTCCACGAGGCCTCAAGCCACACTGAGCCTACTCATACACACACTCGCTTGTGTAACACACCTGCTAGGCACGTAAGCACATCCCCCACACAGTTTGCTACGGTAATGTTAGCACAAAAATATACTAACAAGTTAGGGGATAACAGGGAAAATAGGTGATAATTGAAGGGAGAGGGGAAAGGGAGGAAGGAGGGGATGTGGAGGAGTGATATGAGGTATAGGGGAAAAAAAAAAAAAAAAAAAAAAAAAAAAAAAAAAATTGTTTAGTGATGTTTAACCCACCCTCCAGCCCCGGCTATGTATTATATATATATTCCTCGAAACCCGGGTGTTTTGGCCGAAAAACGTCTAGGCTAGGCTACCGTATATGTGTTAATCTGACTGCTTCCCGCATTCCCGCACATCCCCAACCGTAGCTGTGTTATTTACCTGTAGAATGGCATTAAGTAGAGCTCTCTAAGTCAACTGGTTGAGTTGTGATGATGATTTCATTGGAGATAACTTTATGGCCAAAACAGCCACTTTACACTACTTTTCGATACTTAACAACAACATACAGGCACACACGAACAAGCGACGCTCTCCTTCTTGTGGCCGGAGATGCGGGGCGTCGGACCAGCCGGATGTTGTTTACATGCGTCGGACCGACGCCTCGCACACGAAGCTCACAGGCTTTCAACCACTGGGCGTTCAAGAGCCCTTCCGGGCAGCTGTTATATGCTTTTTTATGGGCGTTCAAGAGCCCTTCCGTGGTGAGAGGGTTAAAGATCGGGGCCGGACTTAAGTCCGGCTCCAATTTGCAGCAAGTTAGGAGCATTATTAAGGCTTTTAAAGGGTTAAAATCGAGTGCAAATGGCCGGGAGCGCAGCGGACCAGACAGCCGACTCCCAGGGCTTACCGCCGCCCATTAACTCATGTTCCTGTTCTCAGAGGCCGGCAGTGTAGCCAGTAGTGAGCATAGCTGGGAAAAATATGCCGCTATATGCTAAACTCCCATGTTACTGGTATCACTGTATGAGAACCACGAGTGCTACGTAGCTCGTTCTGGTCTCATTTTGAAGCTTTTAGCGCCTAGTTTTTTGCTAAATAATCTTTTTTTCATGCAGATACAGTAGGGTCTCACATAAAACGAGTTTATGGTCGATAAACGAGGGCGTTTTATGCGAATTCGTTTTATGTGAACACAGCATTTTGGTGGCGCAATATCGTCAATGTTCACTGTAAGCGAAAATTTTCGTACAAAGCGAACGATATTTCGTACGTTTTGTACGATATTTCGGCGTTTTATATGAAAGCGTACGATATTTTGTACGTTTTGTACGATATTTCGGCGCTCTATATGAAAACTCCTTGTATTTGCCCCACTTTGGCGGCGGACTCGTTTTATGTGATCACATTCGTTCTGATAGAAAATTAAATATTAATATTTTAGGTCGGTCGTTTTAATCGAGACTCGTTTTATGCGAACACGTTTTATGCGGGACCCTACTGTACTTGATTTATCATTCAGGAGGCCCTGAATAAGCCCAAAACCCTCCGCTAGACAAGGGTTAAATGGTATTTTTAGGCCTCCCTCTTAAGAGCTTTGCCGCCGTCGCCCAGTAAAACCTCTTAAGAGCTTTGCCGCCGTTTACGGGTTAACACACCCATTCCACACTCGTTCAAGATGGCAACCAACTTAAACGGACCAAAAAATAATAAATGACTGTATGCTATGATGAGCAGGATTGGCAAACAAAAGAACATCAATAATAATCACTCAAATGCGCAAACCGTGACTAGGCCTATAGATATTATTCGCATACTAGCACTTATATTCTAGACGACGTCACGATAAACCCTGTGTTCGGATGTCTGCACAGCGACTTGAAACGTATATAGACTCTGGGTTTGTTACATGTTGGCGAAGAGAAGAGTGGTAGAGGAGGACTGTATTTACAGGTATATGTACACTTATACATATTCTGCCACATACTTAATTGTATATCAAGGTGTAGACGATCTTTCAAACTACAAGCTACTGGGGTTAAATATGGAATTGCAATACACATAATGGAAATAATGTGTACGCCCACTACTCATAATCATACCGAAATAAGTAGCCTACACCTCGACAAAATTAATCAAAGCTTTAATATAGATACTTTATCAATCTACGGTAGATGTTAAGGATATTTCTTTTCTTAGTTACACTTACACTTTGTTGTATTCCGTCCGTTAGTGACACAGTTGAGCTGGGGCTCCACTGCGACCAGGCAGCTCCCTTTCTTCCACTCTCCATTCCAGAAGTCAGTTGGAGTTGGTGCTGGGGTATCCTGGTGTTGGTGGCCAGTCCGGTATTTTGGCCAGCCACATGTCCAAGTGTTTCTTTCTGGAGACACCCTGGTCATGTTCCTGAGAGGGGCTGGTATACAGTTGAACAGTCTGGTTCCATTGTATGCAAAGCTGTGATGGATCAGGGATTTGATTTTTTGTGTTGATCCCGGCGTAGTCCTCACATAGCACAGCCTCCCTCACCTTTGGTGTTGAGTCTCTCGGATGTTTGGATTTGGTACCTTTTTTTCCAAAATCTTCCAGACGTAGATGATGATGTATCTCTCCCTACGTCTTTGAAGTGAGTACAGCTGCAGCTCCTTGAGTCTCTCCCAGTAGTTAAAGTGTTGAAACCCATGGATTTTACTGGTGAATGTCCTCTGGGTGGCTTCAATTTCTGTTATTTCTCCTACTTTTTGGGGAGACCAGAGCTGAGAGCAGTACTCCAGTTGTGGTAGGACCAGTGACTTCCACAGTGTTAACATACACCTCTCATTTCTTGTGTGGAAGGTTCTCAGGATCCAGCCTGCTATTTGTTTTGCTGTTGTTGTGGCTTTGGTAATATGCTGGGAAAAAGTGGCGTCACTGCTCATAGTTACTCCCAAGTCCTTCACTATGTCCTTGGCGGTAATTTCTTGCTGTCCACTTTTGTAGTTGGTGGCGTTTTGTAGTGCTCTCTTGTTCCCGTACCTTAGAAGCTCGAACTTGTCTCCGTTTAGGGCCATGTTGTTTTCTTCTGCCCACTTCAGGATTTTGTCCAAGTCTTGTTGTAGTAGCTGTGCATCATGTTGTGAGGTGATTTTCTTCATGAGTCTGGTGTCGTCTGCAAACGATGAGGCTGTTGAGTGTTCCAGGTCCCTGTCGATGTCTCCTATCATGATGAGGAATAGGAGAGGTCCCAGTACTGATCCTTGTGGTACTCCGCTGATGACCCCACCTGCTTCTGATAGGCTTCCTTGAACCGTGACTCTTTTGTTTTCTGTTGGTGATGAAACTGTGGAGCCATCTTCCAAGGTCTCCCCCTATTCCCAGTGATTTGAGTTTAGATAGAACTAAACTTAAAGATGCCCTTAAATTCCTCCTTTTCAATACTTATGTTAGATTCGGGCCGTACATTTTCAAACAAATATTAGGAATTCCTATGGTTGGAAATGCTAGCCCTTTAATTGCAGACTTATTCTTGCTTGCTTTAGAATTTAAATATATAAAAGACTTAGTTGACAGTAGCAAGAAAAATAAAATCCCATAAAAATTAGCACTTGCTAAACTGTTAAGTAATAATGGTAGATATATTGATGATATTCTTGTTTGCAATTTGTTAAATTTTAATCAAGTTGCTAAACTTATTTACCCTAATTCTATTCCCCTCACACAATGTAACGTAAAGTATAAAGTTGAAAATTTTCTTGATATAAATATAGAGATTGTTAATGAACAGTGCATACTTAAAGTATATCACAAAGTTGATGATTTTAATTTTAACGTAATAAACTTTCCTTTCCCTAGTAGTAATATCGATAGTAAAATAACTTATAATTGTTTTTATTCCCAATTAATAAGATTTTGTAAAATCTGCACTAAAGTAGATGACTTTTGGGCTAGAGCTAGGTTACTATACAGACTCTTAGTGGACAGAGGTTTTGAGGCAAGTAAATTGTTCCATAAATTTAATCTTTTTAGGGTCAATTATTGTGACTGTATTCTAAAATTTGACATCAATAATTTTAATCAAGCATTTTTAACTTGAAGTTTCTTGTATACCTCTGCTTACTTTTTGTCTGTATTTATTGTTTTTTGTCTGTATTTTATTTTCTTTTTCTTTTTTCTATTATTAATATTAATATTGATGATTTTTTAAATTAATTGTTCTTGTTAAAAGAGTACTCTTTGTTTAAATCTGTTGTTACTTCATATTTTGCAATTATTTGTCTTTATATTATATGTATTCATTGTCGATAGTATCAATTGCTTACTTTTGCAATTTCCTTAGTTTATTTGTGCTATAAATGTAGGTTATTTGTAGGGTAGTTATTGATAGGGGTCACTTGAGGCATGCTATGCTTACAGGTACCTACCCGATAGCACTATCGTTAGTGAGTGCTGTACTGTATTTTATATATTATTTTGTAATAGTATAGATATCTTATCAATATTTGTATTTTGTACTATTGTTAATGTCTTGTCATGTTGCAAATTTGATTTTAAATAATATTTTGACATTTAACATTTAGTTTCTTTATTCATGCAGAGTTTAGTAAAATTTGCCAGAACGTCCCGGACTTCCCAAACTTGACTACTTCCTTTAACGTGACGATAGTGCGTTGTTATATGTGCGATTAGTTTGCTTGGGAAACAGATTAACTTGCTCATGTAGTAATGTACACCCTATGTGGTGGATTGTGTTCTTTTATTTAATAATTTTAATTTTAGTAAGCGTTGTTTCCACATAGCGATTTTGATAATTTAATTTGACTTTATATTGTCCTTGTCCCAATTTTGGTTTGTTTAGTTTGCAAGTTTTACATTTTAATAGGTTGACAGAAGCAACTCGATAAAAAAAAATAGTGCCCATTTTTGCGTCTGCATTGGTACTCGTACCCTATGTCTGCATCCGTTGCATGTGGGGTGTGTGCTCGTTGGGGTCCCCGACCTCACCTGTCTTGCTGCATTTTGAGGAGGCCTACTATATATAAAATTGTGGAGTTAGGAGATAACTTTTAAGTGTGACCGAACATGGAGATTCAGTAACGACTTTGTTTTACAAATCTTACATATAGTACCTGCTTTGGGTGAAAGACCTAGGCTGGGCAAGTGATCTTCATCCATGATGGCTTCACTCTCTGGCTACAACACTCTCCTGACCTGCAAGAACACCCATAAATTAGTTCCATGCGCATACACATCTATCATATACGGTATACATTTAGTGCAAACAATTATCATCACTAGTTAGAACTTGTAAATAAATAAAAAGGAATATGCAGTACTGGTACATAGAAATGTGAACAGCAACAGACCGACTGGTCCCAGGACCCATCGAGGCTGCTGGTTATGAATAGGCCTATATAGAGAAGTAGCCTATTAACCTAGAGCGTAGAATGTAAAAGTGATCGACGATACCCTCACCGAGTCACCGTCCTCACGAACTCTTCCACCTAGTTATCTGTATATTCCGTCTATTAGGCTATTGACATTAGTGTCGCAATTACTTTTTGGGTGTTTCGTATAGGCCTACCAGAAATGGGGGAAAAATGTTATTTTAACCCGTGGAGCCCCGCCTAGTTTTTTATTTTTTTGTTCACCAGAACCCGCCCCGTTTTCAAAAAATTGTTTTATTCCAGAAACAATAGCGAATGGGTTAGGAATGAAGGAAAAACCACGAAAAACTGCTCAAAAAGCTTAAAGAATGGTCCTACAGAGCCCCGAAAACGTATTTTCTATCTATCTATCTATTGCCTGACGCCGTGATCCCCGAAGGGGTGGCCACGAACGAACCGCTCCCATGCACCTCTGTCCCCAGTCAGTCGACGCCCCTCCCCCCAACCAGCACCGCCTTCGTTCATGTACTTCCTCACTCCATCCTTCCACCTCATATTCGGTCTACCTCTCCCCCTCTGTCCCTCCACCTCGCTCTCATACACCCTCTTAGTCATTCTCTCGCTTTCCATACGTTCCATATGGCCGAACCATCTCAAGTTGTTCCTTTTCACACTTTCCAGCACATCTACCTCCACACCACACCTCCTTCTTACTTCCTCATTAGTCTGTCTATCCCTCCATGTAACTCCGCACGCACTCCTTAAGTAATTCATTTCCACTGCTCACTCTTGGTCTGAGTCTCTCAACCAACGTCCATGCTTCGCTTCCGTAAGTCAGTGTCGGGATTACCACACTGTCATGCAAGGACTTCTTCACTTCCATACTGACCACCCTATTTCTTGTTACTGCTTTTAGCGTTCCTACAACCCTCTTCCCCTGTTGTATCCTCTCCCGCACCTCTTCATCCATAGTCCCATCTTTACTCAACACACTGCCCAGATACTTAAAAGAGTTGACGATCTCCATAGCCTGACCGTTCAGCTTCACCTCACACTCTGTGACTTCACCCCTTTCGAAGACCATAACCTTGCTCTTCCCCGTATTTACCTTCAATTTCCGTTTTTCGCACACTGTTCCAAACTCATTTACCAGACCCCGCAACTCCCATTCATTATCACTCATCAGAACTGTATCATCCGCAAACAGCAGTATAGGTAGCTTCCACTCAATTCCCTCCCTTTTCAGCGATACACCAACATCCACTGCTCTTGATAGTATTTCTTTCATAACTCCATCCATATATACAGTAAACAACCACGGGGACATCAC
The DNA here is from genome assembly GCA_032716605.1 of Paralithodes platypus. Classification (NCBI taxonomy): domain Eukaryota; kingdom Metazoa; phylum Arthropoda; class Malacostraca; order Decapoda; family Lithodidae; genus Paralithodes; species Paralithodes platypus. The sequence continues at coordinate 15,364,807 of CM064503.1, forward strand.
ACACCCCTGTTTCAAACCAACATTCAGGTCAAAGAACTCGCTCTGCTCACTCTCCACACGTACTGCCGCCTTTGCACCCTCATACATGCTCTTCACTGCTTTCAGCAACTTGCCCTCTACTCCGTATATTCTAAGTACTTTCCACAAACCTTCTCTATCCACTCTGTCATAGGCCTTCTCCAAGTCCATAAAGGCAACATACACCTTTTGTTTCTTCTCCAGATACTTCTCCACAACACAATTCAGGGTAAAAATCTGATCTACACATCCTCTTCCCTTCCTAAAACCTCCCTGCTCGTCGCCTATCCATTTCTCCGTTCTCACTCTCACTCTCTCAATCACTACCCTACTGTATACCTTCCCTACTACGCTTAGAAGACATATTCCTCGGTGGTTACCACACACTCCTCTTTCCCCTTTGCCCTTATATAGGGGGACTATTATGCCAGTCTTCCAGTCATCGGGTGCACTCCCCTTCTCCCATGCTAGTTTGCACATTTTCCATACCCATTCTATCACTATCTCACCACCATACCTCAACATTTCCCCACACACTCCATCTGTTCCTGGTGCTTTCCCCAACTTCACTCTTTTCATGGCTTCTCACACTTCTGACCTCCTGATCCCCACCTCCTCCTCCACTACTTCTCTTCTTCTCCCTCCCATACCATATCCAGCTATGTTTGCTGGCTCTTCATTCCTTTCATTTAGCAACTCACTGAAGTACTCCCTCCATCTTTCGACTCTCTCTTGCTTCTCGGCTAGCATTCTCCCATTCTTATCTTTCACACCCTTACTGTTTCCCTTGCTACCTTCCCTAACTTTCTTGACTTCTTTCCAGAACAGTTTCTTACTCTCCATCCATTTTACACTCAGATTCCTTCCAAATTCCTCATCTACTCTTCTCTTACTTTCCTTCACTACTCTCTTCACCACCCTCTTACTCTCCACGTACCTCGCTCGTTTCTGTCTCTCGAAATCTTCATTCCCTCTACTACCCAACCACTCTCTATATGCTTTCTTCTTTTCTTCCACAGCTATTCTTACCTCTTCTGTCCACCATGCTGTACCTTTCACTCCCCTCCCTCTTCTCCTCACTCCACACACCTCCTCACATGCTGCACAGATCTCATCCTTAAACACCTTGCTCATCTCCTCCACTTCCTCCATAACTTCCAGGTCGAACCCACCTAGTCGTCTTTCCACTGCTCTCCTGTACTCCTCCCTGATTTCCTCCTCCTGCAACCTCTCCACCCTCCCCTCGCCTCCCTCCCGCTCTCCTCACCCACTTCTTTTGTATCCTAACCTTAGCTACCACTACATAATGATCAGACAGACCCCCTCCAATACCCCTATACACCCTAGCATCCATCACAGATTTCTTCATTCGTTCATCCACACATACATAATCAATCAATGACTTTCGTTCCACCACTGTCTTATCCTTCATCGTCAACATCCGTTTCCACGTGTACCTGTGGATCATTCTGTGTCGGAAGAAGGTGTTGGCTATCCACAGCCTCCTCCCCACACATACGTCCACAAGTGCACTACCATTCCCAAGACGTATTTTACAAGAGTCAAAAATTGAAGGCAATTTCCCCCAAAACCAGGTTATTGCGCGCTCACGCGCACGCACGTGGACTTTGAGAGTTTTCAACCATCGGCACGGTTGCGTGGGATACGTACACAGTTCCCATACAAATCTGAGCCCTCTCGAGTGGCTACACCTGAGGTTACGGCCGGAGCAATTACGGTGACTCGTCAGACGCGTCGCTGGGGCTGTGCGTTACATACATAGGCGACGCGTCGGGGCTGTGCGTTACATACATAGGCGACGCGCCAGACGCGTCGCTGGGGCTGGACGGGTTAATACCACAAATTTTCTGAGTGTTTTTTATAAAAGAAATTGTTCATTTGCATCAATATATAGTGTTTGTAATTAATTAGAATCTCGGGAAAACCTATTTTGCCAATTAGGCCTATTGATCGATGTTGAGACAGCCCCCGATAGTGATTTAAAAAGACATTAGCCTAACCTAACAACCTTACCTAACCTAACCTAGTATTATGGGTGGGGGCTGCTGCCCCCACCCCCCCGCTGGTTGAGTACTAATCCCTTAGTAAATAAAATAAAAAAAAATTGGCTCTCGATTATACGAAGATGAAAGAAAGTCGGTGAAGTCTACGGTGTTTACTCTGCAATCTTCAGTTTTGATTGTACATTGATAACGGGAAAGTACCGTATTGACAACCTTGTTACGAAAATTAAATTTTAATACCATACTTTTATATTAGGTTTTTCCGAGGGTTTAACACATTTTCATATGATCTTTAGAGCTATCGATAACTGGAAGTACCGTATTGACAACCTTGTTACGAAAAAGACATTTTAGTACCATACTTTTTTATTAGGTTTTGCCGAGGGTTAAAACAAATTTTCTTATAATCTTTAGATAATATAGATTCAATATTTATCTTCAAATATATCAACAAAATTTGTGGTATTAAAATAACATTGAACCGAAAAGGGTGTAGCTTGGTGGTTGATGCGTGGTAATCTAAAAAAAAATCGCTCTAGGTCTAGGCTAATAGGCTAAGTCTAGGCCTATGGGGGTAGCCTATCTGTATTCTGTAAAGTGCGCACTACTAAAGTAAAATCGCAACTAGGGTAAAACACCGATGAAGGTACCGTCGGTCAATTAAAGTACCGATTTTCATTTGCACATTAGGGTATATTATATTAAGCAAACCACCCACCAATTTTCATGAGCCTTTTGAAATGCATGTTGGAATCCCTATAAACTGTACTTCATTTTATGTAAGTTTGATAATTTGGAAAAATCGATTAAGGGAGAAAATTAACATTGAAAATTATGTGTAAAAAGTCTCCCATAAACGGCGGCGGGCGGCCAGCTATGTTATTGTAATTTACGGCCTAATTTCGTCTGTTAATTCACTTTCTCCTTCATTGGACCCCCTATGAAGTACAACAGATTATGATGACATAAGTGATGGGTGTTTAGAGGGGGCAGAGCTCCCCCTTCAACATATTACGTGTCCCACAGTAACTTCTATTATATAAACAACCCAAGAATTTTCACAGATTTTTTAAATTTCATTTAGGATGTAATATAACCTATACTCCATGTTAAAATAAGTGTCAACCCTCGAAAAATTCTATTAAGGGAGATACAGAACCTAGAACCTGTAACCTGTAACGATATTTGTCCCCATAGACGGCACACAACACGACTCGGCGGACCTCTTTCTCCCTGCCTTTCAGTCTAATTAACACTAGGAATTTACCTAATTTTCTATCCAATGTACTATCCAACCAGCGGGGGTGTGGGGGAGGCAGCCACCATGATGAGGGCCATAATGAGGGTAAGTTCATTTTCTATCCCATGTACCATCCAACCAGCAGGGGTGTGGGGGCGGCAGCCCCCACTCATAATAATAGGTTAGGTTAGGTAAGGTTGGCAGGTTAGGCTAATATCTTTAATGTAGCTTAATTGTTGGATAATGGATAATTAGCTTACTGAAAAATCTTAAAATCCGATCCAACTTTTGCCAAAACTTGGCTGAGTTTTTTCATTTTGGGGTTTTCTCAAGTTGAAAAACAACAGGTAAGATTTTACGGTTTGACAGTTACAAGCCCCATCGATGTTTGTGTAGCCTATAGGTATGTTATTTCTTACAGTTTCTTACAGTAGATCCTCTGGAAAAAGGCAAACTATGCCTGTGTATCCAGCTCAGTACCAGTACTTGCACTGCTGCGGTCGTTCACGGTGTTGGCGGCGGCGGTAGCAGACGCAACATTTTTACTATTCTGTATTTTTGTTTTATAATCAAACTTCAAATCTTGTCTTCCCCATGCTTTATCAAGATTACTTTCAAACTCCCTTATTGATTCGGAATCGACTACATACTGGGGCAGTGCGTTCCACTCATTTACCACTCTATCACAAAATGAGTTCTTCGCCTTCTCAAGCCTATTTCTTTCTTTGTAAATTTTCTTAGTGTCCTCTCGTTCTTGTTCCCTCCCGCATCAAGAAGATACCTTCACACACATCCTCATCGTACTTTCCTGACACTATCTTAAAAGTCTCTATCATATCCCCTCTCTTTCTCCTATATGCCAGTGTCGGAAGCCCCAGTGTCCTCAACCTCTGCTCATAGCCCGCGTTCTTCAACGTTGGTACCAGCTTGCTAGCTCTCCTCTGCACTTTCTCCACTGCTTCTACATCCTTTACCATATATGGAGCCCACACCTGGTTTGCATATTCCAGGTGCGGCCTAACCAGCGCTGTATATAGATTCCTGAAGATTTCTTCGTCAAGTGACACAAATGTCCTCCTTATCAGCCCTACAATTCTATTGGCTTTGTTTATCTTTTCTGCTAAATGTTCTGAGAAATTTAACTTATTGTCTATCACTACTCCTATATCCTTTTCTGCACTCACTTCCTCCATCGCTTCATACATACTGTATCCTACCTTGTCTATCTTGCTGGTCCCAATCAGCATGGACTTGCATTTTTTTGGATGAAAAGGCATTAACCAATGCTCAGACCATCCCTTCATGCCCTCCACATCTCCTTGAAGCAAACCCATATCTTCCTTACTCCTCACTCTTCTATACAGTTTAGTGTCATCCGCATACAGGTATACCTCACTTCCATTAGTTATAACTTCAGGCAAGTCGTTGATAAATATAACGAACAGCAGTGGTCCCAACACAGATCCCTGAGGTACCCCACTTGTAATTTCCCTCCACCCCGAGCCTATTCCATTCACCAATACCCTCTGTCTCCGATCTTTCAGGAAGGCTTCTATCCATTTCACACATTTCTCCCCTATATTATAGCTTCTAACTTTCTCTATTAACCTTTTATGTGGGACCTTATCGAAGGCCTTCATAAAATCGCAATATACCACGTCTATTACATCACCATCTTCTAGAATTTGCATCCAATCATCTACCACCTTAATTAGCTGTAGTACCGTCGACCTCCCCGGCAAGAATCCGAACTGTCTCCCACTGAAAAGTTGGTTTGACTTCATATGATCCATTATTCCTTCTCTAATTACCGTTTCCATTAGTTTACACACAACACTTGTCAAACTGACTGGTCTATAATTCCCTGGGTCATTTCTCTTTCCCTTCTTAAATATAGCTGTTATGTTCGCCTCTCTCCAGTCCATCGGGATTTGTCCTGTATTAAACGATACCTCAAATAACATTTTCAATGGCTCTACTAACATCTCCCCTCCTTCCTTTATGATTCTTGGGTGTATCCCATCCGGTCCCGGTGACTTACTTCTGTTCATTTTTTCTATAGCCCTTCTTATTCTAGCATGGGAAAACTCTACTAGTTCTAGTGCCGATGCCTGTTTGATGGGAATAGTAGGCACTGCATCCTCCGACTCCACTGTTAGTACCCCCCCAAAGTATTTCCCCAGCACCTCTGCTTTCTCCTTATCAGTCTCCGCTCTACTCCCATCATTCAACCCCCCCACCAGCTCTGGGATCCCTACTCTTCTTGTTAATTTTTCCTGAATGAAATTTCCAGAATATTTTTGGATTATCCTTCACATTTCTAGCTATCTCTCTCTCCCTCTCCTTCACCCCCCTCCTTGTTTCCCACCTTATTTTATTGTTTATTTGTCTACGTTCCAGATCCACTTCCTTAGCCTCTATACTAGACCCCCTGTTCTTTTTTAACAATTTTAATCTTTCCCACAATCGTTTCTTTCTTCTAATCAATATCCAAAGCTTTCTTTTCATTGGCAATTCTGGGTTAGTTCTTTTCCTCAATTTTGTTTTATCCTTATATTCCCTTACTGGTACACTTTTGGATACAGCATTCTCCAGTTTGACTCTAATTTTCCTCCACATTCCTTCAGCGTCTTCACTGTTCAAATATTCCCCCCAGTCAATGTCCAAACACCGTCTCAGCAGCTCATAATCTGCTCTATCATACATGTATATTTTTCTATTGCTTTTATTATCCCTCTCCGATTTAATGTTACAACTAAAGCTTATACAGGCATGGTCACTACGACCTATAGGGCTATCCACTTTAACATGTTCCACTATATCCTCTTCATTGCTAAAAATCAAATCAAGTACAGTACACTCCCCTGCGTCCCATCTCTATATCTTGTCATCTCTACAATATGTTGCGTTAAAAAACAATCTCTCACTTTCTCTATAAACTTATTTTCCAGGCTACCCTGTCCCGCTGGAGTAGTACAATTTGCCCAGTTGATCCTTGGCAAATTGAAATCTCCAATCAAAATTTTATATTTGTTCTCTCTATTATCTATCTCCTCCATTGCTTTCAGTAGGTTATCATCCTCTCCCCTGCTATTATTTGGGCTTCTATATATAGAGGCAATTAGAATTGATCCTCTTACACATTTTACTTCAATACACAAATACTCACAATACTGCTGTCTCATATCCACCTCATTAACCTTGAGCTCTTTTCTTACATAAATAAACAGTCCTCTTCCAACCTCTGCTCTAATAGCATTTCTCTCATATAACTCAAAACCCTCCAAACTATATTCCACCAGTTCCCTTTCAATTCTAACATTTTTTGGTCTTACTTCCTGTAGGGCTATGATATCAGGTTTTTCCTCTTCATCCTGCAACCTACATATCAGTTCTCTTTTCTTGTCCTGAGTAAACACATCCACATTACTAAACATAATCCTTAATCCATCTACCATTCCTTCAGCAATTACACCATCCCGCTCCTCCAGTCCGTACCCTACTCCCCTGTTAGCACTACTGGGTCTGCCTCTTTGTCTCCTGTCTCTCCCTGTGACACCTCCACCCCGTTCTCCTCCTCCGTCACAACTCTCATCACATTCTCTCCCCTCCCTGATCTCCCCCTCCTTTCTACTCTTATAAACCACTTCCTCACTTTTCCGTCCCTCACTCTCCAGTAAAAATTTATCTTATCCTCCTCATCCAACTTTCCATTATTTTCATCAGCCTTTTCTTGTAATTCCTTAATTTTTTTCCTTTGTTCTATACTCAAATCCTTCTTTAGTCTTATGTTTTCAGTTTATCATTTGTATTTAGCCTCCAACTAAAATTTGTCACAGTCTCCGCCACTACCCTAGTTTTAAACTGTACCCTTATAGGTCTCATCTCTCCCCTTTTATATCTACCTATCCTACTGATCTCCTCCACCTGCCCTTCCCATCCATATTCGTCCTCATCCACACCTTTCAAGACCTCCTTCACTGTCTCCATATCCCTCACTTTTCTCACTCCATTATCATTCATATGAGTCTCTATATCTCCATACAAGATTACACCCCTATCCCTGTCCATGGCCTCCCTCACGACACTCTCCTTGTTCTTCATGACCCCTACAACTGCACTCTCAAAACTTTTTTTGGTCATATTCATTTCTTCCTTTTGCTCTTTCATAATATCCTCCAAATCCTTGACTTTTTGTTTACCTACCACCGTCCATGCAGTCGACTCCTTTACTTCCGTGAAACGTCCTTCGTATTCCTTCAGCTGCTCCTTCAATGCCATATTCTCTGCTCCCAGTTCATCTACCCTTTTCAATACCATCTCTAGGCTCTCATTAACTGCCAAAAAAGGCCTGCATTCACTTCCTTCGCTAGGCCTATTCCCTTCCCCACCTATCACACCACACATTACACACAGTGCCTTAACTTTCTCACCAATATCCCCCTTCCATTTCTCCGTATCACTCATCCACTTTTCCAAATCCTTCACAACAATACTAACCTCTTCTAACTTCTTATCTGTGCTCTTAAATCCCCGAAAACGTTGTAACCTTCCTTCCGACTCGGTCATACCCGAAATTCCCTCTGCCATGTTTGTTTACAAACTCAACAACTCACAACCCTACCGCTGTCCCGTCACTACACACTCTTATTACACTATATATCACCCCTCCACCACACCAATATATCCTCCAAACCTTCACTAAATCCTTCCTCTTCTTGTTAGCCCCGTATGCACTCGATATCCTTGAATTAATTGACTATTCCCATAACATATGCCGGAGCCTCAAACTTGCGTCCGCCTTCCGCCATGGTGTGCCGCCAATGTAATATAATAGTCTTCAGTCCTATATGTCCTTCCCTTCGCAAATGTATTATAAGGGAGATATAGGGTAAAACACAGTCTTCTCTGCATAATGAAAAGTCCTGTTTTACGGGATTTCTGCTTTATAGATTTTTTGTTTTCCCTCCTAAAACGTCAAGGTTAGTTTCTATCCACGTATTACTTTTAGGTTAGGTTAGGTTAGGTTCATGACAAGGGATCAGCTGGTAGGTATGGGATAAACTAGGGACACATACTAGCTGGTAGGTAAGGGTTATTCGGTTCAATGTTATTTTAATACCACAAATTTTGTTGATATATTTGAAGATAAATATTGAATCTAGGCCATATGCTCTAAAGATCATAAGAAAATTTGTTTTAACCCTCGGCAAAACATAATAAAAAAGTATGGTACTAAAATGTCTTTTTCGTAACAAGGTTGTCAATACGGTACTTTCAGTCATCGATAGCTCTTAACCCCTTCAGACTCATATGACGCAGAGGTTGCCAGATTAGCAATAAGAAATAGAGTTCTCTCACTCTTATAATTACCTCTCCAAAATTAGTTTTCTTCCCACAGCTAACTCAAAGACAACTGCAGAGGTTGAAGTAACTAAACTAAAGGTTTGTAAATACCCCTGATGGTAATAAAGGCTTTAAAATATCCCTAATAGGCTCAAAATTGCGTCATATGTCGGAGAGGGTTAAGATCATATGAAAATGTGTTAAACCCTCGGAAAAACCTAATATAAAAGTATGGTACTAAAATTTAATTTTCGTAACAAGGTTGTCAATACGGTACTTTCCCGTTATCAATGTACAATCAAGCTGAAAATTGCAGAGTAAACACCATAGACTTCATCGACTTTTCTTTCACCTTCGTATAATCGACAGCCAATTTTTTTTGTTTTTTTTTTATTAAGGGATTAGCACTCAACCAGCGGGGGTGTGGGGGCGGCAGCCCCCACCCATAATACTAGGTTAGGTTAGGTAAGGTTGTTAGGTTAGGCTAATGTCTTTTCAAATCACTATTGGGGGGTGTCTCAACATCGATCGATAGGCCTAATGGGGAAAATAGGTTTTCCCGAGATTTCTAATTAATTACAAACACTATATATTGATGCAAATTACTTATTTTGTTTATAAAAAACACTCGGAAAATTCGTGGTATTAAAATAAAAAAAATCCGGTTATTCTTGTGTCCAACGTTCTAGGTTAGGTTACTGTGTTTTTTTTTAAGTTCCCTCCTAAAACATCAAGGTTAGTTTCTATCCACTATTACTTTTAGGTTAGGTTAGGTTAGGTTAGGTTCATGACAAGGGATCAGCTGGTAGGTAGCCTATGGGATAAAACAAATTTCCCCTTTTACCCCGCAATTTCCCTGATCTTCATAGCCCTCCCCACTAGTGGGACCGTGTTTTTAGATTGTTGGATAATGGGTAAATACTAATTTGCGACAGTCCTTGGTATAAAACAACACTAGCCTACTAGGCCTATCAAAGAAAAAATGCAAAAAAATAAAAAACGCATGCTAAAACTCGTGACTGTCACACCGTATCAATTTACCAAACAACAAAACACGAGCCAACTTTCATCATAAAAGCCATTATATCGCCTTTTTATGTCTTTAACCCCACATTTTCCCTGATCTTCATAGCCCTCCCCACTATCGGGCGCCGTGTCTTAACCCTTTGGCGCACCTATAGTTTCCAATCAAAGTTTTTCCCACTCCCAAAATATATCTCAGCTCACTCAGAGCCAGTTTTGTGCCCGGCGATAATTTGTTTCTGTGACGTTTTTATCTACCAAACAATCCTTGTATTTGGATTAATGAGGTACCATCGGCTTCGTTATTGATTGAACTTGAAGATAAGCAAATAAAAAAAATAGAATAAATACAAAACAACCACATTGGGGCACTCCGAAATAAGAATTGTAAAAAAAAAAAATTAAATACCTTATCTCCAACTCGCACTAGCTCAAACTTTTGCCCACAACATTTTTGATATGCATACATATATGGAAGCGGAATTTAATGAGGATTCCACTGGTAACTTCAGAATTACTATAAACCAAATAGTTACCGAGATACACGAATAAACGTGAAAGTATCGAAAAACAGACTGAGCTGTACTCTGCACCCTCCCCAGCCAGCCGTGAGTAAACACTAAACCGTTAAACTGAGGGGGTTGCCAATTGTGCCCATTGAACTAGACTTAATAATATGACGCGCGACAGACGAAAACTAAATTTTTGGCGAATATTTTTGAGTGTCATTGTTTTCCGTGTAGGATATTATACCTATTATTACCTGAAATAAACAAAATTATCTTTGAACTTGCTCTCGCGATTGCCAACCTGCTGATAGGTTGGTTGGCCGTTATCGCCCGAACGCTCAACAACGCCACCACTATACCGCATTTTCCTTTACCATCATTATCTCCGATAGACTGGAAATGGTGTCGTATTTCACACCCAAATGCCATAAAAGGGTGTCCAATATCAAGCCAACTCAACCCTGCTCCTCCACAGGGTTGAGTAAACAACTGGTTAAAGTCAAGCCGATTCGGGTTTTAAGTATATATCTGTAAGCAAGTCATCATATTTCATTGGCGAGTGTTAAAAAAATCTATCAATCTAAATGTAGTCTTAAATTAGCCCAAACATACGCCAAAATAAAGATATTCACGATCATTCTAAATTGGGCTTTTGTGTATTTCCTCTTTAACAAGTAAGTGTTTATACTTATAAGAGTGTGCAAACTATAAATATGTTCTAATGTATAACTAAGAACCCCAAAATTCCAAATATACGAAGCGTTTGTTGACGTTCTTAAAACAAAACAAAAGAACAACAGCTTGCGTACGCTTATACGATATCGGGAAAGTAATCCTTTATTAAACCCTCTAAGTAGCATATCATCATTTATTATGTAAATGTTTGTTAAACTAATGGAACTGAAATTGTGTACTTCGACTTCCAAACCAATCTGATGATCTCTGAACTTTGAAATAATTGTAATAGTTTCGAAATCTGACCTTGTTCATTATAACGGAATGAAGGTTCTTGGTACGATGTTGCCAATGATCTAGCGACAAATATTGTAAACCAACTACTGTAAATGAATTTTAGCGGTTTTCTCAAGATTTTACCATATTGAGCGATATTCTATCGTTTGTGGAGTTACTCTAGTGTTTTTCAGTATTAACTGATTAGTATCTACCAACTATAGAATATTTTAAATATCTAGTTAGCCTATATGTAAAGTTTTGATTTGGCAACACTGCTTTTGGCTCGGTTATATCTCAAATCTTAAATCGTCGATCAACAGATCAACATTGAACACGGAATCGGAAGACGGCCGTACTGTTCCGACGTGCTGGTCTCTTGTGCTTTTCATTTTCATTTTCTATTTCACGGGCTATTGCTCAGGTGGGCCATCGGGCTTGCCAGCTGGCTTTCCTGGCTAGAGTCAGTGGGACCGTGGTGGGTAGTGCTGGGGGATGAGTGTGTGTAGTGGGGGTGGTGAGGGAGATGTGGCGGGCCTGGCGGCCATGGACGATCAGTCGTTTGGTGGCCTGAAGCGGAGTCTGGTCCTTGATGAGGTCGCTGATGGCCCTCCCGGGCCTCTCAATGATGGGGCCAAGGTGCAGAGGAAGTTGTCGGTGGATGGGGTGCCCGGTGTGCCGGTGGGCCTGGCCCGGGGGGCCGTGGGGGTGCCGGATGGCTCGGACGACGCTGACTTGGTAACGTACATTATCCATTCTGTTCCTCGGCGGCGTGTCTTTGACAATTCTGCCAGGGTTACGGCGGCTGTGGGGGCCGCTCCATTTGGTGAGTATGTGCGGCCACATGGCATCACGGTACTGGGTCGGGGTGAGGCCCTGTGTGTCTCTCTTCCCCGCGGGGTTATTGGTGTGGGGATTAGGCCTCTAGAGGAGTTGACTAGTTTCGGGGACTGGACGGTGGTGTGCCGGGAGTCCATTTCCCCGGGGGATAGCAGGTATTCCTGGGGGAAGATCGGCCCTGTTGACCCTGTCATTTCTGAGAGTGCCATCATGGGGTCCCTTAGGGTCCTGTCTGATGGTCATGGGGTTGCGTCAGCGGCCCTGGAGGAGGTCACGCGGCTCTCTAAACGCGTGGAGCGGGATGGTGGAGGCGAGGGGGGTGGGTCGGGTTCTCCCTCGGTGAGTTCAGGGGTGGTCCGCTTGCGTTTTCGGGGTTGCTTGCCTTCCAGGGTTGTCTTAGGCTCGGTGTGCTATCCAGTTTCGAGGTACTCTTTTAGGCTGCTACGGTGTTTCACCTGCCATTTTTTTGGTCATGGTTCGATCACCTGTCGGAATAAGGTGCGCTGTCGGAACTGTAGTGGGTTTCATCCTATGGCTTCGGGTGACCACTCGTGCCCTAATTCCCCTAGTTGTTATTTTTGTGGTGGTGGACATCGGGTGACCTCCCGCTCCTGCCCCGTTTTCTTGAAGGCTCTAGCGATCCATGAGGGCTACAAACAGGAAAAGTTTGGCCTGCCTGATCTCAACCGGAAGGTTCGGGAACTGAATCCTACCCAGCGTCGGTCTCCTCCGCGTTTAGGGTCGTCTCCGGTTGTACGTGGCTCTGCTGGCCCGCGTCTCCCGCCGAGGTCGGCGGCGGAGGGTGACCGGCTGTATGCTTCGGTGGTCACGGGCAACAGGTTTGAGGTGTTGGGGGATCGGGCGGATGACCTGGATGTGATTCGGCCGCATGGTGTTGGCGTAGGGGTCACGGACGAGGTGGTTCGGCGTGAGGTTCGGGTCTCCGAGGGGGCCTCCTCTGACGCTGAAGTGGTCCTTCATCGTCCATCGTCCCCGAGGCATCTGCGCCGTCGTAGTGGTCCTCGGCCTCGGCCCAGGTTGTTGGATGCCTCTCCTCCCAGGGCTCCGTCGCCAGTCCCCCTGATGCTCCCTCCCCCTTGCCCGAATAATATTTCTGTCTCTCCCCGGCCTACCTCTGGTCCTTTAGCGTCTAGTGCTGGTCGTCCGACGGTGAGGCAGCAGTCTGCCCCTCCCCCCCCTGTACCTGATACATTTGGCTCGTTGGTGACGGATTTCTGGGAGTGCATAGTGTCAGGCCGTACTCTCAAGGAAGTTTGTCTCGCATTGATACCCAGACTGTTGGCTCTGTTGGTGTCCCGTTAGGGTTGCCCAGGTTATCGGAGAAGTTTCTATTGTGGAATGCTCGGTCGGTTCACCGTAAGACTCAGGATTTGCGGTTGTTGGTGGAACGTGAAGCCCCTATAGTGGTTGGGCTCTGCGAAACTTGGCTTTCTTCCACGTTACATTTCCGGATCCCTCATTTTAATGTGTATCGGGCGGATAGGGACTCTAGGGGTGGTGGTTTGGCTCTAGCGGTGCGGGATACGGTCCCGAGCAAGATGTTCGGTTTGCAACGGTTTGCTGGTGGAGACCTGGAGGTTCTGGCGGTGAGCGTGGCCTTACGGAAGGGGTGGGCTACTGTGTTCATCTGTTATAACCCTTGTCGGAATATTGCTCTGCCGGAATTCCAACATTATTTTAATCAATTGCCGTCGCCCTGTCTGGTGATGGGGGACTTTAATGCGCGTCACCCGTACTGGGATCCGTTGGTGCTCAGGGCGTCTCGGAACCGTACTGGTACCTCGCTCTTTGAGGCGTTATTGGATAGCCCTTCCTTTGACCTTTTAACCCCACCTGGTCTCCCTACCCGCGTCGATCCGCATACCGCGTCCTCCTCCACCTTAGATCTCTGCTTGGGTAATGACCTGTTTTTAGGTGCTCGGGTTACCACGGGTCCATACATGGGGAGTGATCATCTGCCAGTCTTGATTGATGTCTTTGGGTTTTCCTCTCCTGCCCCTCCGCGTTCCCGCCCGAGGTGGAGGTTCAGTGCTGAGGGATGGGGACAGTTCCAACGTGGCCTCCGCTTGGATCCTCCCTCTCTCGCGGAGTCGGTGGGCTCGGGTGCTGAGGCCATTTCAAGGGCGCTAACTGCTGCGGCAGGTGGGGCCTTTCGGATGACGGGCCGGCCCCCTACGGACAGGCCCACTGTTCCTTGGTGGACCGCGGAATGTGCGGTCGCGGTCCGGGTTCGTCATCGGGCTTGGTCTGTCTGGCGCCGTCATCCCTGTGTAGAGTTCAAGCGGGAGGCACGGAGGGTGGATGCCCGGTGCAAACGCACTCTCTTGAAGGCGAAGCGTGGGTCTTGGGCTGCCTTCTGTCCTACGTTGAGGTTTGCCAGCTCCAGCAAGAGGGCATGGCGTTTTGTTAGGCAGATGAATGGCCAGAGGGTGGACGCTTCTTTCCCTCTTACTGTTGGCGGTCGGCTCGTTGGCGATGCGCAGGAGCAGGCGGATTGTTTGGCAGATCACTATCGGGTGCTGTTTGCGGCCCCACCGCAACTACCGGATGTGGATCGGCTGGAGTCAGTAATTTCGTACCATCTTGAATCTCCTGATCCTGACGGCCTTGCGGATCCGCTGACCGCCCATGAATTGCACCGCACTTTGGACTCCCTCCCCAAGGGTAAGGCTGTGGGTCACGATGATGTGGCGTATGAGATGCTTGCCCATCTGCCGCGGGAGGGGTTTGATGTGTTGCTGGACTTCTATAACAGGAGCTGGTCTACTGGTACCTATCCGGCTCTGTGGAAGTCGGCCCTCCTCCTTCCGTTCCCTAAACCGGGTAAGGATCCCTCTTTGCCATCTTCACGTCGGCCCATCTGCTTGTTGTCGGTGGTGGGTAAGGTGATGGAGAAGATGGTTTCACAGCGGCTCACTTGGTGGCTGGAGACTAAGGCACTCCTTCCTGATGTTCTTCATGGTTTCCGCCCGGCTAGGGGCACCGTGGATGTGCTCCTCCAGCTGGAATATCGCATCCAGGATGCGTATCGGAACAAGAAGGTGCTCCTCGTGGCGTTCATCGATGTTGCGAGTGCCTTTGATTCGGTTTCCCATGCCGGGGTCCTATACAAATTGGGTATGCTTGGTGTACGTGGGAAGGTTTTATCGTGGCTCTGCAGCTACTTGCTTGAGAGGTCCCTTTCTGTGGCGGTTGGTACCTCTACGTCGCGGCCTTTCCCTGTCCGCCGTGGGGTGATTCAGGGGTCGATCTTGGGTCCACTGTTCCTGAATGCCATGTTGTCTGATGTCCCTCGGTCCCGTAATGCTACGACGATGGTGTATGCCGACGATCTTGCCATCGTCTGCTCGGCGGACACGCTCTTCCAGGCCCAGACTGCTCTGCAATTGGCGGTTGATGAGCTCTGTGAGTGGGCGAGGGACTGGGGCCTACGACTCAATGCCCAGAAGAGCGCTCTCATGTGCTTCACGTTGAAGACTAAACTCCCGGGTCTGCCTACGATTACGTTGGGGGGTGAGCCTCTCACGTATCGTACGTCACACACCTTCTTAGGTCTGCGTTGGGATGGGCCGGTATTGACGTGGAGGAAACATGTGGACTACCTGCGATCGTCTTGCATGAAGCGGCTGGGTATTATGAAGTGTATCGCCGGGTCCAAGTGGGGGACGTCTCGGGATGATCTGCTGTGTTTTTATGAGTCTTTCATCAAGAGTAAGGTGACTTATGGTAGTGCAGTGTATGGCTCGGCTTCGTCGTCAGTTCTTAGCCGCTTGGACCCTATTCATAACACGGCCCTCAGGGTGGCGTTGGGGGCTTTTTGTTCCTCCCCTACTGTGTCCCTCCTAGCGGAAAGTGGGTCGTTGCCTCTGTCCTGGTCTCGGGTGTTGTCGGATTGTAGGTGGGCGGGGCGAGTTGCTACTCTTCCTGGGCATCACCCGTTGTCGGGCCTGCATGCTTCGTCAGGGGTCTCCAGGACTGCACCATCGTGGCCTGTGAAACGGCGTCAACCTTTCCTGGTGAGGAGCCTCCTCCACTATCGGCAGATAGCTGTGGACCCTCCCTCTCCCTCCCCGACCCCCTCTGTGTCTCCGGTCCCGCCGTGGGTTGATCTCACTCCTCGCATCCGGGTTACCTTCCATGAAGGTTACCGGACGTCGACGGATGCTGGACTTGCCCGGGCCTATTTTGCTGAGCTGGTGGGGTCGTGTTATCAGGGGCACTTCGGTGTCTTCACGGATGGTTCCTGCGTCCCTCCGGCCTCCTCGTCCGCGGCTGTCTACTACGAGGACCTCTCCCTCTGCCAGACCTGGAGGTTGTCTGGACACCATCCCATCGTAGCGGCGGAACTGTTTGCCATTCTCCGTGCCCTGGAGTTTGTGCGGTGTCATATTCGGCCTCAACGGGTCGTCTTGTACTCGGATTCCCAAGCCTCCCTCCATCTGCTCCTTGCGGCCCGCCCGGCTACATATCCTCGTCTTGTCTTCGCCATCCAGGTGTTGCTGGTTCACTTTTTAGGTCATCCGTGGGAAGTGGTCCTCCAGTGGGTTCCTGCGCACTCGGGCATTCGTGGCAACACGGTGGCTGATGCTGCGGCGACGCTGGCGCACGATTCGGTAGAGGTTGAGTCGGTTGACATGGATGCGAGGACGCATGCCCGGGTTGTCGGGCGGGCTAGTCGCGGTCTTTGGGACAGGGAGCTACGGGTGCTGTTGCTACAGACGACCATGGGGAGATACCGGTGGGATTCGTGCCCCCAGCCTTGGAGTCGACACCCCCTGCGGAAACTCGATGTCTCGCTGGCCAGGCTGCGTATTGGACACACTGCGCTGTCGGCACACCTGTTCCGACTCCGCATGGTACGGTGCCCGGACTGTCGCTGGTGTGGACAGCCCGAAACCCCTGAGCATCTGGTGGAGGTGTGTCCGCGGTTCTATAGTCACAGGGTCAAACTTAGGGACTCGGTTTGCCGTTTGTCGTCTCGGGGGTTCAGCTTAGGGCTCTTGTTAGGCCACGGTGTCCGGGATGCGGATGTGTGTTCTCAGCTCTCTCGTGCCTTATGTGTCTTCCTCTTGGCGACTCATGTTGCCGATATAGTATAGGGTCCCACTGACGGTTAGTCTTCTAGGGCCAAGCAGGTGGCATCCACCCGAAGGCCCTTTAATAGTAACAACAACAACAACAACATTGAACACGCCTCGATCTGCAAGTGTCAACTATCAGTGAAGTTTGGTTAAGGAAAACCGCGTCTATTACGTGTAGTGTGTTGAATAAATTTAGTCCTAGGCTTTGTTAAGTGATAGGCCTACTATATATTCTAACCTTACTTAGCCTAAGCCGAGCTTAACTGAATTGGAATCGGTTTCATAAACGACGATGGTCAAAATTTATCTTCGTTGGGGGTGTGGCAATTGCTTGTTCTTGGACGTGAAACTGAATGGTATTGAAATACCATTACTTGTAGACTCGGGCTCCCCTTTCACATCAATTCCCGTCCAGTTTGTGGAACTATTAAACCTAAAAGATAAATTCCAGAAGATTTTAATCCCAGAGTTGCAGGAAGTGTACCCTAGCCTGATAGGGACTGTAGGGCCTTGCTCACTTGAGTGCAAAACTGAGTTTATTTCTCGCCCACATGTGACTGTACATAAGCATCCGCGTGATTTTGGTTTACTCGGCACTGATGTATTGCTCAGTCATCAGTGTTTGTTAAAGTTCCATGAGGAAGAGCCTTACTTGAATGTCTACAACCCTCGAGCCTCAGCGATTCCACGAGCTTGCGCATGTGCTTCATGTTTCGTAGGTGGTAAATGGATATCATTTATGCCAGATACAGGTACAAGCAATGTACTTATGTCTAAAGATATAGCTGAAAGTTTAAAGCTTAATATTCAACCGCTTAAGAAACCTCTGAGCCATGATACGATAATTGGAGAGAAAGTCTTCAATACCCATGTTCCAAATTGTCGATTAATTATAGGGTCGACACAATTTGTTACAGATGTGACAGTGGCTGATCACTTTAATATTGCATTACCTATAGTTGGCATTTCAGTGCTTAAAAGGATGAACCAAATATTTTTCTCTCTCCATGGCCATGGTCTTGCAGAGGAGAGAAATGACAAGCATATGGCTGACCAGGAAAGGGAGCAAAACTTTATTGACATCGTTTATTCTATAATTACTAGTTATCACTTTAAGAAGGAGGAGGCCGCTCCCGAAAAGCCGTCCATAGCTCTGAAGTGGAAGGAAAATGATAATTTAAATGAGGAAGGTAGGCCTAGGCCTATTATGAAGCCGGAAAGTGATGTTGACAAGGTGGTTGTCACTACAAAGAGGAAGCTGAGTAGGGCAGATGAAGAATGTAAGGATGAGGGCTCCTGTAGCAAGAAACAAAGGGTTGATAAGAGAAAAATCCGCTCAAAAGTGACAAACGAGCATTCAAAATCTAATAAAAGGAAGTTGAGTACCGGTACAGTATTGACAAGATCAAGAATGAAGGTGAGGGCTCTGACAAAGGGACAAAAATTTGTAGGCTAGGCCTAGGCTATTAATAATAATTAAGTAGCATACCCGGTAGATGACTAGCCTAGGCTAGGCCTATAATATATTCACTATAGTAATAGTAAATAGTATGCATCATGGACACTGCATACATGAAGCAATACATCGAGGAACCTACAAGAGGCAACAACACACTGGACTTACTATTTGGCAACAACTTCGACCTGGTACACTCGTACGAAACTGTAAAAACTATAATGTCCGACCACAGCCTCATCAAAGTTAGAACCCCCACACCAGCCGCCACACCACCAAGAAGATGTCAACAGGAATCAAGCCAAATACCCTGCACCTCTCTGAAAGATCTCAACTTCTACAGCAAAGATATAGACTGGGACAGACTGAGAGCAGAACTGGCAGTAACTGATTGGAGGGCACTATTCGAAGATAAAAACGTCGACGAAAGTCTCAGTATCCTCCAGAAACAATGCCTGGAGACCTGTAAAAACACCATACCACCCAAATCAAGCAGGAAGCAGATCAAACAGATTCCCAGAGATAGAAAAATACTAATGAAGAAAAGGACATACTTGAGAGCCAAGCAAAGGAAGACCAGCTATGCGCACAATATCACCAAACTACAAGAAGAGCTCGATGAAGTGGAACGTAAACTCATCCAGTCACACCAAGAGCAAAGAACACGTGAAGAACTCCAAGCAGTTGCAAACATACGAGTAAATAGCAAATTCTTCTATGCATACGCAAAAAGGAGACTCAGGAACACCTCAACAATAGGACCACTTGCAAAACCTACGGGCGAACTTGAGAGTGACCCAACCGAAATGGCCAAGATACTCAAACAGCAGTACGAAAGTGTCTTCAGCCCGCCAAATGAAGACAAGAAAATCGATAATGCAACGACCTTCTTTGACAACGCTCCAGGGACACCACATCAACTCTCCTCGGTAACAGTATCAACAGAGGACATAATAGCAGCCATCGACAAGATTGGACCAAACTCTGCAGCAGGACCAGACGGCTTTCATGCCCAACTGCTAAACAAATGCAAACACCAGCTAGCCTTGCCTCTAAAACTGCTGTGGAGCAAGTCCCTCCAAACTGGATATGTACCACAATCCCTAAAAGAAGGTACTGTCACACCAATACACAAAGGGGGCAGTAAAGGCATAGCCAAAAATTACAGACCAGTGGTGCTGACGTCACATCTTATTAAAATCATAGAAAGAACAATACGAGCTAAGATGGTCATCTACCTGGAAGATAACGAGGCATTCAACGACGGTCAACATGGCTTTAGACAAGGCCGCTCCTGCCTTTCACAACTACTATCACACTACGACAAAATCCTACAGGATATTCAAGACGGAGAAAATGTAGACGTCATATATCTAGATTTTGCCAAAGCTTTTGACAAGGTGGACCATGGGATCCTTCTACATAAACTCAAATCACTGGGAATAGGGGGAGACCTTGGAAGATGGCTCCACAGCTTCATCACCAACAGAAAACAAAGAGTCACGGTTCAAGGAAGCCTATCAGACGCAGGGGGGGTCATCAGCGGAGTACCACAAGGATCAGTACTGGGACCTCTCCTATTCCTCGTCATGATAGGAGACATCGACAGGGACCTGGAACACTCAACAGCCTCATCGTTTGCAGACGACACCAGACTCATGAAGAAAATCACCTCACAACATGATGCACAGCTACTACAACAAGACTTGGACAAAATCCTGAAGTGGGCAGAGAAGAAAACAACATGGCCCTAAACGGAGACAAGTTCGAGCTTCTAAGGTACGGGAACAAGAGAGCACTACAAAACGACACCAACTACAAAAGTGGACAGCAAGAAATTACCGCCAAGGACACAGTGAAGGACTTGGGAGTAAATATGAGCAGTGACGCCACTTTTTCCCAGCATATTACCAAAGCCACAACAACAGCAAAACAAATAGCAGGCTGGATCCTGAGAACCTTCCACACAAGAAATGAGAGGTGTATGTTAACACTGTGGAAGTCACTGGTCCTACCACGACTGGAGTACTGCTCTCAGCTCTGGTCTCCCCAAAAAGTAGGAGAAATAACAGAAATTGAAGCCACCCAGAGGACATTCACCAGTAAAATCCATGGGTTTCAACACTTTAACTACTGGGAGAGACTCAAGGAGCTTCAGCTGTACTCACTTCAAAGACGTAGGGAGAGATACATCATCATCTACGTCTGGAAGATTTTGGAAAAAAAGGTACGGGTACCAAATCCAAACATCCAAGAGACTCAACACCAAAGGCGAGGGAGGCTGTGCTATGTGAGGACTACGCCGGGATCAACACAAAAAATCAAATCTCTGATCCACCACAGCTTTACATACAATGGAACCAGACTGTTCAACTGTATACCAGCCCCTCTCAGGAACATGACCGGGGTGTCTCCAGACACCTTCAAGAAACACTTGGACATGTGGCTGGCCAAAATACCGGACCGGCCACCAACTCCAACCGACTTCTGGAATGGAGAGTGGAAGAAAGGGAGCTGCCTGGTCGCAGTGGAGCCCCAGCTCAACTGTGTCACTAACGGACGGAATACAACAAAGTGTTACAAAGTGTAAGTGTAAGTGTATAGGCTAATTAGGCCAAACAAAATTGGAATTTTCAGAGAGGATTAGCCTAGGCCTATTATCATGTGTACAGTGTATCTAGGCTACGTTTACATCGCGTCTAGGCTAATTTGAATTATTTGACTGATTTTGTTTTTTCCCGAATTTTATTGGTGTAGGCTAGGCCTAGGCCTATGGCATAATCGTCGGTGTGAGTTGTGTTATTGAGCGTACCACTACCGACATACAACATAAATCATCTAGGCTATACATACTTAACCTAACTAAATACCTAACCTAGTATTCATTAGGCTACTGGCCTACATGAATACTAGGTTAGGTTAATGTTTTAGAGAGGAGTTATGCTGTATGTGACAATGTCAGTAGTGGTACGCCCTATAAGTTCTATAACACAACTCTTACCAAATCATCTAATTTCTAAATAATCTTAACCTAATCCAACTTGAGTATTATACCCTGACCTTAGTGACCTAACCTAGTATTATTAGTGGGGGCTGCTGCCCCAACATACCCGCAGGCCGCATCCTGCTGATAGGCTATTCAGCGGGAGTGTGGGGATGGCAGCTCGACTAGTACGGTAGTAATAGTAGTGTAAGTTAAAGGTTTGGTTAAGGGGTACTTATTACCGAAAGTACCACTCATTTTGGAAAAACTAAATAAGATGGTCACCAATTTTCCCATGGATTTTTTTTTATTTTGGTCAATATACAGGAGGCGCTACAATATAGGTAGCAAAATTATAAGGTCAATATACAGGAGGCGCTACAATATAGGTAGCAAAATTCTAATGGTAGTTTTGGGTTCCTATCATCACATGCTTCATTTCTATATACTTTTTATCCCCGGGAAAAAAAAAAAATCTTGGGATTTTTCATTTATTTTCTTGTTTTTTTTTGTTTTGGTCATTAACCTAACCAAAAAACCTAACCTAACCTAACCTAATAGCCCCCAAATATATTTAGGTTAGGTTAGGTTAGGTTTTTTGGTTAGGTTAATAAAAAAAAAAAAAAAAAAATCCAAGAAAAACATAAAAAACCCAAGATTTTTTGTTTTTTTCCCGGGGATAAAAAGTATATAGAAATGAAGCATATGATGATAGGAACCCAAAACTACCATTATAATTTTGCTACCTATATTGTAGCGCCTCCTGTATATTGACCAATTATAATGGTAGTTTTGGGTTCCTATCATCATATGCTTCATTTCTATATACTTTTTATCCCCGGGGGAAAAAAAAAAAAAAAATCTTGGGATTTTTTTTTTGGTCATTAACCTAACCAAAAAACCTAACCTAACCTAATAGCCCCCCAAATACATTTAGGTTAGGTTAGGTTAGGTTTTTTGGTTAGGTTAATAAAAAAAATAAAAAAAAAATACAAGACTTGGGAGTAAATATGAGCAGTGACGCCACTTTTTCCCAGCATATTACCAAAGCCACAACAACAGCAAAACAAATAGCAGGCTGGATCCTGAGAACCTTCCACACAAGAAATGAGAGGTGTATGCTAACACTGTGGAAGTCACTGGTCCTACCACGACTGGAGTACTGCTCTCAGCTCTGGTCTCCCCAAAAAGTAGGAGAAATAACAGAAATTGAAGCCACCCAGAGGACATTCACCAGTAAAATCCATGGGTTTCAACACTTTAACTACTGGGAGAGACTTAAGGAGCTGCAGCTGTACTCACTTCAAAGACGTAGGGAGAGATACATCATCATCTACGTCTGGAAGATTTTGGAAAAAAAGGTACCAAATCCAAACATCCAAGAGACTCAGCACCAAAGGCGAGGGAGGCTGTGCTATGTGAGGACTACGCCGGGATCAACACAAAAAATCAAATCCCTGATCCATCACAGCTTTACATACAATGGAACCAGACTGTTCAACTGTATACCAGCCCCTCTCAGGAACATGACCGGGGTGTCTCCAGACACCTTCAAGAAACACTTGGACATGTGGCTGGCCAAAATACTGGACCGGCCACCAACACCAGGATACCCCAGCACCAACTCCAACCGACTTCTGGAATGGAGAGTGGAAGAAAGGGAGCTGCCTGGTCGCAGTGGAGCCCCAGCTCAACTGTGTCACTAACGGACGGAATACAACAAAGTGTTACAAAGTGTAAGTGTAAGTGTATAGGCTAATTAGGCCAAACAAAATTGGAATTTTCAGAGAGGATTAGCCTAGGCCTATTATCATGTGTACAGTGTATCTAGGCTACGTTTACATCGCGTCTAGGCTAATTTGAATTATTTGACTGATTTTGTTTTTTCCCGAATTTTATTGGTGTAGGCTAGG
Source organism: Paralithodes platypus (assembly GCA_032716605.1). Classification (NCBI taxonomy): domain Eukaryota; kingdom Metazoa; phylum Arthropoda; class Malacostraca; order Decapoda; family Lithodidae; genus Paralithodes; species Paralithodes platypus. The sequence goes on from CM064503.1 coordinate 15,388,212, forward strand.
CCTAGGCCTATGGCATAAATCGTCGGTGTGAGTTGTGTTATTGAGCGTACCACTACCGACATACAACATAAATCATCTAGGCTATACATACTTAACCTAACTAAATACCTAACCTAACGAAGTTGAACAGGTGAACTTGGGGGAAGGGGAAGACCAGGACATACTAGTAGTGAGTATGTACAACCAACAAGTCCTGATGTGGCGGCGTCTACGCCGTGGGGCCACCTCCTGAGGCTGCCAACCGCGGATGGCTGCCGACCCTCCACGGCCGAAGACAAAATCAACGACCAGTGGAGGAAAACCGGATGCCGGCCGCGGGGAGCAGTTTCGGGAGCCAAACCGTCACAACCATCCCCTGCCCCCTCCCTGGGGGCACGGGTCCTTGGAGCGGCTTCGGTCGCGCCGGGAATTTCCACACCTCTCACACCACACACATCACACAGTTTTTCCTACACCGAGAAATGACTCTCCGGCTGTCATTTCTCGAAGACTTCTTCTAGCCGGAGACATTGAGAGCAACCCAGGACCCACGTACACATACATATGTCCAACTTGCTCAAAACCCATCACTTCGAGTCGCCATACTAAGGGTTCAGTTCTCTGCAATTCATGCGGGAACTGGACCCACTTCACCTGCACAACACTTGCCTCCAAGAAACACTACACAAACACCTGGACCTGTTCCTCATGCCCCTCCCTCTCCCAGTCAAATCCCTCACCTAAAACCCGTCCACCTCTCCTCCCCAGCCCACCTAACCTTCCCATATCATCCACTCCCCCCCTAAAACCTGTCCACCTCTCCTCCCTAACCCACCTAACCTTCCCATACCATCCACATCCTCAACTCAACACACCACACCCCATCCTAATCCATTCCAACCCCCATCTCCTGCTCCCCAATCCCCACCCCTACCTCACCCATCCCAACCCCCAGCCCCTCCCTCACCCCCACCCCCAATACATAAGATCAATACATAACAATACATAAGATCAGTGATGGAATACGCAAGCCCAGCCTGGGCTTCTAACCTAGCTGAAACACATCATAAGACCTTACAGACTATTCAAAACAAAGCCCTGAAGATCATTACAGGCTGCACAGCTACTTCACCCACAGATCACCTACATCAAGAAACCAAAATTCTCAAAGTCAAAGACCATCTGGACATGAGAGGCACTCAATTCCTGGCAGCAGCCTCCACGAACCAAGACCACCCACTAAACTACATGGCAACACACCCACAGACACCAAGAAATATCAAAACAACACCCAGCACACGGTATCACACACAATTATTGTCCTCTCTCCCTCCCTGCCCACCCCGAACCAACTTCCAGAAGCACATCCATACTCATATCTCTCACCGATCCATCCACTCACTCACAGACACGCAGCTGCATGCACGACCTCCCGAAATCCATCCTTCCGAATCCTCCCTTCCTCACGAGGACAGAGTCCACCTGGCCAGGCTGAGATGCGGACACCATCCAGCTCTCCTGAGCTATCAGAAGAGACTGGATGACTCCGTTGTCGACGCCTGCCCGGGATGTAACACAGCACCCCATACCATTAAACACATCATAGAAGACTGCATTTCACACAACCACTTACGCCAACAACACAATCTACACTCAATGAGAGCTCTGTGGGAAAGCCCGATCGTGGCCATGGCCTTTCTCAGGGACTCGGGGCTGTTCGGCCAGGCAGCTTAGGGAACAACAACAACAACAACAACACCAACAACCAAGGAATTAACTGGGGACACTGACCTAGGCCAAGGCCTACCCAAAAGCCCAGAAGTAGCCGTAGGCAAGAGTGACGGTGACAACCCCCATACCAGTACCACAACAAACGTGGCTATAGGCCTAGATCTAGGTCTGGGGAACACACCAGGAAATATTAGCATCACAATGCCAGATGCCCATAGCCTCCCCCCCGCAACACTAGCAGACACGGCAGAGCCTCCTCAAAATGCAGCAAGACAGGTGAGGTCGGGGACCCCAACGAGCACACACCCCACATGCAACGGATGCAGCCATAATGCTCCTACATACAGAAGAACAGGTGAGGTTAGTGCTGTAAATACAAATTCATGGAGACCTAGGCCCAGAGCTGAAAACAGGGGCACCGATATTAGGAGGAAAAGCATGGAAGTATGCAATTTCTACCTAAGAAATGAATGCCGATATGGAGTAGTGGGCATGGGATGCAAACAAAACCACCCAAAAATATGTGCAAAATTCATGAAGCACGGGCGGGATGAAAGAATCGGTTGCAAGCGTGGATGGAAGTGCATCGACTACCACCCATATGTATGCAGAATCTCACTCAACAAAAGGGCATGTACTATGAGAGACTGCAATCTTCCACACATCAAGGGAACCAAAATACTGACGCTCAGAAACAACGTCAACAAACCAAGGGAACACGCTACAGGACACTTTCAGGGAATTTGCCTACACACCAACTCATGAGGAAAAATTAGAAAGCCAACGCAATGCCCTCAGAAGCTGGCCAACCATCCAGCAAACTCACAAGGTCAGACCAGCAGCGGTACACACGGCTATGCCCGACCAAGGTGCTTTTTTAGAGGTAGTAATGGGACGTCTTCTGGAAGTGGAAAAACGGTCTCAAGTGATAATGGAGTGATTCCTAGCCCAAACCGAGGGGCCAGACATGAACCACAGAGGAAGGTGCAACTACCACTAACTAGTTTTTTTGTGGGCAACATCAGAGGACTTTACCCACGAAACAATCAATGTAAAGTCCCTATGTTGGAAGAAATTGCAGAGGAAGACAACTCAATTTTTCTAGCCCTCACAGAAACACACCTGAACGAAAACATTTTGGATGCAGAGATCAATATCCATAATTTCACTCTATTCAGAGCCGACAGAGAGGACAGAAGCCACGGAGGAGTAGCACTCTACCTAAGGGAGGATATGGCTGCAAATACCGAAACTTTAGTTGCATTCTCAAACGGCACAACAGAGCTACTAGCAGTACACATAAGACAAACCGACATGCTCATCATAATTTTGTACCGACCTCCAAACACCACAGGGGAAATTTTCAAGGAGGTCACAGAGAAGATACAATCACTCCTACAAAATCTTCCAACTCCCGCTACAGATGTCATCATCACAGGAGATTTCAACCTGCCCATCATCAATTGGGCAACCATGAAAATAGATGGAGGAACCAGGGATGAAAAACAGCAAGCCAAGGAGCTAATGACTACCATGGACACTGCATACATGAAGCAATACATCGAGGAACCTACAAGAGGCAACAACACACTGGACTTACTATTTGGCAACAACTTCGACCTGGTACACTCGTACGAAACTGTAAAAACTATAATGTCCGACCACAGCCTCATCAAAGTTAGAACCCCCACACCAGCCGCCACACCACCAAGAAGATGTCAACAGGAATCAAGCCAAATACCCTGCACCTCTCTGAAAGATCTCAACTTCTACAGCAAAGATATAGACTGGGACAGACTGAGAGCAGAACTGGCAGGAACTGATTGGAGGGCACTATTCGAAGATAAAAACGTCGACGAAACTCTCAGTATCCTCCAGAAACAATGCCTGGAGACCTGTAAAAACACCATACCACCCAAATCAAGCAGGAAGCAGATCAAGCAGATTCCCAGAGATAGAAAAATACTAATGAAGAAAAGGACGTACTTGAGAGCCAAGCAAAGGAAGACCAGCTATGCGCACAATATCACCAAACTACAAGAAGAGCTCGATGAAGTTGAACGTAAACTCATCCAGTCACACCAAGAGCAAAGAACACGCGAAGAACTCCAAGCAGTTGCAAACATACGAGTAAATAGCAAATTCTTCTATGCATACGCAAAAAGGAGACTCAGGAACACCTCAACAATAGGACCACTTGCAAAACCTACGGGCGAACTTGAGAGTGACCCAACCGAAATGGCCAAGATACTCAAACAGCAGTACGAAAGTGTCTTCAGCCCGCCAAATGAAGACAAGAAAATCGAGAATGCAACGACTTTTTTTGGCAACGCTCCAGGGACACCACATCAACTCTCCTCGGTAACAGTATCAACAGAGGACATAATAGCAGCCATCGACAAGATTGGACCAAACTCTGCGGCAGGACCAGACGGCTTTCATGCCCAACTGCTAAAAAACTGCAAACATCAGCTAGCCTTGCCTCTAAAACTGCTGTGGAGCAAGTCCCTCCAAACTGGATATGTACCACAATCCCTAAAAGAAGGTAATGTCACACCAATACACAAAGGGGGTAGTAAAGGCATAGCCAAAAATTACAGACCAGTGGTGCTGACGTCACATCTTATTAAAATCATAGAAAGAACAATACGAGCTAAGATGGCCAGCTTCCTGGAAGTTAACGAGGCGTTCAACGAGGGGCAACATGGCTTTAGACAAGGCCGCTCCTGCCTCTCACAACTACTATCACACTACGACAAAATCCTACAGGATATTCAAGACGGAGAAAATGTAGACGTCATATATCTAGATTTCGCCAAAGCTTTTGACAAGGTGGACCATCGGATCCTACATAAACTCAAATCACTGGGAATAGGGGCAGACCTTGGAAGATGGCTCCACAGCTTCATCACCAACAGAAAACAAAGAGTCACGGTTCAAGGAAGTCTATCAGAAGCAGGTGGGGTCATCAGCGGAGTACCACAAGGATCAGTACTGGGACCTCTCCTATTCCTCATCATGATAGGAGACATCGACAGGGACCTGGAACACTCAACAGCCACATCGTTTGCAGACGACACCAGACTCATGAAGAAAATCACCTCACAACATGATGCTCAGCTACTACAACAAGACTTGGACAAAATCCTGAAGTGGGCAGAAGAAAACAACATGGCCCTAAACGGAGACAAGTTCGAGCTTCTAAGGTACGGGAACAAGAGAGCACTACAAAACGACACCAACTACAAAAGTGGACAGCAAGAAATTACCGCCAAGGACACAGTGAAGGACTTGGGAGTAAATATGAGCAGTGACGCCACTTTTTCCCAGCATATTACCAAAGCCACAACAACAGCAAAACAAATAGCAGGCTGGATCCTGAGAACCTTCCACACAAGAAATGAGAGGTGTATGCTAACACTGTGGAAGTCACTGGTCCTACCACGACTGGAGTACTGCTCTCAGCTCTGGTCTCCCCAAAAAGTAGGAGAAATAACAGAAATTGAAGCCACCCAGAGGACATTCACCAGTAAAATCCATGGGTTTCAACACTTTAACTACTGGGAGAGACTTAAGGAGCTGCAGCTGTACTCACTTCAAAGACGTAGGGAGAGATACATCATCATCTACGTCTGGAAGATTTTGGAAAAAAAGGTACCAAATCCAAACATCCAAGAGACTCAGCACCAAAGGCGAGGGAGGCTGTGCTATGTGAGGACTACGACGGGATCAACACAAAAAATCAAATCCCTGATCCATCACAGCTTTACATACAATGGAACCAGACTGTTCAACTGTATACCAGCCCCTCTCAGGAACATGACCGGGGTGTCTCCAGACACCTTCAAGAAACACTTGGACATGTGGCTGGCCAAAATACCGGACCGGCCACCAACACCAGGATACCCCAGCACCAACTCCAACCGACTTCTGGAATGGAGAGTGGAAGAAAGGGAGCTGCCTGGTCGCAGTGGAGCCCCAGCTCAACTGTGTCACTAACGGACGGAATACAACTAAGTGTAACTAAGTGTAAGTGTAACAGGAAGGTATGATAAGGTAAGGTTAGGTTAGGTAAGGTTAAAGGTGGTTAGGTTAGGTTATGTTAGGTTAATGTCTCAATGAAACTATGTAAAATCTGTGTCACATCTAGATTGATAGACTTTTGTCAGAGGGGGCGGAATGCCCTTATAATCCATTTCCGCATATTGCCACCTATACCACATCACTTACCTCGTCGTACCTTCCTGTTAAATACTATAAAATATTTGTTAGCTCGTATAGGTGCAATTATACAAATTTACCAAATATTGAATCTATATACTCTAAAGATCATAAAAAAATTGTTTTAACCCTCGGCAAAACCTAATAAAAAAGTACCCGGTATGGTACTAAAATGTCTTTTTCGTAACAAGGTTGTCAATACGGTACTCCCAGTTATCGATTGCTCTAACGATCATATGAAAATGTGTTAAACCCTCGGAAAAACCTAATATAAAAGTATGCTACTAAAATTTAATTTTCGTAACAAGGTTGTCAATACGGTACTTTCCCGTTATCAATGTACAATCAAAGCTGAAGATTGCAGAGTAAACACCGTAGACTTCATCGACTTTTCTTTCAGCTTCGTATAATCGACAGCCTTTTTTTTTTTTTTTTTTTTTCTTTTTATTTACTAAGGGATTAGTACTCAACCAGCAGGGGTGTGGGGGCGGCAGCCCCAACCCATAATACTAGGTTAGGTTAGGTAAGGTTGTTAGGTTAGGCTAGGCTAATGTCTTTTCAAATCACTATCGGGGGCGTGTCTCAACATGATCAATAGGCCTAATGGGGAAAATAGGTTTTCCCGAGATTTCTAATTAATTACAAACATTATATGTTGATGCAAATGAACAATTTCTATTATAAAAAACACTGAAAATTTGTGGTATTAAAATAACATTTTTCTTAATACAGTAGTACCCATGGAACATTAGTAGATCTGGTATTACTGATTTTTAGCACCAACAGTTACCTCGTATATCTTTTTATGCCTATTAGATCCGGTAGAGCATATACATCATTGCTATATATGCCATTAAGAGCAGAAATGTATTATAAGGGAGATATATAAGAAAACAAAAAATAAAAGAACATTTAGCGGAGAAGATAAATAAAGTCAATAAAATTGTAGAGCTGATAAGGAGGACATTTGTGTCACTGGATGAAGAAATCTTTAGGAATCTCTATACAGCGCTGGTTAGGCCGCACCTGGAATATGCGAACCAGGTGTGGGCTCCATATAAGGTGAAAGATATAGAAGCGGTGGAGAAAGCGCAGAGGAGAGCTAGCAAGCAGGTACCAACTTTGAAGAAGCTGAGCTATGAGCAGAGGGTTGAGGACACTGGGACTCCCAACACTGGTATATAGGAGGAAGAGGGGATATGATCGAGACATTTAAGATAGTGTCAGGAAAGTATGATGAGGATGTGTGTGAAGCTACCTTTTTGATGCGGGAGGGAACAAGAACAAGAGAACACTCTTAAGAAATTTACAAGGAAAGAACTAGGCTTGAAAAGACAAAGAACTCATTTTGTGATACCGGTAGTGGTAAATGAGTGGAATGCACTGCCCTATTATGTGGTTGGTTCCGAATCAGTAAAGAAGTTTGAAAGTAATCTTGATAAAGCATGGGGAAAACAAGAGTTGAAGTTTGATTACAAAGTGAAAATACGGAATACAGTAGTAAAAATGTTGCGTCTGCTTCCGCCGCTGCCAACACCGTGAACATCCGCTGCAGTGCAAGTACTGGTACTGACCTGGATACACAGGCCTAGTTTGCCTTTTTTTAAAGACAGATTTAGTGATGAAAAGTGTGTCATATTGCTAACATCGCCTCGAAACTCTCTCCACGGACATCGTCATCACAACTGAACCAGTTGACTTAGAGAGCTCTACTCAATGCCAGTCTACAGATTAGAAACCGCAGTACGTTTACAGATGTGTGGGAATTTTCTAGCAGTTAAAATAACAAAGATATGGTAGCCTAGGCGTAGACTTTTTTCAGCCATATTGCCCGGATCTCAACGTCCTTAGGATAGCGAGCCCGGGCCAGAAGGGTTAAAGACCGTTTCATCCACAGAGAGCGTTGTTTTAGTCTCTTTACTGTAGTACAGTACAATAAAGACTTGCCACAACACAGTCCCATCATGTCATCACAGCGGCAGATGTTGGTATAGCAGTTAGCACTAAGTGTCTCAGCAATACAGTAAGTCATGGGGGGTGAGGGGAGGCAAAGACCCCCTCAACTTATTATAATATCCTACTGCAGTCAAAATAGAAGGGAACCTGATCGTGAGCGTGCGAATAGTGTAAACAAGACAGGTGATACTCCCGAATACTACATCCTTACCCATAGTTTCTTCAAATATTTCAAAATATTTTGTGACAACAATAATAAGTTATACTTAACCCGGGAGCTGCGGGGAGACTCTTAAGAGTTCCCCCGGCGCACTGCGGGGAGACTCTTAAGAGTCAGAGAAAATAAAAATCAACTTTTGACATCGAAAAAAAAAAAAAAATTTTATATTTTTTTTTCCTTTTCTTTTATTTTTTTTTTGGCCCCAGGGCCATGCAAAATCTCAGTCCTCTACCTCCCCTCCTTCCCCACTTTCCTCCTCTCCTTCAGTTATCACCTATTTTCCCTGTTATTCCCTTATTCTGAGGTATATTTTCGTGCTAACATTAGAAATCCGATGGGAGGGTGTGGTCATCACTGATAGCAAGCGAGTGCAAGAGAGAGAGAGAGAGTATCGATCGACTGTGTCTCAGTGGCCTTGGGGGAAATGGGCGGGAAATCAGATTGCCTCACCCATACATTATACAACTCGCGGGCTATATCTCCGATTTTGACCATCCAAACGCTGTTTTCACTCGTTTTATTGTTGTTTCAGGTTAATACCTTTATAATCAACCCATAATAGGCGCATATGGATAAGTATTAATGCTATTAATGGCACAATGAATATTTTAGTGGCGGAAACACCTCAAATACGTCAGCACAGGGGGACGTTTCCAATTACCCCCATGCGCACTTCAGAGGTTAAACGATGAATTTATAATTTATTATGTGTTGGCATTAACAATCTCACGAGCAAGTTTACCCTCGCAACCCCCGTTTTCTATTATTACGATGCACAATCTCGGAGATATTTTTGGCAAGGGTTGTGGTAGCGGGCGTATTGTCGGTTTGTTTGAATCTTTTCAGTGTCATGGTTGTGAATGTTGGGTATGTGGGTGTTGGTGGTAGCGGTGGTGTTGGCTGGACTGTGGTGGTCATGGAAAACAAAACAATTGATATATAATTTTAACGTTCACAACCTGCTAAACTTAATAATGTTTTGGCAAGAATGTAGGGGATGGATGTAGAGTTCGGGCGTACGGTCGTCATTGTTTACATAGGGCGATCGCCGCGGTCGCACTTATGTTCCCGTCTATTTCGACGCTATATTTTCTGCTATTTGCCCCCTGTCATTACTACATGAATACTAGGTTAGGTTAGGTTAGGTTAGGTTAAGTTAAGTTAAAATAGACGGGAACATGATGGGAAAGGTCCGACGCCACTACGCGTAATGTAAACAAAGATGGCGGTACGCCCGCTCACTACATCCTACCCGAATGTAATTACCGGGTGTACCACCCGTCTTGTTTACACTACGCAGACGCTCACCATCATGTTCCCGTCTATTTTGGCTGCCTTTGGATACAAAAATACATTACCCTAACCAAACAACCTAACCTAGTATTATAGATTTATAAGTATTTATAGATGATATATGTTGTATGTCGGTATTGGTACACCCGGTAACTCCATCCGGTCAATATTTACGAGTCACACCACAGCTGGGATCTCATTTTTAACGGTAGTTTTGGGTTCCTATCATTCTATGCTTCATTGCTATATACTTTTTATCCACCGGAAAATATATTTTGTTCTTGGCTTTTTTTTTTTTTTTTTAGCCTAGCATTAACCTAACCAAAAAACCTAACCTAACCTAATAGCCCCCAAATACCCCCCAAATACATTTAGGTTAGGTTAGGTTAGGTTTTTAGGTTAGGTTAATGCTAAAAAAAAAATAAAAAAAATAAAAATAAAAATAAAAAAACAAGAAAAAATAATATTTTCCGGTGGATAAAAAGTATATAGTAATGAAACATAGACTGATAGGAACCCAAAACTACCATTAGAAATGAGATTCCAGCTGTGGTGTGACTCGTAAATATTGACCCTACATCCTTCCCAATGTTTTACTTCCCCAGGTGTTGAGGTTGTTGCAGGATGTTGGGGACGTGGGTGTTGGCAGCGGTAGTGGTGTTGGCTGGACTATGGTGGCTCTCTTGGCGTCACCACCACCACTGAGCCAACCTGGGGAGGCACTTTGAACAGGGCCTGCCCTTCTTCGTAATAAGCTTGAGCATTTTTATAGGCTATCAAAGAAGCATACACTATGTGGAACTTACTTGAAGAGGTGAATTATTAGTGGTTTTGTAATATACGTATAGTTTCTATATATAGCTCTCACTGCATAATTTATGTATGCATATTATGTATTTGTCCAAATACTGTTTATCTAATTTACTCTGAAAACATATTTATTTGTTTGTATATGCATACTGTATATATGTGTAGTTTATTTATTGAGAAATGTTATAGCTAGGGCCAGGAATTTATACTGTACTGTGCAGATGAATGCTCTGTCTAAAAGTTGTCATACTTTGTGGAGTCTGAATTCTACTAAATATACAGTAGCTTGTCACTTACACGAGCCATGATATAGTCTGTAAAGTATCAGCTGCTGATCAAAGGGCCGGGAGGTCAAACCCGCTCTGTCATAATGTTAATGGTAGATGTCAAGCCCGGACAACTTGACCTAGCAATTTGTGACAAATGCCTAATGTTCATGGCCACCCTTTCACAGGAATTACAGCATCTAGCAAAAAAAACCCACACGAATTGAGGTTGGGAACACCACAACAACATTTGGGTAACCAGAGCTGAAACGTTCATCCATGCATGACTAGAGCAGTCAATATTTTTGCAAATTGTAGAACGTTCTGTTGTCTGTAGAATGCCGTTAGAGATGACGTCGCTACAACGCGTGGTTGCCGAGTTCTGAAGATTATAGCGGCGAATTTTTAGCCACGCATTTTGCTTCATATGAGGCCTCCCGGATTCCAAGGGTTAAGTACAGTATTGGAAAATCAGCTGCTACAGAAATAAGTTCCTACCAGCTGAAATTTATAGACTAGATATTATCAATTTTGATTTATTCATATTATTATTTTAACTTTTATATATATGAATGAATGCATTTGTAACTATTATCTATTATCAATCTATTGTCTGACGCCTTACTCCCCTTTATGAGGGTGGCCATACACAAAATGCCCCCAAGTGGACCTATCCCCTGTAAGAGGAACAACCCGTGCCAGTTTACTAATGGATTCGTCCTACTCAGGCTTTCTATGTATCTTATTAGCACTATTTTTCTACAGTGGTGTGTGGCTAATCCATCCACTAACCTGCTTCACTCCTAAGCAGTACGGATTTGTATAATGTTTACTCCCCTAGACAGGTTGCCGACCAAGGCTGACGAGTCCCATCCACCCAAATTATTATTTACAAGTTTGTTTCCCCTAGATGGGTTGCCGACCAAGGCTAACGAGTCCCATCCACCCAGACACAATTATGTAATATGTAATATTGTATGTAATTCATGTTGATATCAATTATGATTTCCTTTCCAGAGGGTAAGGCCCCCCTAGGGGGTAAGGGGGTCTTCATCTTATGATGGAGGGAACAAAATTAATATGCCCCATGCATCCTACTGCGTGTCGTACGAACCGAGTAATAGGGGGGATAGCGGTAGACTAGTGGACTAACAGCCATTTCTATATATTAACCCTTCCCGCCCGGTTGTCATTTTAAAATGACACCGCGGCAGATGGGCAGGAGCCCGGGTGTCCTTTTAAAATCCGGAAGCTTGAAAGCCGTGCGTCCGACGCATGTAAACAAAGCCTGTCTTTGCGACACCGCACCTCCGAAATCAAGAAGGAGACGGATCAATGTTGTTGTTGTATGGTATGACGAAATTAGTGTCTGCAAAGCTCCGATATTGTCAACATCGTATTGAATCTCTCTCCACGGAAATTGTCATCACAACTGAACCAGTTTACTTGGAGAGCTCTACTCAACGCCAGTCTTCAGATTGGAAACCGCAGTACGTTTAGAGATGCGTGGACATTTTCTAGCAGTTAAAATAACAAAGATACGGTAGCCTAGGCGTAGACGTTTTTCGGCCAAATGTCCTTAGGAGGGTGAGCCCGGGCCAGAAGGGTTAAAGCCTTGCTATTGGCACTGCTGAGGCTGGTGGGGAGCGGATAGGTGCCACAGGGGACTCAACTAGTCTTACCTGGGCACTGTTTGGTGCCACACTAGAGTCGGCCACAGTGTTTACATGGTGGGGCAGTGTTGTGGCGGGATTTTGTTTTACTAAAGTCCAAGTTGCCTAATGTACAGTAGAGTCTTGGTATGGTGCTGTCCTGTTGTAGCACTGTTGAGGCTTGTGTGGTTTGCAGGTGTATGTGCTGCAGTTGGACTTAGTTGAGTCTTGCTATGGCACGGTTAGCACTATGCCAACATTAGCCAAAGTGATGACATGGTGGGGCAGTGTTGTGTGGGACTTTATTGTACAGTATTATATTCCAATTGCAGATAGGCAACCACATATGAGCCGTTACAATATACTGTATGTAATGGAAAATTATGTTAAACCATTGTATTTATTAGAGATGTATCGGATGTCTAAAAATGCGGATGTGCGGATGCGGATATAAATAAACTTTAAAATCGCAGATGCGACTTAAACTTTTTTCTTTTTCGGATGCGGATCTCTGATGCCAATATTCTCGCGGATGTGGATTATTTAAAAAATTATTGTAAGTATATAGTTTTAGTTTGCAAGTTTTACATTTTAATTAACCTGGGAACTGCGGGGAGACTCTTAAGAGTTCCCCCGGCGGAGTGCGGGAAGACTCTTAAGAGTCAGAGAAAAAAAATCAACTTTTGACATCGATTTTTTTTTTTTTTTTTTTTTGGGCCATGCAAAATCTCAGTCCTCTACCCCTTTCCTCCTTCCCCACTTTCCTCCTCTCCTTCAGTTATCACCTATTTTCCCTGTTATTCCCTTATTCTGAGGTATATTTTCGTGCTAACATTAGCGAGTTGCAAGCAGGGCGTTGTCATCACTGATAGCAAACGAGTGCAAGAGAGAGAGAGAGAGAGAGAGTAAAGATCGACTGTGTCTCAGTGGCCTTGGGGGAAATTGGCGGGAAAGCAGCTTGCCTCACCCATACATTATACAACTCGCGGGCTATATCTCCGATTTTGACCATCCAAACGCTGTTTTCACTTGTTTTATTGTTGTTTCAGGTTAATACCTTTATAATCAACCCATAATAGGCGCATATGGATAAGTATTAATGCTATTTATGGTAAAATTAATATTTTAGTGACGGAAACACCTCAAATACATGCGCACAGGGAGAGGTGTCTAATTACCCCCATGCGCACTTGTTAGGTTAATATGCATTTTAAATTGTTACTGAATACTTTCAGCCACATAAATCAAACTTAATAATGAATGAAATAACACTGGGGTTGCCAGTTATATATATATATATTTTTTTTTTTTTTTTTTTTTTTTTTTCTTTCTATATTCCAACTTACTTCCTCTCGGGCATAGGCTGAGAGCCTTAACATCCACCGCTTTACAATGAACAGTGAAGCCCGTGAGGTCTTGTTCCAGTCTAGGGAGTGAGACATGTGAAGCACGTAGAGTACAACGAGCACCTGCCATCTTGCCTTCACATGAGGCACGGTGCTCACTCATGGCCCGAAACGACCCCATCTCTGAAGCCACCTCGTTCCCGTGCTTCACTGTCTCACCCCCTACACTCGGACTCTCACACGTACACACACACAACGCCACCTGTTGAGCAGATAACTCATCAGGCATTGCACCCCTATAGCATATTTTGAATATGGGAATATTCATACAGTGCTATTTAATCAGGGAACAATGAGGGTATTTTATTGACGTTTCGGTGGGCTTGTGGTAATGCACTGATACCAGGTACAGCACAAATTCCATCCCAATAATATCTTCCCATTGATACATCGGGATTTGAACCCGGGACCTTTGGATTACCAGACCAGTGGCAAGACCACTCCACCACACCTCCCCTAACACATATGGACATACTTACTTTAGGCCTACTCATTCATTTAGAGATAACGCATTTTAACTAATCTGTAACATTTTGGCACCAGCTCATTCTTAATTACGTATGATAACATTTTAACTTGCATATTGATGTATGGTATACCATTGTTTAATTAAAATATAGACCTTGATATTCAAACCATGTTGGCACTTGTCAAATCATGTTCTCTCTCTCTTTCTCTCATTTACTATTTGTATTTTGGTTATTGCTTTATGCATATTTTTCATTATTATATTTTGAATATCCATACGCAATATATATTTTATATTTGTAACTAATTTTATCATTGATGTTTTGTAATATCCTCATATCCTCATTCCAAAAGTACGGATGCGGATGTTAAATTTACAAAAATTACGGATGCGGATGTTACTTGCATTGCAAATGCAGATGCAGATGCGGATAATTTGCGGATGTAAATGTTTGGTACATCTCTAGGTACTATTGTTAATATCTTGTCAAATTGCAAATTTGGTTTAACCCTTCAAACCCGGAAGGGCTCCTAAACACCCATAAAAAACACACCCGAGCTACCCGGAAGGGCTCTGAGGCACTCATGAGCTCAAAGCCTGTAAGCTTGGTGTGCGAGGCGTACGTCCGACGCATGTAAACAACAGCCGGCTGGACCGACGCCCCGCATCTCCGGCCACAAGAAGGAGTGCGTCGCTTGTTCGTGTGTGCCTGTATGTTATTGTTAAGTATCGAAAAGTAGTGTAAAGTGTCTGTTTTTGCCATAAAGTTATCTCCAATGAAATCATCATCACAACTGAACCAGTTGACTTAAAGAGCTCTACTTAACGCCATTCTACAGGTACGAAACACATCTACGCTTGGGGATGCGCGGGAATGCGGAAGCAAGCCAAATACCAAAGATGCGGTAGCCTAGGCATAGACTTTTTTCGGCCAAAACCCCCGGGTTTCGGGGAATATATATATACATAGCCGGGGCTGGATGGTTAATAGAATTTGTTTACATATTTTGTAGTTTCTTTATTCATACAGGATGTATTAATTTTTACCAGAGCGTCCTGGACTTAAAAAATTTACTAATTCCTTGAACGTGACGATAGTGCATTTATATACAGTATGTGTGATTACTTTGCTTGTGAAACATATTAACTTGCTCATGTAGTGATGTAAACCTTTTGTGTGGTGGATTGTGTTCTTTTATTTCAAAAAATTATTTTGCTAAAGCTTTATTTCCATGATAAAGCGATTTTGATAAGTTCTTTTGCCTATATATTGTGTCGTCCCTGCTTTGGTTTGTTTATTTTGCAAGTTTTACATTATACAGTAATTATTGATAAACTATTTAATATAACCTAAGCTGTATATGGTCTTCAATAACTGGTCCACAGAGTGTTGGGGCTACACCAAGGAAAGTTTAACCCAGTTGTCAGAAGTCCATAAGGTTGTTGTTGTTGTTGTTGTTCCCCAAGCTGCCTGGCCGAACAGCCCCAAGGCCCCGAGCAAGGCCAAGGCCATAACCGAGCGCCCCCACAGAACCCTCCCCACCGACCACAATAAAGCCTGGGTGACCGAAGCCACTCCATGGCGGGGAGCTGAGGAGGGTGCGGAAATGCCCGGGAAACCAAAGCCCCACCCAGGGCCCTGTGTCCCTCAGCAATTATGAAGAGAAAGTTGAGGGGCAAGGGAAAAATGTGACGCTTTGGCTTCCAATCTTGGTAGATTGGGAGGTCAATCCACGTTAGAGACGCCGGCACTTGAGATCTAGAAAATATATAAGTAAAAGGAACAGTCAGAGTAAGCTATGGGTATGGCAGAGATTGCTCAGTTCTCACTCTGATAGACCAGCCCATCACCACATGACTAGAACCCAATCCTCTCAGCATCAGCTAGGAAAGGCCCTAGAAAGCCGCCTTTGGCGGGGGGATAGCTCCCCTATTTCAACCCTTTTCGGGGTTGGGCACCCGCCCAGTCCATAAGGTTGTTGTTGTTGCTGTTCCCCAGGCTGTCTGGGCGAACAGCCCCAAGGTCCCAAGCAAGGCCAAGGCCATAAATGAGCGCCCCCACAAAACCCTCCCTGCTTACCACTAATAAAGCCCGGGTGACAGAAGCCACTCCAAGGCGGGGAGCTGAGGAGGGTGCGGAAACGCCCAGTAAACCAAAGCCCCCACCCAAGGCCCTGTGCCCCTCAGTAATTATGAAGGGAAAATTGAGGGGCAAAGGAAAAATGTGACGCTTTGACTCCCAACCTCAAGGTTAGCAGTAGGGAGGTCAATCCACGGAAGAGACGCCGTCACTTGAGATCTAGAATATATATAAGTAAAGGAATAGTCAGAGTAAGCTATGGGTATGGCAGAGATCGCTCAGCTCTCACTCTGATAGACTAGCGGCTAGCCCGTCACCACATGACTAGAACCCAATCCTCTCAGCATCTGCTAGGAAAGGCCCTAGAAAGCTGCCTTTGGCTGGGGGATAGCTCACCTATTTCAACTCCTTTCGGGGTTGGGCACCCGCCTTGAGTCCACAAGGTTTAAAACAACAGTGTAGAAATTATATAGAGTGCTGTTACTATCATTAATAATTGTGTACTTAACCCTCTGATGATTATGATGCTTATTGACAGTTTATACTGGCTATCATTAGATGAACAAGTTAACCTTTAAAACGCGAAATTGCCCTAGGGGCTAGGGTAGTTATTTGTGAATTTCTAGCCTTGGGTTCTGATAGAATTTGTTATATTTACGATAGAAAGCATTATTTTTTTCAATGTGCTTATATTTTACATATTTGACGAATATATGAACCTTGAGCGATAAAATAAGTGGGGAAAGCATTTGGGTTGTAAAAAAAAAAATATTCGCCGCCCGGTCGTATACTCAGGCGGGAGGTGAGGACACATACATCCTCCCTCCTCGACCTCTTTTGCTATATACTGAAGTGAGCGGGTTGTCTCAGTGTTATATAAGGTCTCTAATGTAACTCACTCATACTACATGTAATTGCGGGAGAGAGATTCGCGCGAAAAATAAGCGATTTTATGAAAATATGAGGAAGAGTACAGTAGTTGATAATTGAGGAGGGGTAGGGGGTGGGTGAGAAACATGGATGAGTGGTAGGAAGTACTAGAGGGGAATGGGCGATGGGCTGGTCTATCAGAGTGAGAGTTGAGCGTTCTCTGCAATACTCATAGCTTACTCTGACTGTTCCTTTTACTTGTATATTTTCTAGATCTCGAGTGGCGGTGCCTCTTCCGTGGGCAGACTGGGAGCCAAAGTGTCACATTTTTCCTTTGCCCCTCATAATTGCTGAAGGGCACAGGGCCTTAGGTGGGACTTCGATCGGTATCCCGGGCGTTTCCGCACCCTCCTCAGCTCCTTGACTTGGAGCGGCTTTGGTCACCCAGGCTTTTTTGTAGTAGGTAGGGAGGGTTCTGTGGGGGTGCTTGGTTTTGGCCTTGCTCGGAACCTTGGGGCTTTTCGGCCAGACAGCCTGGGGAACAACAACAACAATTAGAGGGGAATTATCTCACCTAATGATGTATTCCAATGTTTTGAGAGCCCCTGGGGTGTTTTGGAAGATTTTTTTTTTATGGTCTTGCTTCCGTGAGGCCCATGGTGTTCGCTATGGCGACCCTTCCGTGAGGCCTATCGCGGTTCTTGGGTTAAGAAGGATCTGTGGGAATTTTAAGGGTAGAGACTATCTTAATTAACTAGCTATACTGTATATATATATTATTCTATATTGCCTGACGCCGTGATCCCCGAAGGGGTGGCCACGAACGAACCGCCCCCACCGAGGCTGTTCGTTCGTTTTTCATGGCTTAAGTATTTTTCACGGGTGGGGGTTGCAAGCCTACCGACCCAACCTCTTTAGTCGCCTCTTACGACACGCAGAAGGCACGTGGGGCATATTCTGATCCCTTACCCCCAGGGTACCACTGGTTCCCATCTTCAGAAAATTCCTGTGCTTGGTCGAGTGGTGAGCAAGCTCACGTGTGAATCTGCAAGACCCGGGATCGAATCCCTGCCACGGCGGACATTTAGTGGGTGTGGTAGTACTGTACGTCCTAGCATGTTTCACATGCTCGCACCCAGTCAGGGAACATCCTGACGACGTATACAGACTAAACACACATAACAAAGCCACTCCAACAGCTTCCTCTCTCTCCAACACCCCTTCTCCCCTCTACACGCTTCAGAAAAATAGGAAAAGTAGAATGTAAATACGAGGTGCCGTTGTAAAGGCTTATCCCTCAATACTTCATCTGATCTGATGCTTCCAGCCAGGGCCCCACTGGGGTAAATAAAATAGCAAAACAGTGGTGGAACTACCATCCTGGTGAGGGACTGCTCTGGGTCTGCTCCTTCAGTGTTCATGGTCATAATTAACTAGCTGACTGCCGCATACCCTTCCTAGTATATATAAAATGTTCTAATAATAGCCAAAAACCAGAACTTTTAATGTGTCATAGTACAGTATTTTCTAAGGGTAAGGAAATACAGTAGACAAACTAATATCTCCAAAATCACTGGGTATTGATAAGGTATTTGCTTAAGTATTTAAAGAATGCCAAAAATGATTTAGTTAGCAAATAACATTTCTTTTAACAACCTAAAATTTTACCTAGCAGTTGCGACAATCCTATTGAGAGGTTTTACTTGTGGGCTGCGACGCTCCTCTCGGAAGAAATGTCAAACGGGTACAAAAATACTCCTATAATGAAAAAAAAAATGAAGTGTAACTTTCAGGGTTTATGAGGTGAGCTTTCAATGAGACTTACTGCCCACCTTCTTGTCTCCACCCTGCTCCTCTCATTTCCTCCCTCCACCAGACCAATACGCACGGCCGCTCATTGCTGATTTCGCGCCACATTTTCAACTACGAACCACCGTAACACCTCAACTATGCATCTTTTGGGTATACTGTACTGTACACATATATATATATATATATATATATATATATATATATATATTATATAGAGGTTGGATGCGAGATTGAATAATTTCCTACACGATTATGTGATTTTTGTTACATTTTGGAAGAGTCGCCAAATTGGCCTAGGTCTAGCTCAGGGCAATGGTGAGTCCTAGGGGGGCTCTAGCATTCCCTGGGTTAAAACTTAGATCTAGAAGGTTGGTTGCATGCAAATGCAGTTCCAATTTTAAAAGAAAAGGTGATAAGTCAGTCCCAATAGTCTGATATTATTTATAGGAATGTCGCTAGAGTTCTTTATTGCTTGCATAATTATAAACCCTCTAAACATTTCATATATGTGTTGATTACCAAGGTAACACAAGGGCCCTCAGGAATGGACACATCAGCCGTGTTGTACGGTTTGTCAAATAAGTTGTGTCTCCGCTGTCATTACGTTTTGCTCGCGGTGTGCTGTAGCAATGTCTGTCGGATGTTGAATAGAGTGTGTTAAGAAAGGAACATGTTTGTATATCTTACTCGAAACGATAAATTAAGGGCTTAGATAGTCCTGATACTAATTATTGAACGAAATATACTTGGTGCCGCGACATCACTTATTTGGCCAACTGTACAGTACCAAAAGACCAGGGTTGGCACCAAAGTGGCTAACAAGGTCTTTGGGGGCGCTCGATTATGGCCTTGGCCTTATTCGGGGCCTTGGGGCTGTTCGGCCAGGCAGCTTGAGGAACAACAACAACAACAAGGTTTTGCTCACCTGGATTTTTTTCTATAAAACCCAATTGAAAAAAAAAAAAAAAAAAATTGCCCACTTTCCTGAGTTTTCTCAAAATATTGCATTTAATCATATACAGTATGTGCAGTGTAATATGAGCCAATATCATAGAAGCTTATGACAAATACAAGCAGAGCGACTTCATTCCCAGCAGGCTCAGCCGCGGGCCCAGATGGTATCCGACCCGCCCACCTCAAAGGCCTCTTAATTGGGTCAGGGATCAGGAGCTGCTGGGGAGGCACTCTTGGAAACCCTCACCAAATTCATCAACATGGTTTTAAGAGGGGAAGTACCCGACTGTGCCACACCCCTATTTTTGGGGGCATCACTGTGCACTGGCAAAAAAAGATGGCGGTGTGCGCCCAATAGCAGTAGGGAACACCTTCCGCCGCCTTGCCACAAAGGTGGGTTTGAAACCACTCTCGAATGGCCTAGGTCAACACTTAAGACCAGTTCAACTAGGTTTCGGAACTCCACCTACCTCAGCCAAGCCCAAGAAAAACGAGTGCTTCTAAAGATTGACATGCGGAACGCATTCAACAGCATTCGCAGGGATGTCTTCCTCCGTGCAGCTCAAGAACACATCCCCACTCTGTACCCCCTACTTTGGCAGGCTTATTCCAAACCTTCAATCCTGATGTTTGGCGAGACGGTAATCCCATCAGCGACCGGGTTACAGCAGGGAGATCCAGGTGGTCCTGCTCTTTTCTCAATAGGGGTGGATGCAGCAGCTAACAAAGTAAGGTCAGAACTGAATGTATGGTACCTGGACGATGCAACCTTGGGTGGGTCAGTAGAGAACGTTCTAACCGACCTAAATAACATCGTAACTGACCTCGGCCAGGCTGGGCTAGTGATAAATGACACCAAATGTGAACTTGTCCTCCTCAACCACACACGTGAACAAGGAGAAGAGACTCAGGCCCTGTTTCGAGACATATTGCCAGATGTAAAGATCCTTCAGGAGCACCAGCAAACCCTATTAGGTTCCCCACTAACTCTGGCAGCAATCCCACCAGCACTTCAAGTTAAAAAGGAGGAGCTTCAACGTCTCGTGAGTCGCTTGATACACATCGATGCCCACTCAGCTCTGGCCCTGCTCAAGAACTGTTTCTCCATCCCAAAACTCCAATACCTCCTGCGCACATCGATGACTTACACGAACAATGGTGGCCTCCAAGAATTAGACAGCATAATCCGAGAAGCAGTGACCAGCATCACCAACGTGGAATTTAAAGAACGGGCCTGGACACAAGCCACCCTTCCTGTCCGCCTCGGGGGCTTGGGCATACGGAGAGCCTCGGATATTGCCTCCCCAGCCTTTATCTCTTCCCTCATCGCGACCAACGACCTTGTAGTATCCATCCTTTCTTCTCAACCCAGAATGACACTTAATGGGGACGTAACAGCAGCGATTAACACCTGGAAGGGAAGTACAGGAGTAGAGGAGGAGCCTCAGGGTACCTCCAGGAGCAAGCAGAAAGCGTGGGATACCATCTCGGCGAAGAAAACTCAAGAAAATCTAACCAATGCAGACCAGGTTGCAAAAGCACGCCTCCAGGCAGCCGCCCGTTTGGAGAGTGGCTTGTGGTTACACGCCATCCCCATCCCACCTCTTGGAACTCACTTGGATGCTGAAGCGCTCCGGGTTACCATCGCGCTCAGAGTGGGTGCGGCAGTTTGTCACCCACACACTTGCAAGTGTGGTGGGGGGATGGATGCTCAAGGTCACCATGCCTTGTCATGTAATTACAACGCAGGCCACCTGCCAAGACACTCTGCATTAAATGATGTCATAAAACGGGCCCTGCAGAGTGCTAACCGTGCATCAATCCTCGAACCACATGGACTTCACAGAGAAGACGGCAAACGGCCAGATGGGATGACCACTTTCCCTTACAAGAATGGCCGGTGCCTCGTGTGGGATGCCACATGTGTTGACACTTTCTCCACAACCAACATCGCCAGAAACGCCGACGAAGCAGGTGAAGCCGCCCGGATAGCAGAAAATAAAAAGCGAGAAAAATATCAAGCCATCGCCAGAAATCATCAGTTCGAGCCCCTGGCATTCGAAACTTCAGGAGTCTTCGGCCCTACCACCCTTAAGATGGTGAATGAAATAGGCCGTAAAATCAGAGAAGTTTCAGGAGAACCCCGGGAAACCCTCTGGCTCAAGCAAAGACTAGGGATGGCTATCCTCCGGGGCAATGCCACCAGCGTCATGAGCTCAGTTCGACAGGACTGGGGCATGCCACTGTGTGAGGCCCGGGCAGGAGTGGTGTATCCGTAGTCTTTCCACAGTAGGGTAAAACAAAACATAGAACTTTATTTGTATGTAACATGTGTGATGCACATAAATAAAAGGGGATGTGTCGGATGGTTGAAAGCCACAGTTGCTCGCGCGTTTGGGGCTAGCAACACGTATTATGAAAAACATGTATCCTCCTTCATTCACTGTCCCCCCCTTCACTCACTCAACCCCACAATTTGCCGGAGGATAACAGGTTTTTCACAATACGTAGACGGAGGTCTTTTAAAAAAAAAAAAAAAAAAGCAGAGCGAAGCATGTACGTTGGATGAGAGACTCAAACCAAGAGTGAGAAGGGTGGAAATGAGTTACTTGAGAAGTGCGTGCGGATTTACATGGAGGGATGGACTGACAAATGAGGAAGTATGAGAGAGGTGTGGATGTAGATGTGCTGGAAAGTGTGAAAAGGAACACCTTGAGATGGTTCGGCCATGTGGAACGTATGGGAAGCGAGAGAGAGAGTTGAGAAGTACATGCGCAAAAGCGGTGTGTGATGGGAGGAGGGGTGTCGACTGACTGGGAACAGAGGTGCATGGCGGTGTTTCATTTGTGGTTATCCCTTCGGGGATCACTGCGTCCGGTAATAGGTAGCTATGTAAGGGGTCTAAATTGACTAGGCTTGATTTTGGCAATATTTACACCAAGACTTTTTCTGTTCACTCACTTTAAGCCCAATAATGACCCAGTCAGTGTTGAGAATAGGTGAAATGTTCGGTATTATGTTATTATCTTGATTAAGATATCAGTTGACGTATATTAAATTGTAATGACTAAAAAAAGAAATAATTAAAAAGACCCAATGGTGTCTCATAGGTACGAGGGTCATTATTCTAACTTTACATATTAAATCTAATTGTTTGGTATTGTTATATTAAGTTTAGAAAAGGGGTGTCACAATCGAAGCAATGTTGTTTTGGAATTAGAATGAAATTGACTTGTTTTGGCCATTTAATCACTTCCAGGTGTATAAAGTTAATTGCAAAGTGTTATGCCCTGTTTTTCTACAGGTTTAACTTGGGTAATGTGAGTTCTGAATGACTGGGTATATAAGGCTGCATGCACAATACAAGGTATGAGGAATAGAGAACACAAAATAAACACACGGTAACACGACACAAGTTCACGTTTATTGAAGTAAATAAATAAAGAGCATAAAAAGATAGTAATTCTCGCACAAAACAAATAATAGAAGGGAACTGCTAGCATTAGCGGATCTGGATGGAGCCTAGTCTCCCACTTCCAACGTTCAGGTATATTCTTCTGATCACGGGTTTAATTAGCAAGTTTTTATTTTACTGGAAGACCTCAATATATTCGTATAATTCAATGTCACTGATTTGATCTCTTGCTGGCTGGTCGCGTGCCCAAGTAGCAGCTCACAGTTAGGATTAGACACGCGTATATTGTAGAACACGGAATCTCTAGTAACCTCATGGGGGTACTGATCTAAGTTTTTATATTCTTATGGCAGAAATACGTAGAACACAAATCAGTGGGCGAACGTTAGATATCCCTAGAGTTTTAATATCTGAATAAGATAATTACGAGAGTCAAGGTCGCCTGTTAATTAAAGAGCACTGATCGCTTAGTACGTCCCAAATGGAATGGTTAAATATGAATTACACTGGGCAAGGTTTTAGCCACTT
Source organism: Paralithodes platypus (assembly GCA_032716605.1). NCBI lineage: Eukaryota > Metazoa > Arthropoda > Malacostraca > Decapoda > Lithodidae > Paralithodes > Paralithodes platypus. The sequence goes on from CM064503.1 coordinate 15,411,874, forward strand.
TATAGAAAGTTAATAAGTGAGTATCAAGCTAGTACTATAACACTTAGTACTAGCAACATGAATCTTGAATAGTATTTGTAGATCTGGTCCTGGTTATCTTGCTTCCGGTGATGTTGGGGGCTAACGACTGGTTCCTCGGCCGTCCAGATGGTCCAAAATGTAGGAAGTTCTCAAGTCGGATCTCTTGACGATCGTTACTGGCTACACACTTATATACCCACGAATTTGTGTGAAGGTTATAAGGTGCACGTTAGGACTTGTACATGGACAAATGCTTCTATCAGTCTTCTCTGCCACGGAGTCTACCGGATCTGGAATCTCTCAACTCCGGAACAACACAAGGGCAGAGCTAGAGGTGAACTGCAGGGTAGTGACCACTGGTTGGTGTCTAGCTTTCAACTGATTTGACTGGGGGCGGGAGCTAGGTTTATAGGCTCGGTTCTGGACCCTGTAGACAGTAGGGATCTCGAGTCTTATGGACTTATTTAAGCTCTCAATAGATATGGGGACTAGGTCAGATGTTGATTACTGTTGTGGCACATGGCTATAGGAAGCCTTCATATTTTAATATAACTGGGCCTTAGTAAAAGGTACTATTTTGGCTATACTGGAAGTATTTAGGGGAGAGAGACTGGATCTACTTTGCGAGGAGGATGGGGACAGCTGTGATAGGAGCGTCTCTCTTGGATTGTTCAATCTTCATTCTATGGTATAGCTGAGGTGCTAATTTAGTGATCAGAGTATGCAAGAAAGGTAAATGGTTTATTGGGAGTTAATAGAGGTTAGTAAAGGTGTTAGTCATGCATAGTTAGTTCATTGATAGGAAGAATTCCTGTGCTACCTGGCAATGACTCAGAAGTCAAAACAGGGGCCAGGTATACCTCCGCGGGGGTGGGGGTCTCCCTCCTCAGGTGGGCAAAAAGGGGGAGCTGGGCGCCCTCTCTCCGTGATAGTCGTCCGGCGGCTGTGGCTAGGGGCTTGCCATATCACCAGTGTTTGTAATAACCCTCTGTGTATGAGACAGATGTGGGTGTCCTTAATACCAAAACCGAAGGTGCCTTGGCTAGCTGGTTTTACTCGGCTGGTTGTTAATTGTAGGGTTTGCTGGATGTGGTGGAGACTGGGTTGCTAACTCTGCCACATTTATCTGGAAGTATGGCAATAGAAGTTAGTTACTGGTGAGGCGGCTAGCCTCGCACCGACGACCATTGGGTGCCGGGTTGTGAATGGGTTGTAAGAGAGTAGATGGCATGCAAGGGGTTAGTAAAGTTCTAATGTTGTTCTGGCCTACTAAGTGAAGGTAGGCTGGATAGGAGTATATATATTAAAATGTAAAACTTGCAAACTAAACAAACCAAAATTGGGACAAGGACAATATAAAGTCAAATTAAATTATCAAAATCGCTATGTGGAAACAACGCTTACTAAAATGAAAATTATTAAATAAAAGAACACAATCCACCACATAGGGTGTACATCACTACATGAGCAAGTTAATCTGTTTCCCAAGCAAACCAATCGCACATATAACAACGCACTATCGTCACGTTAAAGGAAGTACAGTAGTCAAGTTTGGGAAGTCCGGGACATTCTGGCAAATTTTACTAAACTCTGCATGAATAAAGAAACTACATGTTAAATGTCAAAATATTATTTAAAATCAAGATTTGCAACATGACAAGACATTAACAATAGTAAAAAATACAAATATTGATAAGATATCTATACTATTACAAAATAATATATAAAATACAGTACAGCACTCACTAACGATAGTCTCTCGGGTAGGTACCTGTAAGCATAGCATGCTATCAAGTGACCCCTATCATAACTACCCTACAAATAACCTACATTTATAGCACAAATAAACTAAGGAAATCGCAAAAGTAAGCAATTGATACTATCGACAATGAATACATATAATATAAAGAGAAATAATTGCAAAATATGAGGGGCCAACAAAAAGATAAACAAAGATACTCTTTTAAAAAACAAAAATTTAAAAAAAAAAAAGGTTATAAAAGTTGGAGAGCTTAGTAACGGACTTCAAGAGTCTTCAAGAGGTATGAGAGAGAGGCTAGGTCGGACAAGAGTCGAGAAGCGCGGGTGTCTTAATGAGAGGGGGGGGGGGGAAATTTTGCCCCTAAGGTGCCTGGGCGTGGGGGTGGCATTAGGCTACAATTGATATTGGAGTTTGAAAAGACAGTGAGTACGTTAGTCAAATGCTACCGGGAATGCAAATACGGGGTGGTATTTGAGTCTGGAAAAGATAGAATTATGTAGTCAGTATGAGGGGTTATGGATATTATTAGTTGGCCCTGGGAACTGCGTTTTCTATGAAATATATATATACCAATAAAACGGCAGTTCGTAGGGTTACTTAGTTATTGTTTCGAGGTACTTATGACAGATACTGGTAACAAGGTTATCTATACAATCTCTGGATAGGGTAAGAGGTGTATGACACGAAGCAAATTGGCGTAGTGTGGACTGGATACGAAGGAGGCAAGTGGAAGACGTATGACAATTTGTGGAAAAGTAAATGGAAAAATGTGAACACAATGGCGGATAAAGATACTTAACCTAAGAATTGAATACATAGATTTATGGGGCGATGGGTTCTTCAGAAAGTTTAGTCTGGCAAGACAAGATGTTCGGGAATGTTAATATTAATACTTAAAACTAAGGATTGCATACACGATGAACGACGACATTATAGTCGTCGTCCTAATAAGGTGATGAAACCTGGTTGATCTGTACTTGGCACAATACGACACAAGGACAGTGCCGCTATGTCGTATCAATGCTGGTGGCAGTTAATATTATAGACTTAGTTACTAGAGGAACAATGCAAGGGGCGACTGAGCACGGGTTACATATATCTATACTCGTCATGGGAAATGATATACGAGGTCTAGGACAAGCGTGGGTGTTTTAACTCCTAAGATATATAACATCTACTTCTCGGATGTAAGAACATACATAGATATAATTATGGCTGTCTGATGAGTTGGCATTGGCTCAACGTCGGGACAGGGCATGGGTGTTTTTAATATGAATGTATATTCCTGTTCATCATCTTTGTAGTTAGGAGTGTAGGACACGAGGGGGGTAGTGTACGTGAGGTGTGGAAAATGGTCAGTTTAGAAAAGGTAGGTGGGTGCGGCCTGGAGCTGCTTAGCCCTGCGGGCTTGGGCCTGTCTGAAATGGCTGGCTCGGTCAGCTGGTCCTTTCGTTCTGTGGACCTTTCTTCCGGGTGTTTCTGTGTGGTGTTCGCTCGTGGCTTCTGTGGTGAGCTTCTTGTTCTGGGGCATTTTACTTCCCTCTCCTTCATTATAGGCTCGTCCTCGAGCCTCAAGGGTGAATTAAAAGAAGCATAGTGATGGTGGGTCATTTAAGGGTATTTAGAAAGTTCCACCAAGCACGAGAGCGACGGTCAGGTTTCTTTTGCAGGTTAATGTATACCTGTAAGAATGTGTCCTCTGTGTTGTGGCGGGCGGCTGCCCGGGCTTGGTGTGGGTGTGGTACACGGGCCAAGTGTCCAGTGGGGGTTTTTACTTTAACCTTTCGTATGAATGGTTTGTAGCTTTCCCCCGTGGGGGTCGGAGTGAGGTGTGTGGGATTGACAGGAAGTCTGTTTAGTGTGGTGAATGGGTTACTAACCGAAAGGGGATTCACGCGTGACAACAGAGCTGGGGATGAAGGGGGAATGTGAGTCTGGGTTTTATTTGGTTTTCTTGGGCGGTGTTGTAGGTTGGGAATATATAGTGAGGCAATGCGCAAGATCGGTTTAGGTAAGGTGGGTGAAGGAGGTGGTGTGTGTGTTGTGTGGCTTGGGTCCTTAGTGTCAAAACGGGGTGTTATTTTTGTATCGCTATCTTTAAATCTGATGGGTCTGTTGATTATTCTACCTCTGGCGGTCCTGGTGGGAAGGTAGATGTTTGTCGTGGGACTTGAGTCGCTCGACGATGTTTTATATTTAGGGGAAGCACGTTTTATAGGTAAATGACATGTGGGGGTTTTCTCGGGGGTGACTGTTGAGGGTTGAGGGTTCGGTGAGATGAGGAGGTTGGTCGGTGTGTGGGTGGGGATCGTGGAGGGGAAAGGGGCGGATGCGGGGGGGGGGGCTAGGGGGGGGGGAAAGGAGTGTAGATTTAAGTTGGGGGTAGGGGCGTGTGTTGTTTGATGAGGTTGGTGATTTTCTGGTGATTATTCGTCTTCTTTCCCTTTGTGGGGGAGAATTCGACGAAGAAGAAGAAGAGGAGGAGGAGGGTAGTGGTCTGGCAGCCCTACGGAACTTGGTTAGCAGGGTGTGTTTTCTGGAGGTTTTAAACGATTTTTGTCGTGGGCGTAAGTTGTAGCGTGAGGTTACTGAGGTAGATTGTGTGGTACGGTTGGGTGTGTACTTGGTTTGGGGTGGGGGTGGTGGTTTTCTCACTGTGGTGCCTGGTGGAGGTATGTCAGGGCTAGACGGGAGGGTTTCTGTTGTGGTCGGGGTTGTGGGTGGAGGTTTTCGTACTTGGATAAGTTGGGGAGGAACTTGACTATCAGAAGTGAAGGAAGGTGTCATGGTGGAAGAGGGTGTGATAGTGGGGGCTTGGGGTTTGTGTAGGTTAGTTTGGGGGGTATGTTGAGAAAAGATTTGTCGGTTCGGTGCTGGAGGGCTTAGGTCCTTAGGGGTTTGTATGGGAATATTCATAGCCTGAGTGAGAGGGTGAGTAGGGGTGTTTAATTTAGGGTCGGACGTGTGGGGTGGGGTAATGTCTTGTGGCTTTAGAGGTTTAAACGCTCGGACGAATCTAGTTCGGAGCGTGCGAGTCACGCCGTGATAGTCGATGGTGACTTGATAGGCATTTGGGACTTGTATGACGGTGTAGGGCCCGACATAGCGAGGGCCTAACTTGTTGGTGATAGGGAGGTTGGCTACCATTACGGTGTCATGGATGGCGAAAGGGTTTTTGTCATCGATGTTATCAGTGTTGGTGTCTTGACAGATCTGGGCGGTATGGAGGGTGTTTTGCAGATGTTGCAATGGGTCAATTGTGGAGGTGGTGGAGGGAAGGTGAGCGTGGTGGTGGAATGGCAGTAACAGGGGGGGTACACCGTAAACACGTTCATGAGGGGAAATACCGTCTTCCCGAGGACAGGTGTTCATACCCCACTGTATCATCTTTAGTTGTGATGGCCAGTCTGAGGTGTTAAGAGCAATCATTCTTGTACGTAACTGGTTGTTGATGGTGCGATGGCTGCGTTCGCATATAGCATTTCCTTGAGGCCAGTACGGGGATGAGTGTTTAATCTTAATACCGCATTGTTGGGTGAATTGTTGCCAAACGTGTCCACTAAACTCGGGGGCATTGTCCGATAGAAGAGCAAGGGGAAGGCCGAATATAGGGAACACTTCTGTGGCAAGCAGTGTGGCGACTGTGGTGGCTGTGTGGTCTTTAACTGGGCAGGCTATTAGAAATTTTGAATATACGTCTACAAATGTGACGATATAGCGGTTGCCAGCGTAAGAAGGGAACGGGCCCATGATGTCGAGGGATAGGACTTGGAACGGTTTGTTGGCAGAAATGGTACCAGCTGGGCCTGGGGTGCGTGATCTATCCTTTCCCAATAAACACGGTTTGCAGGATTCTGTCACTCGTGCAATTTTGGAGGGGTTGGGGGTCCAGTATTGGTCTGTGAAGATCTTTAACATTTTCTTTTGTCCAAGGTGTATGCCGTTTCCCTCGTGGATGGCAATCATGTAGTCGTGGGCTATGGTGGGGTCCAAGATTATGTGACCAGTGTCTGTGGCAAGTTGATCTCCCCAGCGAGTCAGTCTCTTGAAGACGTTTAACGGTATCCAGGGGGGTCTGATTCGTGCTTCCCAAGATTGAATTAGGGAGGGGGCTGGGGGGGCATTCTGTCGGGAGGTGGGGGTAGATACCAATTGAGTGTTTTGTAAGGCGGCTAGGTTGGTGGGGGGGTCTTTTGGTACTGGCAAACGTGACAGGGCGTCTGCATTAGTATGGAGTTTGCCGGGACGATATTGTATGGTAAAGTCGTAGTCCTCTAGTGTCTCTCTCCAACGTACCAAAATGGCTGAGTTGGTTTCGCACCTATGCAGCCATTGTAAAGATTGATGGTCGGTAATTATTTCGAGTTTTGCGCCCAACACAAATGACCAGAAGTGGCTGAGTGCCCAAATGATCCCTAAGCACTCTCTCTTGGTGGCTGCGTAATTCTGTTGGGGTGGGGTGAGTGTGGAGCTGGCATACGCTATTACATGTTCCTTTCCATCTCTGAATTGAGCTAATACTGCACCTATGGCATACAGAGATACGTCGGTATAAAGACGGAAAGGTTTGTGGTAGTCAGGGAAAACGACAATAGGGGCTTGGATTAGCTTTTGCTTCAAAGTGTTAAACACGAGGTCTCTTTCAGGTGTCCAGGCGAACGGGGTGTCTTTGTGGGTAAGTTGGTGGAGGGGTCTGGCTATGGTGGCAAAGTGGGGGACGAAACGTCTGTAGTATGTGGCTAAACCTAGAAACGAACGTATTCCTTTAACCGTGGTGGGTGGGGTTTGGTTTTGTATGGCTTGAAGTTTCTTTGGGTCTGGCGCAATACCATGTTCAGATATCACGTGTCCGAGAACATCTACCTTATTCCGGGCAATCACGCACTTTGAGGGTTTTAATTTCAACCCGGCGGCTCGGATTCTTTGCAGGACTTGTCTCAACCTGAGGAGGTGTTCTTCCCAGGTTGGAGAGTACACAATAATATCGTCCAGATAGGCTAGGCAGGTTTCCCAGGTTAGGCCATGTAATACCGTTTCCATCAAACGGGAGAAGGTGGCGGGTCCGTTACAGAGGCCAAAAGGTAGGACGTTAAATTCATAGTGATGGCCACCACTAGTGGAAAATGCTGTTTTCTTTTGGTCCTCGGCCTTGATAGGCACTTGCCAATACCCTGCTTGCAAATCGAGGGTAGTGAACCATTTGGATCCGTATAGGGAGTCAAGGGAATCATCTATTCGGGGTAAGGGCGTAGCGTCTTTAATGGTTATGTCATTTAACCTCCTGTAATCGACGCAAAAACGGGTTTGTAACGGGAAGAAATTGTACTTTCCCTTTTGGTATATGTTGTAAGGTTTGACTTAACTGTAAGACTTTTTCCCCTTCATTCACTCTTCCCTATATTTAAGGGAAATGTATCGTTTAAGAAGGGTTAAGTAACCCTTGTCTATGTAAAGAGGGATTTAGCGTAGATCAGGAGGAGAACTAATATTCTCAAATCTATCTAAAATACTTTCAAGCCTAATTTATCTTTTCACCTCTTCTGTTATTCCCATGTAAAAATCCTTCCTTTTCGAATTTAGAGTAATGCCCCCTTGTGTAAAAAGACCGCCAACTCCTACCCAAGCGACGCCACCCTTTGTGGTCACCCTCCCCTTTTTTGGCGGGATCCCTGGCACTGGCCCTCGGCCCCTCACTGTCGTGACCCCAGGCCTACGAGAGACACCTACCTAACCCTCAGTCTCTGTCATCATTCCCCGCTTCTTCTCCGGACTTAGGCTTCCTTTCCCTCCATTCAGAGGGAACCAGTTTGGGACGGAGTCGATGTGATGCTGAATTGCTGATGGCGGAGAATCGGAGATTCACCCCTCCCATTGGCTGAGTGCAGGATGCTGAACTTGTGTACTGTACGAGGGTTCAAGGACCGCAGGAAGACGTATGATTACCCCCTATACCCCAGGATACGGTAGGCCGAAGAGACGTAAAGGCAAGCCTGGCCGATACCGGTACTGAGCGGAATTGGGATGTATAATACTGAGAGGAATGGGGTGGATACAGACAGCAAGGTTCGAGTCCTACTCCTAGGTTAAGAGACTGTCCCAGTACGGTAATGGATTGGTCCCAGGTTAATGGTATAGAGATAATTAGATACGGTACCAATATTAAGAGTTGTAACCGGTAAAATGTTCCTTATACTGTATTAATATCAAGCTTAAGATTACTGCAATATGTTTGTATCTATCCTCCCGTACCTATTTGGATCTAAATGTGTTGTCAGGATGGTAAATCGGAGCCGTCAGTATTAAATTGGTCTAAGAGTAGTACCAGAAGCCTAACCGAGAGTTAAAGTCTTGTCAGCCAACATTGAAGGTGAAGTTCTTGATTGGTCTTTGCTAGCCTCCGATTTATCCTACTGTCCTAATGTACCTGAATAATGAGCATGAGTCACGATTGCATAAAGAATAAGAAAACCATGGGGACGGCCAGTTCACCTGAAGGTGGGCGATCAAATAATTCGAATGAATTACCGTTCCCAAAAACATCCTTATGTGATATCTAGAAAGTAGAGAATATGCTAGGTCTCAGTGGGGTTTTTGTGGTTCTTTGGTAATATCGTGTCGGAGTTGCAGCCTTTCCCCTTCCTCGAAGGATGTTGGATGTGGGTCAACCAAACAGGGTTGTCCTCTCGTTAATTAGAATGCAATAACGGGTTTGTCGTCATCTCTTCCTTTCTATCCTTGAGTACCTATTTTCCACCTTCGCAGCTTAATCTATCTTTTTCTGTCTTACCCTCTCTCTCTTGTTCGCAGCAGAAGAAAGGAAGTTGATGAAGAAAGAGAGATCTCCGGCCATTGCCCCCCCCCCCCCCCCCCCCCCGTTACAGGTTGTCCCATCTTTCTTTTTGACTAAGACGGGGTGGCAATCCCGGCCTCTAACATTTCCTGGACTTGGCGTTCCTCTTCCTGACGTTGTATGGGGTTCTTTCTACGGGATGGTTGTCGTATGGGGGGGCCTGTGGTGTTAATGATGTGTTGTTCTACATCAGTCTGTCCGATTTCGGTGGGTTGTTGGGCAAAGACGTCACTGAATTCCAGCAGTAGGTCGTACATGCCGTTCTTTTGGTGGTCAGATAGTGTCTCAGGAAGAGGGGGCAATTGGAGGCTGGTAGGGGTGTCGTTACAATGTATGGGGAGGTCATCGAAAGTTTCGAGGTCTCCTATAATGAGACCTTTTGGTAATGTCAGGGGTTCCTCTGAGATATTTGCCACGAGAATGTGGTTGATACGAGCGGAAATGATGGCGGGTTGTAAGAGGCAACGATGGGGGTTGGGGAATGTGTTAGTGGGGGAAAATACCATGTGAGTTTGGGGTATGGGCCGCAGGTTCACCCATTTTTGATGGTGGGGGGGAATTTGGCATTTATCCTGAACTACCGCTGGGCTAATGATGGTGGGGGATTGACTGGCGAGCAGGTGCTTGGTACTTATAAGGGGAGCAAGGTCACTTTGGTGGGGGTCACGCGTGAGGGGGGGATTAACGGCGTGTGTGAGAGGATCAGTGGGGCGCGGTGTGAGGGGGTTAGACAACGGGATTTGTTGGATGGACTGCAGAGGGTTGGTGGGGGAGCGTTGTCGGTGGCAGTAACGGTTTGTTTGGAGTTTATGTGGTTTTGGTGGTTATGCTTGTCATGAGAGGGCGAGTCAAGTGTGGGGTTGTGAAGTTTTCTAGGGGTGTGAATTGTGTGGGGGTGGAAGGGAGCTACTGACGAAAAACTGTCACAAGGGGGAGGGGTTGGAATAGCTGGGCATTTCTGGGGGCATGGTGGGAACATGGTTGTGTCCCTCGGTCGGCACGCGTGAGGGGGGGATTAACGGCGCGTGCGGGCGGTTCAGAGGGGTGAGGGATGAGCGAGTTAGAAAACGGGATTTGCTGGGGGGACTGCGGAGGGTTGGTGGGGAAAAAGTTAGGTGTAGAACATGGGTTATTGGTGTAGGACTGGTGTATTGATTTGGGGTTGTTAACATTTGTGGGGGCATGGGGGAAACATTGTTGGGTACATCGGTCGGCATTTTCTCTGGAAACATGTGTACATAAACATTGGATAGAATTATGGTTACATATATCAGAGTCTGTCCTGAAAACATGGGAGGATTTATTCTGGACAGAGTTACGAGAATTGAGGGGATTACCGAGAGGGAGTTGCTTGGACTTGTCTTCTTTCGTTTGCCGAGGCATTTTTTTTACTGAATTGAGTGAGGTTTTGAGATATCTCGGGGCAAGGGGAGGTTTTAGGAGTCACCTTAGTGCTAGCTGCAACTTGGTAACCCTGAATCAGGGTTTGTTGAGGGGGGGTTGTTTTTTCTTTTTGGGAATGGGTTTCTGCGTGATTGGTTTGTCAGAGGCTTTGGGCTGGAATTTGTTTTTGAATGAGATCAGCCTTTGGCCGCAGTCAATCTGGGCCCGGAGTTTTTGAAGGAGGTCAAGTCCAAGGAAACCATCATAATGTTTACAGTTGGAGGAAAATACTGTAAATGTGTGATAACAACGAGCATGGGGGTCAGGAGTGGTTACTGATAGGGGTAAAGTGTCTCCTAGGAGATTTAAGTAAGTATCAGCAGCTGAGATGAGTTCTGTTTTGGTGTTTAACAAAGGGCCAAATCGTCGGGGATGTTTTTCATAGTAAGATTTGAACAAACATGACTTGGCAGCTCCCGTGTCGATTAGCAAGCGGACAGGAATGTCCTTGATTTTGGCCATGTAATAAATGGGGGCAGTGCGACTAGTTATGGTGTCCCCCGCCGAGCCCATCGTGGGCGGGGGATACTTTAAAAATCCTGGGGGTCGGTATCTACCTCTTCCAGGGTTTCCTCGGTATCGTCTGAGGTCATGGTATGGGGGGCAATTTCTTCCTCTTGTCCCCACTCCTCTTCATTTACAGAAATGCGAGGAGTAGAGGGGCGAGGTTTGGCAGAGTCACGAATTTGGTGGAGGGCACACTGAGCATTACAGGCAGGGAAATCATAGGGGTTGATAATGACTAAGGTAGGGTTTTTACTTTGGTAGGTGTTGTAGTTGCTGTTCCAGTTGAAGATTCTGCGTGGCTGGGACGGTTGGAACCGGGGTCTACTGGGTTGGGGCTTGCCGGAAAGGTAGGTGGGTCTGTTGTTGAAGGATGAGGCTGGGTATGCATTCTTGGGGTTTTGGTGGTTGGTTTGCTGCGGGTGCGTGGGAAACCTCTTGATTGCAGCGATTTGGGTGGGTGCTTCTGTGCGCACGGCCAAAATACGTCGGATCGTGATGAGGTCTTTTTTGTATCCGACGAAATCGTGCATCCGGAAATGGTCTTTTACTGCTGAGGGCAATATTGACACAAGGTTGACCAGAATTTGCTGTTCTTGTTGGATTCTGGTCAACGTGGGGAAAGAAATTTTTATGTGTTGGGCAAGCTTACTCACTGTGGCATCTACATCGCCTTCGAATTTCGTGTCTAGGATACGGGTGTGGGCCACGAAAGCGCCCAACGGAGGCTTAATGGCTTCTATCACTATTGTGCGAAATTCATTCCAGGTGAGATCAGGGTGCACTTGATAGGCAACCAGGGAAACGGCTTTTCCCAGGTGTGCTAATGTTACGGCTATTTTTTGTGTGTCCGTGGTAAAAGTCATGTCAAGTAAGGGTTTCACTATGTCCATGAATATTTCGATCCCATAATTTGTTTCATCATAATATGGGATGGAAGTGTGAGTAGGGTGCGCCATGATGTTCTCGTGTTCTAGCTGTTCCAAACTTGCAATGTAATGCAACCTTTTATCCGAATCAAGAACCACCGCTGCCGCCAATGTTATGCTAGGTTTTACCAGGGTTAAATAGGAATGGGAATTATCCCCAGGCTACCTTTAGGATCAACCTTTCCTGGTACCTGGCGCGGGGTACGAACCTCTGAAGGGAATTTAACCCCCCTAAAAACCCACAGGTTTTGAGATGCCTTGGGTGGGGTTCGAACCCTGGTTAGTGACGCACCACCATCACCACCAGGCCCGCGCGCTAACCCACTGTACTACCACGGACGTACAAAAGTATAGCAACCTTAGTCCGATTTTTAAGAACCACGGTGATAGTCTCTCGAGATGAGTTTATTGGACTTACCATCTACGACTATTTTACGCTATACCTGACGTCAACTCGGGTTAGTATTATTGTGGGTGCGGGACATTTTCGAGGGCATTACACCGGTGTAATGCCCTTGAATTTAGTGGACACGTTTGGCAACAATTCACCCAACAATGCGGTATTAAGATTAAACACTCATCCCCGTACTGGCCTCAATGAAATGCTAGGTTTTACCAGGGTTAAATAGGAATGGGAATTATCCCCAGGCTACCTTTAGGATCAACCTTTCCTGGTACCTGGCACGGGGTACGAACCTCTGAAGGGAATTTAACCCCCCTAAAAACCCACAGGTTTTGAGATGCCTTGGGTGGGGTTCGAACCCTGGTTAGTGACGCACCACCATCACCACCAGGCCCGCGCGCTAACCCACTGTACTACCACGGACGTACAAAAGTATAGCAACCTTAGTCCGATTTTTAAGAACCACGGTGATAGTCTCTCGAGATGAGTTTATTGGACTTACCATCTACGACTATTTTACGCTATACCTGACGTCAACCCGGGTTAGTATTATTGTGGGTGCGGGACATTTTCGAGGGCATTACAAGCTTATCTGCAAAACACAAGAGATATGCAGGAAGAGGTGTTTGAACAGATCAACATGACAGACTACGTACCCATCCGAAGTGAACGATTGCAAGAAATCCGTCGAGCAACTGAGGAAGATGAAGCATTGCAACTATTGAAGGAGATAATTCTCAAAGGATGGCCAGAAGACAAGAGTGAAGTAGAGACCATACTGAAACCATACTTTAATGTACGAGCAGAACTGTCATTTCAAGATGGATTGATCTTCAAGGGAGAACGTGTTGTAATTCCTACCGGTCTACGTCAGAAGATGAAGTCTGCTATACATTCGTCACATATGGGAGTTGAAGGTTGTCTACGACGCGCAAGAGAATGTTTGTTTTGGCCAGGAATGAATGCAGAGTTGAAGCAATTCATTTCAGAGTGTGAAATTTGTAACACATACTCTACAGCTCAACAAAAAGAACCTCTGATGACTCATGAGCAAACCAGCCGACCATGGGAGAAAGTAGGTGTAGACCTTATGACAATCAAGAGTCACAACTATCTTGTTACAGTGGACTATTTCAGTAATTTCTGGGAAGTTGATTACCTGGAAAACACTAAGTCAAGCGCTGTTATCAGGAAGTTGAAGGCGCACTTTGCAAGATATGGACTGCCAAATGTACTAGTTGGTGACAATGGTCCGCAGTTCAGCAGTGAAGAATTTCAAGAATTCGCGGAGAAGTATGACTTTGAACATCGAACGAGCAGCCCACATCATCCCCAGTCTAACGGTAAAGCAGAATCAGCGGTCAAGACAGCGAAGAAACTAATCAAGAAAGCTGTCGAGAGTGGTGAAGATCCGTTGTTGGCGATTCTAGACTACAGAAATACGCCTATGCAAGATTTGGAAGAGAGTCCAGCGCAACTCAACTTTGGTCGACGTACGAGGACGTTACTGCCGACTACTAGCAAGTTGTTGGAGCCGAAAGGAATTATGTTGGAGCGAGTGAAGCGGAAGAAGATGCTGAAAGATCTCAAAAGCAAGAAGTACTACGACAAAGGTTCGAGAGTTTTGGAACCATTGGTTGAAGGAGACGTGGTGCGAATCAAGCCAACATCACTAGGCAAGAAGAAGTGGGAACGAGGAGTTGTAACCAGGAGATTAGACGAGCGATCGTATGAAGTGGAGACAGAAAATGGAGCGATAAGACGAAATAGAGGTCATTTACGGATGACAAGTGAAAACGCTGACATAAGAAATAATGGAAAAGTCACTAATACAGACAACACCACAATCATTAGATCTACAGATAGGAATTATACAGATATATGTGTTCCAGTCTACACAAACAACAGACACGTGAGAGACATACACGGTAGACTTGATGAACCTGTCACTACACATGAGAACAGGACGAGCGTGAGACGGAATAGAAATGTATTACCTACCAGGTACCGAGAGTTTGACATGACCAGGTAAGAGTACAGTACCGGTATGACTGATTGCATGTCTGACTAACAGTCCAATACTGGTATGAGATGAGGCACTGGCAGAAATGTAAATGCTGGATGAGAATGTTACAGGATGAGAAAGATTATCTAAATGGAGTAAGTGAGTGAGAATACGACTGAAGCCACTGAATGAGGAGTAACCTAACATTACAGTCTGAATGATACAGGTTTTGTAATGTGAATGGGAGTGCAAGGATATTATAATGCAGATCGGTATGCAAAGAAATTGTAATGCGAAAGGAAAGAGATTGGATGATTTTGAGTACGGTACTGGGTATCAGGATCTATAAATTTAAGTCAATCATATAACCTTTGTTACTAATTTACTAATCCTGCATGATATAACCAATAACTTTGCATGAAACATTTTGTAATTTTCAGAACATTGAATATTAATGTTCTAATGTACTAACTTTACTAATATACCAACAATTACTAATCCCATATAATCTCATAAAATAAATTCTTTATGTTTAGTTGGCACAAGGGTATACAATATATTTTTGTATCATATATATTCACTATTTGTGGATATTCTCATGTAGAAGAGTATTATCAACTAATAATTAACCTACCTCACCTAGTCTTGTAATACCATATCAATAGATTTGACTAATATACCTCATCTACTTCATATCTCATATTTACATACTAATAGATTAATATTCTAACAAAATTAATCACATTCCATACTGTACTAAAACACTAATTACTGTACCGGTAACATACTGTATACAGTACAGTACCAGTAACTTAACAAATCATAGTACTGTACAATATTATAAATCATATTGGTACTATTATTACTCTAGCTCATGTGCCATAATAGAATAAGCATTACTTAATAATCCTAGGGGACCACAAAATGTCAAAATATAATTATTCTTATAATACCAATTTCACTGGTAGCTATCTTCTCAAAAGAGAGAGGATGTTACAACATTGGTAATAATATTGTAAGCTAAATATATAATCTACAGGCGAGCCGATATCAAGGCATGGCTTCCTAAACCTCCCTTGACGACAAGAGGCGTGTAACCAGACTCCCCCAATATATGTGAACCCCTATCCAGTGTGTCTCATTAAGAACCCGATATATATACCCATATCAACAACGTGGAAGTTTGACCCTAAGGTCTCTGGGCGTAGGGGTGGCATTAGGCTACAGTTGGTATCTTAGACTGGGGGTTACCGACAGGGAAGGTAGGGTAATTAAACGCTACCGGGGGTGAGCAATAGGTGGTGGTATATGAGTCTGGAAATTATAGAATCATGTGGACTGTGGGGAAGATGAGGTTAGCTGTAGGTGTGTGCTTGACTGTGGATAAAAGTAGAGAAAAACATAGTGTACTATTACTCGTCAATACGAGGGGTTATGGACACTATTATTTGACACGATTTCTTGCTGATCTAGTTGTCCCTGGGAACTGCGTTTTCTATGAAATATAGGCCAAAGAAAGCGGCAGTTCATAGAGGTAGCTTCGTTATGGTTTCGTGGTAGATATGCATCGAGACAATGGTAAAAGAGGGTTAGCTATACCATCTCTGGTTGGGGTAATAATTAGAGTTACTGCATGGTTGCTAACCTCTTCAGTCATTATCTCTGTCTAGGGCTTACAGGAATAATGGTTATATATACAATGGTGTACCCGTGGGTATCATAGTTTCTTATCAATTATGACATGGGGGTTAACATATTACTTCTCGGATGGAAGAACATACATAGATTTATGGGGGCGGTTGGTCTTCAGAAACTTAGTCTGGCAAGACAGGGGTTAACATATTACTTCTCGGATGGAAGAACATACATAGATTTATGGGGGCGGTTGGTCTTCAGAAACTTAGTCTGGCAAGACTGGGTTTAACATATTACTTCTCGGATGGAAGAACATACATAGATTTATGGGGGCGGTTGGTCTTCAGAAACTTAGTCTGGCAAGACAAGGTGTAGGACACGAGGGGTAGTGGATACGCGAGGTGGGGGAAGGGTCAGCGGTTAAAAGCGATAGGCAGGTGTGGTTTGGAGCTGCTTAGTCCTGCGGGCTTCGGCCTGTCTTAACTGGTTGGCTTGGTCACCTGGTCCTTTCGTTCTGTGGGCCTTTCCTTCGGGTGTTTCTGTTCCCGTTTCCTGGTGGTGTTCGCTCGTGGCTTCCGTGGTGGGCTTCTCGTTCTGGGGCATTTTACTTCCCTCTCCTTCGTTGTAGGCTCGTCCTCGAGCCTCAAGGGTGAAGTAAAAAGAAGCATAGTCGTGGTGGGTCATTTTGAGGGTATTTAGAAGGTCCCACCAAGCAAGAGAGCGAGGGTCAGGTTTCTTTTGCAGGTCTATGTAGACCTGTAGGAATGTGTCCTCGGTGTTGTGGAGGGCAGTTGCCCGGGCTTGATGTGGGCGCTGTAGACGGGCTAAGCGTCCTGTGGACGTTTTTACTTTAACCTTTCTTATGAACGGTGTGTATTCTTCCCCCGTCGGGGTAGGGACGGGGGCGACGAATGGTGTGGGTTTGTTCATGGTGGAGGTCATGTATCGAGTGAGGTGTGTGGGACTGACAGGAGGCATCTTCAGTGTGGTGAAGGGGTTAATAACTGAAGGGGAGGGACTAACGCGTGAAATGGAGCTGGGGGTGAAGGGGGGATATGAGTCTGGGGTTTTCTTGGGTGGTGTTGCAGGCTGGGAAAATATATGGAGGCAATGTGCAATATTGGTTTAGGTAAGGTGTGAGAAAGAAGGGGTGTGTGTGTTGTGTGGCTTGGGTCTTTAGTGTAAGAACGGGGTGTTGTTTTTACATAACTGTCTTCAAATCTGATGGGTCTGTTGATGATTCTACCTTTGGAGGTTCTGGTGGGAAGGTAGATGTTTGTAGTGGGACTTGAGTCGCTCGACGATGTTTTATATTGAGGGGAAGAACGCTTTACAGGTGGAGGGCATTTAGTGGGGGTGAGGTAAGGGGTTATTTGAGAGGTAGATGCGTGTGGAGGTTTTTGTCGAGTGAGGGTGGTAGGCGGAATGGGAGAGGATTTGGTGGGGGTATGTATGGGGGTTCTCTCAGGGGCGACTTTGTGGGGGTGTGGAGGTCGGGTACGTCAGTTTGGAGGGGCTTTGGTTAGGAGTTAGTTGTGTGTTAGACGTGGTGTGTGAGGAGGGGTTGGTCGTTGGCATAGGTCTTTTAGGGGTTGGTTGGTTGGGGGTTTGATGAGTTGATGAGGTTGGTTTATGCGTGGGTGGGGTCGCAGGGATAGTGGAGGGGAAAGGGGTGGATGCGGGGGGGGGGGGGGGGGCTAGACGGGTGGGAAGGGAGTGGAGGTTTAATTGGGAGGGTTGGGGGTAGGAACATGTGTTGGGTGTGTTCTTTGGTGGGGTTGGTGATTTGATGGTGGTGGAAATAGGCGGTATTGTGGGAGTTTGGTGGGGGGGTAGATCTAGCAGGTCATCCGGGGTGATGAGGTGGGGGTTGAGAGGGGATGAGGTTGAAGGGGAAGGTATGTTCTTTCATGGGAGGGTGGGGGTGGTTATTTTTGGAATATAGTTAGAGGGGTTATGGTGTTTACTTGTGATTATTCGTCTTCTTTCCCTTTGTGGAGGAGAATTCGACGAAGAAGAGGAGGAGGAGGATAGTGGTCTGGCAGCCCTACAGAACTTGGTTAGCAGGGTGTGTTTTCTGGAGGTTTTAAAAGATTTTAGTCGTGGGCGTAAGTTGTAGCGTGAGGTTACTGAGGTAGATTGTGTGGTGCGGTTGGGTGTGTACTTGGTTTTAGGTGGGGGTGGTGGTTTTCTTACTGTGGTGCCTGGTGGAGGTACGTCAGGGCTGACGGGAGGGTTTCCGTTGTGGTCGGGGTTGTGGGTGGAGGTTTTCGTACTTGGATAAGTTGGGGAGGTACTTGACTATCAGAAGTGAAGGAATGGGTCATGGTGGAGGAAGGTGTGATAGTGGGGGTTGGGGTTTGTGGAGGTTAGTTTGGGGGGTATGTTGAGGAATGATCGGCCGGTTCGGTGCTGGAGGGTTTAGGCCCTTAGGGGTTTGTAGGGGAACATTCATAGCCTGAGTGGGAGGGGTAGTAGGGGTGTTCAATTCAGGGTCGGACGTGTGGGGTGGGGTAATGTCTTGTGGTTTTAGAGGTTTAAAAGCTCGGACAAATCTAGTTCGGAACGTGCGAGTCACGCTGTGATAATCAATGGTGACTTGATAGGCATTTGGGACTTGTATGATGGTGTAGGGGCCGACATAGCAAGGGCCTAATTTGTTGGTGACAGGGAGGTTGGCTACCATTACGGTGTCATGGATGGCGAAAGGGTTTTTATCATCGGGGTTATCAGTTTTGGTGTCTTGACAGGTTTGGGCGGTATGGAGGGTGTTTTGCAGATGTTGCAATGGGTCAATTGTGGAGGTGTTGGAGGGGAGGTGAGCGTGATGGTGGAACGGCAGTAACAGGGGGGGTACGCCATAAACATGTTCATGAGGGGAAATACCGTCTTCTCGGGGACAGGTGTTCATGCCCCATTGTATCATCTTTATCTGTGATGGCTAGTCTGAGGTGTTAAGAGCAATCATTTTGGTACGTAACTGGTTGTTGATGGTGCGATGGCTGCGTTCGCATATAGCATTTCCTTGAGGCCAGTACAGAGATGAGTGTTTGATCTTAATACCGCATTGTTGGGTGAACTGGTGCCAAACGTGTCCACTAAATTCGGGGGCATTGTCGGATAGAAGAGCAAGGGGAAGGCCGAATATAGGGAACACTTCTGTGGCAAGCAGTGTGGCGACGGTGGTGGCTGTGTGGTCTTTAACTGGGCAGGCTATTAAAATTTTTGAATATACGTCAACAAATGTGACGATATAGCGGTTGCCAGCGTAAGAAGGAAACGGGCCCATGATGTCGAGGGATAGGACTTGGAACGGTTTGTTGGCAGAAATGGTACCAGCTGGGCCTGGGGTGCATGATCTATCCTTCCCCAATAAACAAGGTTTGCAGGATTCTGTCACGCGTTGTGCAATCTTGGAGGGGTTGGGGGTCCAGTACTGATCCGCGAAGATTTTTAACATCTTCTTTTGTCCAAGGTGTATGCCGTTTCCCTCGTGGATGGCAATCATGTAGTCGTGGGCAATGGTGGGGTCTAGGACTATGTGACCGGAGTCTGTGGCAAGTTGATCTCCCCAGCGAGTCAGTTTCCTGAAGACATTTAATGGTATCCAGGGTGGTCTGATTCTTGTTTCCCAAGATTGAATTAGTGAGGGGGCTGGGGGGGGAATTATGTTGGTGGATGGGGGTAGATAAGAGCTCAGTGTTTTGTAAGGCGGCTAGGTTGGTGGGGGGGTCTTTCGGTACTGGCAAACGTGACAGGGCGTCTGCATTGGTGTGAAGTTTACCTGGACGATACTGTATTGTAAAATCGTAGTCCTCTAGTGTCTCCCTCCAGCGTACCAAGATGGCTGAGTTGGTTTCGCACTTACGCAACCATTGCGAAGATTGATGGTCGGTTATTATATCGAGTTTTGCGCCCAACACAAATTACCTGAAGTGGTTGAGTGCCCAAATGATCCCTAAGCACTCTCTCTTGGTGGCTGCATAATTCTGTTGTGCTTGGTTGAGTGTGGAGCTGGCATACGCTATCACATGTTCCTCTCCGTCTCTTACTTGAGCTAAAACTGCACCAATGGCGTACAGAGATACGTCGGTATAAAGACAGAAAGGTTTATGGTAATCAGGGAAAGCGACAATAGGGGCTTGGATTAGCTTTTGTTTCAAAGTGTTAAAAGCGAGGTCTCTTTCAGGTGTCCAGGTGAATGTGGTGTCCTTGTGGGTGAGTTGGTGGAGGGGTCTGGCTAATGCGGCAAAGTGTGGGACGAAACGTCTGTAGTATGTGGCTAAACCTAAAAAAGAACGTACTCCTTTAACGGTGGTGGGTAGGGGGTTGGTTTTGTATGGCTTGAAGTTTCTTTGGGTCTGGTGCAATACCATGTTCAGATATTACGTGGCCGAGGAAATCTACCTTATTTCGTGCAATCTCGCACTTTGAGGGTTTTAATTTCAACCCGGCGGCTCGGATTCTTTGAAGAACTTGTCTCAACCTGAGGAGGTGTTCTTCCCAGGTTTGTGAGTACACAATAATATCGTCTAAATACGCTAGGCAGGTTTCCCAGGTCAGGCCATGTAATACCGCTTCCATCAAACGGGAGAAAGTGGCGGGTCCGTTACAGAGGCCAAAAGGTAGGACGTTAAATTCGTAGTGGTGGCCACCACTAGTGGAAAATGCTGTTTTTTCTTGGTCCTCTGCCTTGATAGGCTCTTGCCAATACCCTGCTTGCAAGTCGAGGGTAGTGAACCATCTGGATCCATATAGGGAGTCAAGGGAATCGTCTATCCTGGGTAATGGCGTAGCGTCCTTAATAGTTACGTCATTCAATCTCCTGTAATCTACGCAAAAACGGGTTGACCCATCTTTCTTTTTTACTAGGACAACAGGGGAAGACCAGGGGCTAATGGACGGGGTAGCAATTCCGGCCTCTAACATCTCTTGGACTTGGCGTTCCTCTTCCTGGCGTTGTATGGGATTTAATCTACGGGATGGTTGTCTTATGGGGGGGCCTGTGGTGTTAATGATGTGTTGTTCCACATCGGTCTGTCCAATTTCAGTGGGTTGTTGGGCAAACACGTCACTGAACTCTAGCAATAGTTCGTACATGCTGTGTTTTTGGTGGTCGGATAATGCGTCAGGGAGAGGGGGCAATTTGAGGCTGGTAGGGGTGTCATTGGAATCTATGGGGAGGTCGTCAAAAGTTTCGAGGTCTCCTATGATGAGGCCTTTTGGTAATGTCAGGGATTCTTCAGAGATATTTGCCACGAGAATGTGGTTGATGCGAGCGGAAATGATGGCGGGTTGTAAGAGGCAACGATTGGGGTTGGTGGACGTGGTAGTGGGGGAAAATATCATGTGAGTTTGGAGTATGGGTCGAAGGTTAACCCATTTTTGATGGCTGGGGGAATTTGACATTTATCTTGAACTACAGCTGGGCTAATGATGGTGGGGGATCGACTGGTGAGCAGGTGCTCGGTACGCATGGGGGGGGGGGATCACTTTGGTGGGGGTCACACGTGAGGGGGGGATTAACGGCGCGTGTGGGAGGATCAGCGTGGTGAGGTGTGAGTGATTTAGAAAACGGAATTTGTTGGTGGGACTGCGGAGGGTTGGTGGGGGAAGAGTGAGGTATAGAACATGGGTTATTGGTGGAGGACTGATGTACTGATTTGTGGTTGTTAAAAGGACGAATTTGGGGAGTTTTGTCGGTGGCAGTGACAGTTTGTTTAGAGGTTATATGGGATTGGTGGGTTTGTCTGTCATGAGAGGGCGAGTCAAGTGTGGGGTTTTGAAGTTTTCTAGGGGTGTAAATTGTGTGGGGGTGGAAGGGAGCTACTGACGGAAAACTGTCACAAGGGGAATTTTGTTGGTTGTGGAATAGCTGAACATTTCTGGGGGCATGGGGGAAACATTGTTGGGTACATAGGTCGGCATTTTCCCTGGAAACACGTGTACATAAATATTTGGTAGAATGGTTTTTACATACATCAGAGTCTGCCCTGGAAACATGGGAGGATTGATCCTGGACAGAGTTAGGAGAAATGGGGGGATTACCGAGAGGGAGTTGCTTGGACTTGTCTTCTTTCGTTTGTTGAGGCATTTTTTCAACGAAATGAGTGATATTTTGAGAGAACTCGGGGCAAGGGGAGGGGTTAGGAGTTACCTTAATGCTAGCTGTAACTTGGTAATCCTGACTCAGAGTGTGGGGGGGGAGGTGTTTTTTCTTTTGTGAATAGGTTTCTGCGTGATTGGTTTGTCAGAGGCTTTGGGTTGGATTTTTTTTTTGAATGAGATCAGCCTCTGGCCGCAGTCAACCTGGGCCTGGAGTTTTTGAAGGAGGTCAAGTTCAAGGAAACCATCGTAATGTTTACAGTGGGAGGAAAATACGGTGAACGGGTGATAACAACGAGCATGGGGGGCAGGAGTAGTTACTGACAGGGGCAAAGTGTCTCCTAGGAGATTTAAGTAGGTATCAGCAGCTGAGATTAGTTCTGATTTGGTAGGTAACAAGGGGCCAAATAGTCGGGGGTGTTGGTCATAATGTGACTTGAACAAACATGACTTAGCAGCTCCCGTGTCGATTAACAAGCAGACAGGAATGTCCTTGATTTTGGCCATGTAGTTAATTAAAAACTGGGACTCCTGTACAGAGTTCGAGAATTCTTCACTGACGAGCAGTTGGCCGTGATATATAAAAGTCATGTGCGTTCTCAGATGGATTACTGTTCACCTCTGTGGGGTGGAAGTGGAGTGGTTGCATTGAGGCAGTTGGACAAAATTCAAAATAAAGCTATTAGATTAATCAATAACCCTGCAATCACACAGGACCTTCCTACATTATCCATACGAAGAAACGTTGCATCCCTTGCATTATTCTACAGATATTTTCACAGCAATTGTTCCGAGGAACTTGCTTCAATTGTGCCGCCTCTCCACATCTTTCCCCGTAGAACTAGGGCAGCTGAGAGCGCCCATGAATTTACACTTTCTCCTCCACAATGCAGAACTTCTGCTTATCAGAATTCATTTATCCCCAGAGCTACTACTCTTTGGAATTCACTTCCCTCGAATTGCTTTCCACAAACTTACAATCTACAAATGTTTAAATCCAGTTGTTACAAACATTTTATGAATGGAGGATGCCTTTAGGCACATGGACCTTTTTGTTTTATCTGTGTTTTTCCTTCCTCCATTCATTCTCTTTAAAAAAAAAAAAAAAAATTAGTAAATGGGGGCAGTGCGATCAGTTATGGCGTCCCCCGCCGAGGCCATCGTGGGTGGGGGATACTTTAAAAATCCTGGGGGTCGGTATCTACCTCCTCCAGGGTTTCCTCGGTATCGTCTGAGGTCATGATATGGGGGCTATGTCTTCGGTGTGCATTGCCTCCATTTCTTCCTCTTGTCCCCACTCCTCTTCATTTACAGAAATGCGGGGAGTACAGGGGCGAGGTTTGGCAGAGTCACAAATTTGATGGAGGGCACACTTAGCACTACAGGCAGGGAAATCATAGGGGTTGATAATCACTAATGTAGGGTTCTTACGTTGGTAGGGGTTGTAGGTTTTGTTCCGGTTGAAGATTCTGCGTGGCTGGGTAGGTTGGAACCGGGGCCTACTGGGTTGGGGCTTGCCGGAAGGGTAGGTAGGTTTGTTGTGGAAGGATGAGGATGGGTAGGCATTCTTGGAGTTGAAGGTTTGAGCCTTGGGGTTTTGGTTGTCGAGGTGCTGCGGGTGTGTGGGGAACCTCTTGATTACAGCGATTTGGGTGGGTGTTTCTGTGTGCACGGCCAAAATACGTCGGATCGTGATGAGATCTTTTTGATATCCGACGAAATCGTGCACACGGAAATGATTCTTTACTGCTGAGGGCAATATTGATACAAGGTTGACCAGAATCTGCTGTTCTTGCTGGATTCTGGTCAATGTGGGGAAAGACACTTTGATATGTTGGGCGATCTTATTCACTGTGGCATCTAGATCGCCTTCGAATTTAGTGTCTTGGAGACGGGTGTGGGCCACGAAAACGCCCAACGAAGGCTTAATGGCCTCTATTGTGGGGATCGGTTTTTACACCATACCCGAAAGAGGATTTATGGAGCTCCGATGTTACTCTCAACCATCTGAACAATTTAACCAGCACACCTAAACTTCGTTAAATGCGGAAATAGCCTCACGAAAATATCATGCCCTGGTGGGGGCACGAACTCTCGACCCTTGGGTGTGAGGCAGGCACCTTACCAGTTAGACCAATAGAGATATCCCACTTGGCCTGTTCGGCTCAGGGTATTTCCGCATCCGAGGTCTGTTTAGGCTAGCCTATTTTCACTGACTTTACACTACTTCACCTTCCGGGAAGCGAAAGCTCCGAACAGAGAGGAACGAACAGAGAGGAACAAGCTTGAGCCGAATCGACCGAGAGTCCGTCAGAGAGATGAACGGGAATGGTGAGTCAACTTCACTGAGCGATGCTACACGCACCTACAAACTGCCCAGTTGGCAACTCGCTTGGGCGGCTGGCAACTCCACAACCCAACCCAATCGAGTCTCACAACACTCCCTGCTCTCTCCTATCCTCTTCCTTGTCCTGTGGGGATCGGTTTTTACACCATACCCGAAAGAGGATTTATGGAGCTCCGATGTTACTCTCAACCATCTGAACAATTTAACCAGCACACCTAAACTTCGTTAAATGCGGAAATAGCCTCACAAAAATATCATGCCCTGGTGGGGGCACGAACTCTCGACCCTTGGGTGTGAGGCAGGCACCTTACCAGTTAGACCAATAGAGATATCCCACTTGGCCTGTTCGGCTCAGGGTATTTCCGCATCCGAGGTCTGTTTAGGCTAGCCTATTTTCACTGACTTTACACTATCACTATTGTGCGAAATTCGTCCCATGTGAGAGCAAGGTGCACTTGGTAGGCAACCAGGGAAACGGCATTTCCCAGGTGCGTTAATGTCACGGCTATCTTTTCTGCGTCCGTAGTATAAGCTAGGTCAAGTACGGGTTTCACTATAGTCATGAACATTTCGATCTCGTAAGTCTCCCCATCATCATAATGTGGGATGGGGACGTGAGAACGGTGCGCCATGATGTTATCGTGTTCTGGCTGTTCCAAACTTGCAATGTAATGCAACCTTTTATCCGAATCAAGAACCACCGCTGCCGCCAATGTTATGCCCTGTTTTTCTACAGGATTAACTTGGGTAATGTGAGTTCTAACTGACTGGGTATAGAAGGCTGCATGCACAAAACAAGGTATAAGGAATAGAGAACACACGGTAACAAGACACACGATCACATTTATTGATGTAGTTTTCTTGATAATGATTAATATGAAACATAAGAAGGTATGAATACTCGTACTAGACAAATGATAGAATTGAACAACTAGCATTAAGTGGGTCTGGATGGAGCCTAGTCTCCCACTTCCAACGTTCAGGTATTAATCTTCTGATCACTGGCTTTATTCACAAGTTGATACTGTATACTGGAGACCATAAAGGTTACTTATAGATTCATATTCACTATTAGATTTATCCCTGGTAGCTCTGATGCACAAGTAGTAATTCACAGACTAGATTAGACACGCATATTTTAGAGCACGGGAATTCTAGTAACCTCAGGGGGTACTGATCTAAGGTTTATATTCTTATAGCAGAAACACGTAGAACGCAAATCAGTGGGCGAACATTAGATATCACTAGGGTTTCACTTCTATGTAATAATGTCTGGATTTATGGGTAATTACGAGAGTTAATATCGCCTGTTAATTAATAAGCACTGATACGCTTAGCACTTCCTAATGGAATGGTTGTATATGAATTATACTGGGGCAAAAATATAGCCACTTCATAGAAATATTAATAAGTGAGTCTCTAAACAGCACTGTAACACTAGTACTGATAGAGTGAACCTTTTGATTGGTCTGGTCCTGGTTATCTTGCGTCCGTGATGTTGGGGGGCTAACTACTGGTTCCGCGGCCGTCCAGGTGGTCCATATGTAGGAAGTTCTCAAGACGGATCTCTTGGCGATCGTTGCTGGCTAAACGCTGGTTTGTGAAGGTTATAAGGTGCACGTAGATTTCTTGTACGTGGACAGATGCTTCTATCTCAATCTGCCACGGAGTCTGCCGGCTCTGGAACTCAATTCTCAGGAACAACACAAGGGCAGAGCTAGAGGTCAACTTAAGGGGCCAGCCACTGGTTGGTGTCTATCTTTCAACTGATTTTACTGGGGGCTGGAGCTTGGTTCATAGGTTCGGTTTTGGACCCGGTAGGCCATAGGGATCTCGAGTTTTGTTGGACTTATTTGAGCTCTCAATTGATACGGGAACTAGGTAAGGTGGTGATTACTGTTGTGGCACATGGCTGTATGGAGCCTTCATAATGTGATATAACTGAGCCTTAGTAAGAGGTACTATTTTGGCTATACTGGAAGTATTTAGGGGAGAGAGACTGGATCTACTTTGCGAGGCGGTTTAGGACAGCTGTAATAGGAGCGTCTCTCTTAGATTGCTCAGTCTTCATTCTATGGTATAGCTGAGGTGCTAATTTGGTTATCAGAGTATGCGAGAAAGGTTAATGGGTTATTGTGGGTTACTAGAGGTTAGTAAAGGTGTTAGTCATACATGGTTAGTTCATTGATAGGAAGAATTCCTGTGCTACCTGGCAATGACCCGGAAGTCAAAACAGGGGTCAGGTATACCTCCGCAGGGGTAGGGGTCTCCCTCCTCGGGTGGGTGACAGGGGTAGGTGCGCGTCCTCCCTCTGTCATGGTCGTCCGGGCGGCTGTGGCTGGGGGCTTGCCATAGTACAAGTGTTTGTAATAACCCTCTGTTTATGAGACAGATGTGGGTGTTCGTAATACCAAAAACGAAGGTGCCTTGACCAGCTGGTTTAATTGGTTGGGTTGTTAATTGCATGGTTTGTTGGATGTGGTGGAGACTGGGTTGCTAACTCTGCCACCTTCATCTGGAAGTATGGCAATAGAAGTTAGTCACTGGCGAGGCGGCTAGCCTCACACTGACGATCATTTGGTACAGGGTTGTGAATGGGTTGTGAGGGAATAGATGGCATGCAAAGGGTTAGTAAAGTTCTAATGGTGTTCCTTCCTACTGGGGGAAGGTAGGCTGGATAGGAGTATATATACAAAAGGTTTGAGAATGTTAGTAACGGAAAAGTTATGGATATTCAGGGGGTATGGTGAAGAGGCTAGGTTAGTAGGGAGTGGGGGTTAACGAGAGGGAGAGGGTTAAGGGGGGCTACGTGGAAGTTTGACCCTAAGGTCTCTGGGCGTAGGGGTGGCATTAGGCTACAGTTGGTATCTTAGACTGGGGGTTACCGACAGGGAAGGTAGGGTAATTAAACGCTACCGGGGGGTGAGCAATAGCCAATAGGTGGTGGTATATGAGTCTGGAAATTATAGAATCATGTGGACTGTGGGGAAGATGAGGTTAGCTGTAGGTGTGTGCTTGACTGTGGATAAAAGTAGAGAAAAACATAGTGTACTATTACTCGTCAATACGAGGGGTTATGGACACTATTATTTGACACGATTTCTTGCTGATCTAGTTGTCCCTGGGAACTGCGTTTTCTATGAAATATAGGCCAAAGAAAGCGGCAGTTCATAGGGGTAGCTTCATTATGGTTTCGTGGTAGATATGCATCGAGACAATGGTAAAAGAGGGTTAGCTATACCATCTCTGGTTGGGGTAATAATTAGAGTTACTGCATGGTTGCTAACCTCTTCAGTCATTATCTCTGTCTAGGTCTTACAGGAATAATGGTTATATATACAATGGTGTACCTGTGGGTATCATAGTTTCTTATCAATTATGACATGGGGGGTTAACATATTACTTCTCGGATGGAAGAACATAAATAGATTTATGGGGGCGGTTGGTCTTCAGAAACTTAGTCTGGCAAGACAGGGGTTAACATATTACTTCTCGGATGGAAGAACATACATAGATTTATGGGGGCGGTTGGTCTTCAGAAACTTAGTCTGGTAAGACAGGGGTTAACATATTACTTCTCGGATGGAAGAACATACATAGATTTATGGGGGCGGTTGGTCTTCAGAAACTTAGTCTGGCAAGACAAGGTGTAGGACACGAGGGGTAGTGGATACGCGAGGTGGGGGAAGGGTCAGCAGTTAAAAGCGATAGACAGGTGTGGTTTGGAGCTGCTTCGGCCTGTCTTAACTGGTTGGCTTGGTCACCTGGTCCTTTCGTTCTGTGGGCCTTTCCTTCGGGTGTTTCTGTTCCCGTTTCCTGGTGGTGTTCGCTCGTGGCTTCCGTGGTGGGCTTCTCGTTCTGGGGCATTTTATTCACTATTCGCCCGAACTGGGAAATATGAAATTTCCTTATTCACTATTCGCCCGAACTGTGAAAAACGAATTGGGAATAAGGAATGAACTGGGAAAAAACGAATAGTGAATAAGGAATGAACTGGGAAAAAAAATCCTTATTCACTATTCGCCTGAACTGTGAAAAACGAATAGTGAATAAGGAATGAACTGGGAAAAAACGAATAGTGAATAAGGAATGAACTGGGAAAAAAAAATCCTTATTCACTATTCGCCCGAACTGGGAAAAATGAAATTTCCATATTCACTATTCGCCCGAACTGTGAAAAACAAATTGGGAATAAGGAATGAACTGGGAAAAAACGAATAGTGAATAAGGAATGAACTGGGAAAAACAATTCCTTATTCACTATTCACCCGAACTGGGAAAAATTACATTTCCTTATTCACTATTCGCCCGAACTGTGAAAAACGAATTGGGAATAAGGAATGAACTGGGAAAAAACGAATAGTGAATAAGGAATGAACTGGGAAAAGAAATTCCTTATTCACTATTTGCCCGAACTGGGAAAAAAAAATCCTTATTCACTATTCGCCCGAACTGGTAAAAAAATACATTTCCTTATTCACTATTCGACCGAACTGTGAAAAACGAATAGTGAATAAGGAATGAACTGGGAAAAACGAATAGTGAATAAGGAATGAACTGGGAAAAAAGAATCCTTATTCACTATTCGCCCGAACTGGGAAAAATTTCATTTCCTTATTCACTATTCGCCCGAACTGTGAAAAACAAATTGGGAATAAGGAATGAACTGGGAAAAAACAAATTGTGAATAAGGAATGAACTGGGAAAAAAAAATCCTTATTCACTATTCGCCCGAACTGGGAAAAAAAAATCCTTATTCACTATTCGCCCGAACTGGGAAAAATTACATTTCCTTATTCACTATTCGCCCGAACTGTGAAAAACGAATAGTGAATGAACTGGGAAAAAAACGAATAGTGAATAAGGAATGAACG
Source organism: Paralithodes platypus (assembly GCA_032716605.1). NCBI lineage: Eukaryota > Metazoa > Arthropoda > Malacostraca > Decapoda > Lithodidae > Paralithodes > Paralithodes platypus. The sequence continues at coordinate 15,440,752 of CM064503.1, forward strand.
GGGAAAAAAAAATTCTTATTCACTATTCGCCCGAACTGGGAAAAATTACATTTCCTTATTCACTATTCGCCCGCACTGGGATAAATTACATTTCCTTATTCACTATTCGCCCACACTGTGAAAAACGAATTGGGAATAAGGAAAGAACTGTGAAAAACGAATAGTGAATAAGGAATGAAGTGGGAAAAAACGAATAGTGAATAAGGAATGAACTGGGAAAAAAAATCCTTATTCTTATTCGTTTTGTATGGTAAATTAACTACATTTGTTATATTCTCTTAATTAATTAGGCCTGCATTACGTGTTCTCATAAATAATACATAAATTATGTGTGAAGCCATAGAAGATAATTAAGTAAATATGTGTGAAAAGTGCAATTGGATAATAGGCCTATCCCGAATTTGAGACTAGCTATTTTAATCTGAACTGGGAACTGGGAATAAGGAACTAGGAGGCGGCTTTATTTGGGTGGAAATTGAGGGGTAAAAGACGAAAATAAGGGGTAATATTAGCCTAACCTAACAACCTTACCTAACCTTACCTAACCTAACCTAGTATATTAGGTGGGGGCTGCCGCCCCCACACCCCCGCTGGTGTGGTATGTAATTAATAAAAGGTTGACGGTCGCCAAAAAAACTTTAATGAAGTCTACGGTATTTACTCGGCAATCTTCAGTTTTGGCTGTGGATAACAGGAAGTAAATATTAACTTTTTCAAAGTACTGTAATTGAAAACGTTTTTTTCCAAAAGTTGAAACGTATATAAATATGATGTATAGGTTATGTTCATTTAATGGGTGACTTCCAAATTTCCAGGAAAATTTGTGGCCGGTTTCCTTGATAAATACCATTGTTTCAATATTATCCTATTTTCACCATTTTAAGCAGCTCCTCGTCATACAAGACATTATGTTATTCACAATTGTAAATCAGTGTGGAAATGCTGATACTGAAGCTACATTCTCTATATTAGCCTGAAATATGACGAGAGACCGAAAGTCCGCCATTTGTAATCACTGAATTCAAGAAGACTGGTCTAATCGTTCTTAACCCTTACACTATTCTTCGATTACAGTATATACGAAAACTACATAAGAGCAGGGCGGGTGCCCAACCCCGAAAGGAGTTAAAATAGGGGAGCTATCCCCCCGCCAAAGGCGGCTTTCTAGGGCCTTTCCTAGCTGATGCTGAGAGGATTGGGTTCTAGTCATGTGGTGATGGGCTGGTCTATCCGAGTGAGAACTGAGCGATCTCTGCCATACCCATAGCTTACTCTGACTGTTCCTTTTACTTATATATTAAAATGCCCTCGAAAATGTCCCGCACCCACAATAATACTAACCCGAGTTGACGTCAGGTATAGCGTAAAATAGTCGTAGATGGTAAGTCCAATAAACTCATCTCGAGAGACTATCACATGGTTCTTAAAGATAGTCGTAGATGGTAAGTCCAATAAACTCATCTCGAGAGACTATCACCTGGTTCTTAAAAATCGGACTAAGGTTGCTATACTTTTGTACGTCCGTGGTAGTACAGTGGGTTAGCGCGCAGGCCTGGTGGTGATGGTGGTGCGTCACTAACCAGGGTTCGAACCCCACCCAAGGCATCTCAAAACCTGTGGGTTTTTAGGGGGGTTGAATTCCCTTCAGAGGTTCGTACCCCGCGCCAGGTACCAGGAAAGGTTGATCCTAAAGGTAGCCTGGGGATAATTCCCATTCCTATTTAACCCTGGTAAAACCTAGCATTTCATTGGTGGCAGCTAAGGAACGTGACCAGGTAGCTACGTGGAGCACCCGTCACACGAACCCTAAAAACCATATTGAGATAGCTAAGGCAAAAAGGCTACGATACCTTACGACCTTACGAGGCTAGGGACTAGCCTAACTAAAAAGGACTGTGGTGTAATGCCCTCAAAAATGTCCCGCACCCACAATAATACTAACCCGAGTTGACGTCAGGTATAGCGTAAAATAGTCGTAGATGGTAAGTCCAATAAACTCATCTCGAGAGACTATCACCTGGTTCTTAACCTAACAAGTGCGCATGGGGGTAATTGGAAACGTCCCCCTGTGCTGACGTATTTGAGGTGTTTCCGTCACTAAAATATTCATTGTACCATTAATAGCATTAATACTTATCCATATGCGCCTATTATGGGTTGATTATAAAGGTATTAACCTGAAACAACAATAAAACGAGTGAAAACAGCGTTTGGATGGAGATATAGCCCACGAGTTGTATAATGTATGGGTGAGGCAAGCTGCTTTCCCGCCAATTTCCCCCAAGGCCACTGAGACACAGTCGATCGATACTCTCTCTCTCTCTCTTGCACTCGCTTGCCATCAGTGATGACAACACCCTGCTTGCAACTCGCTAATGTTAGCACGAAAATATACCTCAGAATAAGGGAATAACAGGGAAAATAGGTGATAACTGAAGGAGAGGAGGAAAGTGGGGAAGGAGGGGAGGTAGAGGACTGAGATTTTGCATGGCCCAGGGGCCAAAAAAAAAAAAAAAAAAAAAAAAAAAAAAAAAAAAATTCGATGTCAAAAGTTGATTTTTTTGTTCACTCACTCTTAAGAGTCTCCCCACAGTCCGCCGGGGGAACTCTTATGAGTCTCCCCGCAGTTCCCGGGTTAAAGATAGTCGTAGATGGTAAGTCCAATAAACTCATCTCGAGAGACTATCACCTGGTTCTTAAAATTCGGACTAAGGTTGCTATACTTTTGTACGTCCGTGGTAGTACAGTGGGTTAGCGCGCGGGCCTGGTGGTGATGGTGGTGCGTCACTAACCAGGGTTCGAACCCCACCCAAGGCATCTCAAAACCTGTGTTTTTTTAGGGGGGTTAAATTCCCTTCAGAGGTTCGTACCCCGTGCCAGGTACCAGGAAAGGTTGATCCTAAAGGTAGCCTGGGGGTAATTCCCATTCCTATTTAACCCTGGTAAAACCTAGCATTTCATATATCTTCTAGATCTCAAGTGGCGGCATCTTTTCCGTGGATTGACCTCCCTACTGCCAACCTAGAAGTTGGCAGATTGGGAGCCAAAGTGTCACATTTTTCCCTTACCCCTCAACTTTCCCTTCATAATTGCTGAGGGGCACAGGGCCTTGGGTGGGGCTTTGGTTTCCCGGGCATTTCCGCACCCTCCTCAGCTCCCTGCCTTGGAGTGGCTTCGGTCACCCGGGCTTTGTTAGTGGTAAGCAGGGAGGATTTGGGGGGGCGCTCGTTTATGGCCTTGGCCTTGCTCGAGACCTTGGGGCTGTTCGGCCAGACAGCCTGGGGAACAACAACAACTACATAAGAACATGTTAATAAATATATATAACACATATTTATTGCACAATTCGCGATTTATAGCCATTATTTCCAAGGTAATTACAAAAAATGGTACGATTTTAGTTACTCGACACCTATTTGACAGGTACAGTACCACCGAGGATTTAATACATATTTTTTTCGGTTTCCACGCATCCAACACCAAGCTACACCTTTTTCTGGTCCGGTAATAGTATTGAAAACGATATAATAACTTTTTAAATGTGATTTTCGACGAGAATAAAACGGCGTGTTTGTGCCGAAAATCGGCGGCGGGGGGAGTCCGTCGTCGCTTCGGATCGTCGCGGTTTGTTTACCCAGGACGCTCGAGGTTACTATGGCCAGCTGTTTTACTTGCGCCCTGCTGGCCACATACAGTATATGACGATTATTATCATTCACGGGGGGGGGGGAGGTCAGGGAGGCCAGAGCCCCCCCTCAACCCTGTCCTGTATCCCACGGCCTATAACGCAAGTCTTTATCAAAAAATGGACCCAACAACTGGTTATATAAGCTTAGCCATTTGAAGTCAACCGCCAAGGCGGGACCGGGAAGTCACTCCGAGCGTAAAGTAAACAAAGCGACGCTACTTCCACGAACGCAACCGAGTTGTCTTTATATTTCGTCTCATATTATCATTATTGAAGTGTCCGGTATCCCCATTGCTTTTTTAGTGTTTTGTACACCAGAAAAGGGTGTAGCTTGGTGTTGGATGCGTGGAAACCGAAAAAAAATATGTATCAAATCGTTGGCGGTACCTGTCAAATAGGTGTCCAGTAACTAAAATCGTACCCAAAAAATTACCACTAGACCAACCCTTCGGAGATCACGGCATCAGGCAATAGATAGATAGATAGACCACTAGACATCGTAGTTCGGAAAATGGCTTTGGCTTCAACTTGATACACTTATGGTGACCATATCTTACTTTGAAATATATAAAATATAACATAGGCCTATAAGAGGTAGATTTATGCGATAAAGGTAGCGTCAGGCCACCCAAAACAATGGTACCTTTATTGACCGACCGCAAAAATCACATTCGTTTTTATAGAAATCCATATTTTGCCACAGGGTGCATTTCATAACTCTGGAATCGAACACAGTGTCAGCTGATCATCCCCAGTTGTTTATGAACAGCCATCTTGAGTGGAAGTGCAGTAATTTTATTAATACCTGTATTTAGAAAGTTTGAGACCTTGTCCGCATCGACCAACCGGCGAATCTTGTCTGTCGCGCACACATATTCACTTAACCCGGCAAGCGCGATAGGCCTCACGGAAGGCTTCCTATAGGGAACGCGATAGGCCTCACGGAAGCAAGACCATAAAAAAAGCCTTCCAAAAAAAAAGGGCCTATCAAAACAAAGGAATTTGTCTATGTGAAATAATTCCCCTCTAGTACTCATCCATGTGTTTCTCACCCCCCCCCCTCCCCTCCTTCCCCACCTTATTCCCCCCTCCCCCCCCCCTCCTCAATTATCACCTATTTTTCCTCTTATTTTCATCATTAATCGGTTATTTTTCTCTCCCGCGATAATGTAGCACAAGTGGGATTCATAAAAGATCGTTATATAACACCCAGACACCGGCACACACCGCCCCGCTCGCCTCAGTTGACTCACAGACAGGGAGAGGGGAGGGTTGCCTGTGGCTCTCTCTCTCGCCTGAGATTATGACCGGGTGGCCAATATCTTCGTTTTTCACCACCCAAATGCTTTTCCAACTTATTTTAGCACTCTTGAAGGTTCATATATACATCATATATGTATAATAAAAGCATACCGAAAACAAATAATGCTCTATATTGTAAATATAACGAATTATGTCAGAATCCAAGGCTAGAAATGCACAAATAACTACCCTAGCCCCTAGGTCTATTTCGCGCTTGTCAGGTTAATAACTGGTAAGACCTATGGAAATGCTTAAATATGATATATTTTACCTTTACAGTGGAGAGTGTTAATAGGGGAACTAGCTGACGTGTGTGAATACGCCGTAGAAGAAAGACAGATATTACCACCCAACTGAAGTTGGCGGTACTCAATTACGGTAGGAGAGACCACAGTACCTATTTCGGTGTTTTACCCTAGGCCTTGCCTAAGTTAGGCCTATATAGGCTAGTATAGCATAGGTAAGCTACTAGCTAGCCTGGCTAGGTTAGAGGATTAGGCTAATTTGATTTGTTACCCTAGCCCTAGGTTAGATTAGCCTAGGCCTAATAGCCTAGCCTTAACTATTCTAATCTAGGCTTAACCAATCTTAGCTTGTAAAGGATGGCGACCTCTTTCTTAGTGTTACCGAAAAAATGCGTCTCCTTACACTGAAAGTTTGCAACTTACTCAATCAACCTCATGACAAAAATCTTCGCAATTACTTTTTCCCGCCAAACTTGAAGGACAAATTGTAACACTTAAAACACTAATGGAATGTACAAATATTACATTAATACACATATTAATTATATAGGGGTGTCCTATTGGTCTCTAAAGGTACTTATTGGGTTTCTGCACAACTATACAACTAAAATACAGACGAAAATGTCATACAGCTGTCAGCCTGTCTTCTTCTTGTTGAGGATATAGGGTAGTGAAGCTGTGAAGCTTATGTCACCCTATCCGGGCGGAAAGGACCCCAGGGTGGAGAGGTTTCACAGGGTGGACGTGGACATCGTAGATTTCAGGGGAGGGCACCCATGCCCCGCAGTCGACGGAGACGCCCCGCCAACCTCAGGAACTTCTTCGTTAGCAGGAGGACCTTGGATTTAGTAGCCTCCGGTACCCCAACACCAGCTAGCAGGACGGGGAGGGAGAAGTCACTGACGCCAAGAGCTGTGAGAGCAGAAGTGAGAGAGATCCTGGCTGAGTAGTAACGGGGACAGCTGAGAAAAAAAAGTGGAGGATGGTTTCATCCACAGAGCAGCACCAGGGGCAGGAGGGGCTAAGGGCCAGGTTGATTCGGAAGAGATGGCCGTTGAGGGTGGAGTGTCCCAGACGGAGACGTGTTAATGAAGTATCCAGGGCACGGCAAGGAGACCGCACCCAAGGGAGGGGAGAGGAAGAAGAGCGATAGGCAGAAAGGGTAGTGGAGCGGAGCAGAGCAGGGACGGCTGCATTCCAAGAGACATAGAGAGAGTGAAAGATGTGTGAAGAGAAAGAGGAAAAATCGAGGGGATAGGATTCAACAGTGGACGTATTATGTGCAAATGTGGCCGCAGCATCCGCTACGGTGTTTCCTGGTATGCCAGTGTGTGAAGGGACCCACTGAAAGTGTATCGTGTACCCACGAGAGTGGAGAAGGAGGAGGATGGAGTGCGAGTCAAAGATTAGCTTACGATGAGAGGACGGGCGCCTGGAGCTCAATGAGGCAAGGGAGGATTGGGAGTCACTAAAAATAACAATTAAACGGGGGGGAACTGAATCTCTGACATACTCCAAGGCGACCAAGCTGGCATATAGCTCCGCAGCTAGTATAGGGTGATGCCCGTCAAGCCTCCAGGTCCTACAAAGTGAGAGGGAAGGGATGAAGCAAGCCGCCGTGGAGGAGGGAGGTGAGGGGACATGAGAACCATCCGTATAAATCTGGAAATAATCAGCATAATGAAGGGACACCAGTTCACCAAACAGGGGGAGGGTAAGCTAGGGGACCATTTACAGACTTAGAATAGGGGACATGAAGGTTCAAAGAAAAAAGGGTGGGAAGGGGGAACCAAGGGGGAACAGGGGAAACAGCAGGCACGGGGAAAGGATGAGGGACAGGTATGGAGAACTGAGAGAGGGAAGTCAGGGCACGGATGAGGAAAGGAGTATGGGAACGTAAAGGCCAGGAGGGGTCTTCATAGGAAATACCGGGGTCGGAGTACAGTACAGACAAAGGATGGGAAGGGGGAAAGGAACGGCTACGGTAAAAATAGGAGCAATCTTGGAGCACTCGCCACCTCTCAAGAGGTAAGACATCTGCCTCCATATGCATTGCATCCACAGGAGAGGAGCAGAGCTCCAAGTGCGATACGGAGAGCCGAGTTCTGAATTGTAGCTAATTTACGTAAAACTGAAGGGGAGGCCGAGCCATAAAGTGTGCTACCATAATCCAGCTTGCTCCTGATGTAGGCCTTATAAAACTTTAGTAACACCTCCCGGGAGGCCCCCAACGAAACCCAGTGAGACACTTAACCCGGGAACTGCAGGAAGAATCTTAAGAGTTCCCTCGGCGGACTGCGGGAAGACTCTTAAGAGTCAGAGAAAAATAAATCAATTTTAACACCTTACGAGCGGCCTATGCGGTTTATTTATGTGTACCGCCCAGCGGGGTGTTTTTAGCCAAAATAGGGCTGTTTACGTGATCATTTTCATGCCTAAATAAGACCCAGAACGTAAAACAAGTACCTATCCCTGAAAGGGCATAAACAGAGCTTTCGAATGACACCATAACGATCCTTGTATGATGGATAGTTTTCTTGCAATAACCGTGCAACGCGAGTGCAAAAAGCAGGTAATTCGGTACTTTCGGTACATAATTGAGTATGTAGCGAGTGAGAGAGGGAGGAGGGAGCTGAGATTTGTGTCAGTAGGTTCGCCGCGGTGGTCTGGAGCAGTCATACGCTCGCTAGTCTCCTGCCACCACTTGTCTCTCTCTCTCAGCCACATTACGTGCTGAAATTGCCACTCGAGTTATGTCGAGCGCCGCCACATAGTCCAGCTTTATTTAACTCGACTTATGTTGCGCGCCGCTAGTTATGGGTTAAACATCGAAAACAAAAATGATTTTAATTTTTTTATTTTTTATTTGTTTGTTTTGCCCTTGGGCCATGCAAAATATCAGTCCTCTACCTCCCCTCCTTCCCCACTTTCCTCCCCTCCTTCAGTTATCACTTATTTTCCCTGTTATTCCCTTATTCTGAGGTATATTTTCGTGCTAGCATTAGCGAGTTGCAAGCAGGGCATTGTCATCACTGTTAGCAAGCGAGTGCAAGAGAGAGAGAGAGAGTATCGATCGACAGTGTCTCACTGGCCTTGGGGGAAATTGGTGGGAAAGGAGGTTGCCTCACCCATACATTACGTAACTCGCGGCCTGTATCGCCGATTTTGACCATCCAAACGCTGTTTTCACTCGTTTTATTGTTGTAACAGGTTAATACCTTTATAATCAACCTATAATAGGCGCATATGGATAAGTATTAATGCTATTTATGGTAAAATGAATATTTTAGTGAAGGAAACAGCTCAAATACATGCGCACAGGCAGAGGTGTCTAATTACCCCCATGCGCACTTAAGAGGTTAAGGAAACGCAACCGTTTCGTGCAAGCCACCCTGAGATACTCTACATGTGCCTTCCATGTCAAGACAGGACCATCAAGCCTGAGGCCTAGGAAGGTGTGTTGACGACGGAGGGGCACCGCGGCGCCATTAATACTGACGGTGGGCAGAGAGGGTAAATTACGCTTTAGGGTAAAAAACATCAGGGCACACTTCTCAACATTCACCTGGAAACCCCAATCACCTAGCCACGTTATTAATGCATCTACCTCCGACTGGAGACAGACCTGAGCCTCTAGGACCGTGGGTGCAGAACAGAGAAGAGTTAGGTCATCAGCATATGCTAGGAGGGAAGTACCAGGGGGGTGGGGAAGAGTGGACAGTAGGATATTAAAAAGGAGGGGGCTCAAGACCGACCCCTGGGGAACCCCTCTCCGGACCGGGAACGATCCAGACGACACACCCCCTATTAAAACAGAGAAAGATCTACCAGTCAAAAAGCTACGGAGCCATGATAAAGGTGCACCCACAATACAGTTGTTAGTCTATGAAAAATGCCCTCATGTGAAGCAGAGTCAAAGGCCCCAGCCAGGTCTACAAAAAGGGTTAGTAAGATCTCCTTCTCCCTATAAGATACGTGTACATGGTGCTCTAATTGATGAAGAACATCTAAGGTGCTACGACCCGGCCTAAACCCGCACTGCTCCTCCATGAGAATACCCTTACTCTCCGCCCACTATTGCAATCTATTACCCACCATACGCTCCATGAGTTTCCCCAAACCCGGCAAAAGAGCAATTGGCCTGTAGCTACCAAGCTGGGTGGGGTCCTTACCAGGCTTCAAGATAGGGAGGATGGATGCATGCTTCCAAGCCTCAGGAAAATCACTGCCCAGCCAGCTATCATTAATTAAGGTTAGTAAGTGGTCATGTGCCGTGAGGGGGAGGTGCATGAGAAACTCATAAGGGATGTTGTCTAGCCCCGCGGCCTTACGGGGAGGCAAGGCACGAATCGCAACTGACAGTTCATGGGACGTGAAGGGGGACGCTAAACCCGCAGGGGAGGGCAACGGAAGGGCAGCATTGACAAAGTGCATGACTCTGGCAACATCAGGGAGGGGTGCAGGGACACTAAGTAAGGTGCTGTAGTGGCGTACTAGTGCGTCGGCTTTAGTGACATTGGTTAATAAATCCACCCCATCCCGGGTGAGCGGGTACGAGTAAGATGACAGCTTACCTTTCATGGCCCTCAAGAAACGCCAGGCCCGAGACGAAGAAGTGGAGAAAGACAGCGACGCCACAAACGAGGTCCAAGCGTCACGCTTCGCCGACACCACGACGCGGATACAAACCGCATTTAACCGGCGATAATTAACCACGAACTCCACGGATAAGCACGCCTGCCACGCCCTCCAAGCCCTGCACTTCGCCATCACCGCCAGACGGCACTTCTCAGACCACCAGGGGACCCCACACCACGGCGCCCGACGGGGGGTCACCAAAATAAAGGCCTCAGCACCAGCATCCTTCAACCAGGTCGAAAACGAACCCGCGGAAGCATCTAAAGGGCGGGCGAGCGCAGGCACGGAAGTCGACAGAGCCGCCGAGAAAACCGGCCAACCACCATCACGTAAGCGCCAGTGCGGACGGGCAGGAACGGCACCCGAGATCGACAGGTTCGGAAAGCGGACAATCAACGGGAGATGGTCACTACCCAAAAAAGGGCCCACCGCAAACTCCGCCCCACAAAGCTGCGCGTCACCGATACACAGGTCCAAAGCGGAACCGACCCCCGTGTGCGGATCAAACCGGGTTAAAAGACCAGCCGGGGAGAGGAGGGAGAACCTAGCTGACTGTAATAAGGAGGAAAAGAGGGACCTACCAGAAGCATTAACGGAGCAACTGGGGAGACCGGGTTCCCAGAGGGAGTGATGGGCATTTAGATCACCAAAAACTAGGGCCGGGGGAGGGAGCTGGTCAAAATAATGTGTGACTTCGTTGACAGTGAGGTCCCGACACGGATTATACACGAGAAGAAGGGAAACCAGACGCCCCTGCAGCTCCACCTGTGCGCCAATCGTCTCCAAAACCCCACCCTGAAAAGCCCTTAGAGGTAAAGAACGGAAATGCACATTATCATGAAACAGCAAGGCCAGCCCACCACCCTGCCGATCCTGCCGTACCACTGTATAACCCCGTAAGCTGAAATTAAGATGGGAGTGCAACCAGGTTTCACTGACCCTAATGACTGTAGGACGAAGCACATCAACAAACATTTTAAATTCATGGGTCTTCCTGAGAATGGAACGAGCATTCCACACCAACAAAGAGAGAGAATGGGCGGGGACAGGGTCTATGAAAGCGGTGACAGGGAATACAACCGGGGCATGATCTGCTCACAGATATCCTTCGGAGCTGTACCATTGAGAAAAAAACTGAATAGCGTCAATTATAATAAGAAGGAGGGCGGTTGGATCCAGGGAGGGGCAGGGCCGCGGCGGATGAGTACTGGTACCCCGAGATGGCAGGTGCCGACATGTTTCTCTGTCCGGAGGCAGGGCCTGAGAAAGGGGGGGGATCTGCACGGCCCCCTCCGAGGAACCCCAGTCAGACGGGGGACAGTGGGGGGAGCGGGGAGGAACTGGTATCACGGAGCGCCTGGGAGACCTAGGAGAATGGACAAGAGAAGCATAAGACCTCCCGGGCGCAGAGTCGGAGGCGGGACCCCCACCTGCAGTCGCCAACTGGGAAGGAGCAGCACTGCACCCCCAAGGTCTCCACATCACCCAGCGCCGACAGGGCATCAAAGCCGTTACGAAGGGGCACCTGCGAAGGAGAAGGAGCATGAGGACGAGGAGCGCCACGCAGCGACTCCCCAAACTTACCATACTGAGGAGCACCAGGAGAGGGACGTGGCGGCCGCTGTATCTCGGGAGACACCTGGCGCCCCCGACGATAAGTAAAAGGGAGGGCCCGCAGATCTCTGTTGATTTCCTCGGGCGGGACACCCTCAGCCCTGCCGTCACGGTCTAATGTGAATGCAAGACGGTAAATAGGGCACATATGGGACACCGGACGATGGGGACCACCACACAGAAAACAGAGCGGATCAAGAGCACAGGGGGGGGCCACCCTCAGAGCGAAACCTGTGATTACCGCTGCACATGGAACACCGAAACCCAGACTTACAAGAGATAGAACCGTGACCAAAGGCGTGGCACCGAAAACATCTATAAACAGGGAATGTAAAAGGACTTACCCTGTACGAGACGCCCCCGAAGTCCACACGACTGGGCAGGGGACCGGCGAAGCGGAGCCGAAGGGTCATAGACAACTTAGGCTGGTCTGGGGACGGGAACCTGGCCGGGAGTCTAACCACCTCAACAAGATGGCAAGGGGTAAGGGGGCGGTCCAGGTTCGGACGCAGTACTTGTATACTGCGATGCCGAGATCCACAGGGCCAATGACACCAACGGAGTACGTGCCTGAGCCCACCTCCCAATCTCTCAATCTCCGACACTTCACTGACCAGGGACCCAAGGTGGTAATTTCGTCCATAGGGGGAACGAATTTGCCCAGGTCTGCCTCCCTGAGCTGTAACTACAGGGACACACCATTCCCTTTAATCAAGGTTCTGTCCGTACTACGATACTTACCAAAAGGGGCACCAGCCAAGTACTCCGTGAGCTTAGGGGGAACAGTGAAAACACACTTACCTGTGGCCTCCTGGATAAGGAAAGTAGCATACGTGTCCCCAGCGTCCACAGTGGTCGACGAGGAAGCCCTGTTGGCCTTGGCGTACGCGGGAGAATTGCCGTCTTCAGAGTCATGCGGTCGTTTCAGGCCGGAAGTGGATTCCTCCATGGGCGTCTGCACCACCGACACAACCTCGCCACCTGTAACAAAGGTAGGGCCAGACATCAGTCCCGTGTCCACAGGGCAGACGGGGACAGTCTGGAGACGTTACATGCACGAGTACAGCCGGCGAGAGGGAAGACCACACAAGAAGAAGCACGTCCACACCCACCAACAGCCGACGAGCGAGTCCTGTCAGCCTGTCACTGAAGCGTCAGCTTTGTTGTTTTGAAAGTTTTGGGAGATTTTGACAAGAGGCAGTTTCAACATGAAATACATCATTCATCAGATTGTTACATAAGCATTCGGTAATACAAGTATTATGCTATATTATACATTTTATAGTTAATCGCTTGGCCATAACACTGAAAAATATTTGCTCGTCTAAAATATCTAGAATTGTCACCATTTATTTGTACTTAGTAATTCACAGTAAATTTAGTAAAGGAGATTATTATATAGTAAGCTCATTAGCCAATGAAAATCTTCAAATACAATCATATATTACACTTATCTTGGCTTTCGTATCTGGAGAAAAACGAAATATACAAAATGGGCGGGAAGTTCAAAAGGTCTATCTATCTATTTACTCAGGTCCATTCCCCATTTTTGTTTTCTGGAGGTGGCCGACTCGAGACAGAGTCCGAACAGGGACAACACAACAGAAAAAACAATTCACACACAAAAACAAAACAAATTCACACACAAAGTCACCCAGGAGAAGACCCTGAGACCAGGGATCACCAAGGTCACTCCAGCACTCCCCCGAACACCCGGAGAAGTTCCTGTTTCAGCAGGCAGACATGCAGCAAGCCGAAACCACAAGCCCGCCCACCACACTTCCAGGCGCACCCTTCATATATACCGGCTCCCCGTGCCAGGCACCCGACTGACTATTATCTTGTCCAACTGGCGCCCGACCCCTTCTTCCAAATGACCACGTTTTCACTCATCTATTCACAAGCATTCTCCATTCATTCCTGTATATTACCACTTTCTTTGCCTGATTTATAGTTATTCGTCTATCTTTCAAAGTTTTTCCTATACAGTCTCTCCATCTCAATGGGGGTCTTCCTACCCCTCTATCTCCCCTTGTATCTGACTCACATATTCTCTTTGTAAGCCTTTCAGGGAAGGATGTAGTATCCGGGCATACGGTCGTCATGTTTACATAGGTCAATCGCTCGCGGTTAAGTTCCCATCTATTAAGACGGCTATTTTTTCTGTGAATTGCCCCCTGCTGGCAATATATATGATGATGACAATAAGTCATGGGGATCGTGAGGGGGGCAAAGCCCCCCTCAACCTATTATTGTATCCCACGGCAGTCAAAATAGACGGGAACATGATTGCGAGCGTCTGCATAGTGTAAACAAGGCGGGCGGTACACCCGAATACTACATCCTTGCCGCCTTTCATCTTCCATTTGTTCTAAATTACCATACCAGCTCAGCACCCTTCCGTTCAAAATGTGCTTGAAATATAATGTAGAATTGGGATTTAACATTTACTGTTCATATCTTTGGGGAAATAAGCAAGGACCAAAAAAAAATAACTCCTGTTAAATATTATAAACCAAAACTGCTTGATAACTTACTTTATAATCACACAAGAGGAAGAACACTGCCTATGCAGAAGCTGACTGTAGATAAAGGTACCTACAGTAATATGTTCCCCTTAGAAGTCCACTTACATCAGATATAAATTAACCACGAGTAGCTTACACAACAATGACATGTAGCTGCATCGCTTTCCAACTCAATTCTAGAGGATCTCTCCCAGGCCACAACCATTATCACCATCTAAATATCTTGTGTAGCTCTCTACACTTACCTCAGCCATGAGACGAGTGGTCTTCCCCTAGGACTTCTGCACTCAGGGTTGTTACCCACCAAAACCACCAGGTTAATTAGTAGGGTTAACTACATGAAGACGAGTCATGTACCCATACAGCAGAAGTTGGCATTTACTGTACAAACAATACAACCAATTTATGTCTCGAGTTAGTTTCAGAGAGAGCATGCTGGCTTATGTATGGTCATACCAGAAGTAGACCATGATACTGCAGAGACATTTGGTACCAAAGGAGTTGTTTCTCTTCAAATCATTGTTGGGTGTCCTTTCTTCCCAATTCAGGAAGCTCCAGCATTTTGAAGATCAATAGCTTCATCCTAGTATACCTAGATATAAGTAGCAACGTATACTTTTTTTTGTTAAAGAATACATGACCCCCAAGGAGATGATTTACATTGTGGCCTGATCTACCACTGGTATGGATGTCATTGTCAATATTATAAGTTAACCTATCCAAGACTTCTATGTTTTTGCCACCTGGATAAATCCTCATTAATCTGAAAATTTAACTCTTCCAATGTTTCAATAAATTAGGGTCTACTTTATTCTGGCTGTAAACTAATTTGCAACATTTCTTACCTTAAAGGGTGATGAAAATGGTTCCTGGACAACTCAACCAATATATCCTAACCATTACACTGTAGGCTACTAACATAACGTCCTGATCAACAGCAATATAACATTATCGGTATAGTGGCACTGGTTGAGTTGTCAGGTCATTGATGAAGATTGCATGGTGCAGTGGCCTGGCTGGGGAACATTAAAAAGGGGAACAACCAACAAGCTTAAACGTTCAAAATCAATGAAGATATCATCCTTAAAAAGCAATGCCACCGTCTTTGTGAGTGGAAAATGTATGATGGTGGAAGCCTGTCAACTGGTCATTGAGTTACAATCGTACTTTCTTTACTTATTTTATTTTATTGCCCTGGGATGCCCTCATCGTGAGAACCCCACAGACTGAGCTGCCGCACTTGTCGGGATTATAAATTCAAGATCAGAGTATGAAAAATGGAGATGAAAGGCTTACAAAGAGAATATATGTCAGAAACAAGGGGAAATAGATTAAGAGGAAGACCTTGGAGGAGATGGAGAGATTGTGTGAAAAAAGCGTTGGAAGATAAGGATGAGTGAAGAACAGGCAAGAGAAGTGGTGATGAATAGGAATGAGTGGAGAATGCTTGTGAATAGATTAGTGATAACGCGGTCGCAGTGAATGGGGGTCGGGCGCCAGTTAGACTAGATAATAGTCCGTCAGGTGCCTGGCCCGGGGTAATGGTATGTGTATAATGGGCCCTGCCTGGAAGTAATGTGGGCGGGCATTGTGCGTCTGCCTGCTGTGACCGGAACCTCTCCGGAAGATCTGGGACCTGGGAAATTTTGCTGGAGACCTCTGATGATCATTGGTATCTGGATCTTCTCCTGGCCGACCTAGATGTGTGTGAATTTTGTATTTTTTATTTAATTTTGTTTTTTCTGTTTGGGCTCCGTCTCAAATCGCCCAACCTCAGTTATGGGGTATGTATGTATGTATATACAGTATTCAGGCACATACCCCATAGCTGGGGGTGGCCGACTCAAGATAGAGCCCAAACAGAAACAACAAAACGGAGGGGGAAAAAAATCACACACGTCTAGGTCGCCCAGGAGTGACTCAGAGACCAAGGATCACTAGGGGCCTCCAGCAACCCCCAGGTATATGCCCGAGTTTATATACATAGGCCTACATCCATAGTACATCCTGGTGATGGGCTGGTCTATCAGAGTGAGAACTGAGCGATCTCTGCCATACCCATAGCTTACTCTGACTGTTCCTTTTACTTATATATTTTCTAGATCTCGAGTGACGGCGTCTCTTCCGTGGATTGACCTCCCAATCTACCAAGATTGGAAGCCAAAGCGTCACATTTTTCCCTTGCCCCTCAACTTTCTCTTCATAATTGCTGAGGGGCACAGGGCCCTGGGTGGGGCTTTGGTTTCCCGGGCGTTTCCGCACCCTCCTCAGCTCCCCGCCATGGAGTGGCTTCGGTCACCCAGGCTTTATTGTGGTCGGCAGGGAGGGTTCTGTGGGGGCGCTCGGATATGGCCTTGGCCGTGCTCGGAGCCTTGGGGCTGTTCGGCCAGGCAGCTTGGGGAACAACAACAACAACACTGGTGATGGGCTGGTCTATCAGAGTGAGAACTGAGCGATCTCTGCCATACCCATAGCTTACTCTGACTGTTCCTTTTACTTATATATTTTCTAGATCTCAAGTGATGGCGTCTCTTGCGTGGATTGACCTCCTAATCTACCAAGATTGGAAGCCAAAGCGTCACATCTTTCCTTTGCCCCTCAACTTTCTCTTCATAATTGCTGAGGGGCACAGGGCCCTGGGTGGGGCTTTGGTTATCCGGGCATTTCCGCACCCTCCTCAGCTCCCCGCCATGGAGTGGCTTCGGTCACCCAGGCTTTATTGTGGTCGGCGGGGGGGATTCTGTGGGGGCGCTCGGTTATGGCCTTGGCCTTGCTCGGGGCCTTGGGGCTGTTCGGCCAGGCAGCTTGGGGAAAAACAACAACAACAACAACAACAACAACATCCATAGTTCAACCATCCTCTCTACATACCAAAACCATCCAAGACAGCTTGTACGCACCTCACCGCTGATACTTTTGATACCTAACCATCTCATCATCTAATTATATATCCCATCTTGTAGTTTGGCCCCACAGAGAATTCATATTATAAATACAGTAGTTTTTTAGTTCTTTGATAGACAGAAGTATAAATTATACATGAAATGGTTCCATTACCAGTATAATCAATCCCTCGTTAACACGCATTCCATTAGCATGAAACACCTAATAAATTATGCTGGGGGTCATAATTTCAAATACTGTACATGTATAGAACAAATCCGATTGTTGTTGTTGAAGATGTATTTATTTTATACTAGCCCTCTGGGCCTAAGGCCTCATAGGAACAAATCCGGTGAGATATACCACAACACATTGTAATGCTGATGTAGGCTTCAACTCAACTCCATTTGCACTGGCCTTCTTGACGAATGCAGTCCACTGGTTTGAGGTCCCAATGAAGGTTATTGATAATATACAGTATTTGAAGGCCTTTAAATAGTTTTAGACAACCCTTTGATGGTTCAGTGAGTCGTACTGATTTAATCTAGAATTTGTATTGCTATATATAAATATGCTAGATGTAGTTACCTTGTCATACCTTGGAGAAGTCTAGAATTCGCTGTCTCAGATGCAGCATGACTGGAGAGGCCTTATCTTACATCAACAGAGAGAGGGTTAAATCTATCCGATATACTGCCAACCTCTCTGATTTTACTAATCTTCACTAAGGTACCGTAGCTTAGTTTTGAGCCTATCTCTTTGCAGGATTATGAGGACAGGGTAGTGCTATTTGTATTTGTTGAACAGAAATAACTTTCAAATTTGGTATGGCTTATTTATATTTATGGTTATGTGATAACCTCTTTCCAAGGCATAACAAATTCAAGTAATTTAAACATTGGTTATACTTCACACATATAGCTTTACATATTTATTACATTTACCCATTACGGGACTAAATCAATTTCTAACACTGCAGGACAAGAATAATACCGTTTATTCAACCCAAACTTAGAAAATGTATTCCTTGTCATCATCAATGTACATTATGTTCATTGACAATATGAACAAAACCCATCACATAACGTTCACATATTGGAAGCCACTGTCAAATTAAAACTTTGCGCCAACAAATATTTCCACAGACATATCCTAAGTCATTTTCAGAGAAGTGCCTTGTCAACATAAAAGTAGCTACCTTCTTTATCATATAGGGCAGACTAGCTAATTTGTACATGGTATTCCAATAACAGTAGGCCTATGGTAAATTGATCAAAATACTGTACTATCACCCCCAAAATAATCGAGGTGTACAGTTCTTATTATATTTATCATCAACATGCTCAATAGTTAAGGTACAGTACCATACAGTGTGATGCTAAACATTTTAATATGAATAATCATATTTTGTGATAGGTTTATTATAGATTTCACATACTTAGATAGAGAAAATAAAGAAATTACTATAGATCAGGCAAGGGAAGTCGTAATAAACAGGAATGAATGGAGAATGCTTGTGAATAGATGAGTGAACATGTGGTCATTTGGGAGAGGGGGTCGGACGCCAGTTGGACTAGATAATAGTCGTTCAGGCACCTGGCCCCGGGAGCCGGTATATATGAAGGGTGCGCCTGGAAGTGTGGTGGGCGGGCTTGTGGTTTCGGCTTCGCTGCATGTCTGCCTGATGAAACCGGAACCTCTCCGGGAGTTCTGGGGCCGGGCGAGTGCTGGAGGGACCTTGGTGATCCTGGTCTCTGTGTCTTCTCCTAGGTGACCTAGATGAGTGTGAATTTGTATTTTGTTTTTATGTGTTCATTGTTTTCTGTTGTGTTGTCCCTATTCGGGAACTGTCTTGAGTCGACCACCCCCAGAAAAAAAAAGGAAAAGTGGAGAATACATACATGCATTACATTACATTACATACCCGGTCCAAATTTAAAGACCGTTTTGTCACAGAGAATGTGGTTACAGTCTCACATCCTAAATGGTGGCTTTCCAGGCAAACAGGGCTGCCTCTGTTGTTAAGATCTTCATTTTGAGATCGGACCGGAGTACCCGAGCCCACGTCATTCTAGGTCCAACCCTACGCGGAGCTCCCCCTACGTTCACAGTCCGGCATTTCTTCACCCAGTTCTGATCATCCATTCTCTCCACATGTCCAAACCAACCAAGTCGGCTCGTGTGCATCACTGACACTACCAATGCCCAGACGCCTTCTCAATTCCTCGCTCGATAACCTGTCCCCGAGATTATCCCCACACATCCATCTCGCCATTCTCTTCTCATTCCGTTCCATTCTATTGATATCCTCCGCTTTAACCGGCCACGTCTTCGAGGCATAGGTCATCGCGCTCCTAACACACAAGGTATACACCTTCCCTTTAACCCACGAAATCCGGGGGGCCTCATATGATCCCGATCGCTGTGTCCGGGGCCATTTGGGTACAGGCAAACTTCATAATTCAGTAGCTACTGATTGAGACCACCTAGAGCAGTCA
Source organism: Paralithodes platypus (assembly GCA_032716605.1). Classification (NCBI taxonomy): domain Eukaryota; kingdom Metazoa; phylum Arthropoda; class Malacostraca; order Decapoda; family Lithodidae; genus Paralithodes; species Paralithodes platypus. The sequence goes on from CM064503.1 coordinate 15,460,148, forward strand.
AATTTTTTGCAAATTGTAGAACTTTTTGTTGTCTGTAGAATGCTCTTGAGATGACATCGCTACGGCGCGTGATTGCCGTGTTATGATGATTTTAGCGGCA